>JAKSZT010053819.1:11992764-12062505 GCA_026826555.1 Tolypeutes matacus
AAAAAAAAAAAAAAAAAGAAATCTCTGTGGACCCCAAGGTCACAAAGAGGTCAACAATTCACTTTGGATCGTTACAAGATGCAAATGTTCTTCTCTTCCTCCCGTCTCTCACTGGAGGCCATGGTGGAAATAGCAGTGGAAACTTCAGCCCCGCTCTAATGATCCTGGAAACATTTACTTTTCTGCATCACCGCCCCCCACCCCCGGCCCCCATTTCCGCGATGAAAGGGCTGAACCAGAACGGCATCCCCTGCGCTGCCTTTCAGCGATGACTTTCTGTAATTTTTACTGTCCTACAAACCAAGGAGCTGAGCACATCAAAGCGTTGTGTTGGGAAGAAGTGTGCTTTCCAGGTAAGCAGAGAACTTAGGAGCCAATTGCAAATCAAAGACTCTTAAGTGGTTTCTGAATGGCTGCTTCGTGATTAAATTCGCCACTTAACAAAATTGCTTTCTATTGCCTAGATCAGATGCAATTTCAGGGAGATAAAGGGGCTTAATGTGAAAAGCTTGGCTGGCCTGCTTGCCTAATGAATTAACGGTTCCCTTCCCCTGTGCAGCCTCCTGCCTGCTGGCTCCCAGCCTGCTCCCCTCCCCTGCCCTGCCTGTTCCCTGGGCACAGCGCACTCGGGGTCATGGAGGTCCCCAGCATGGTCCCCTAACTGGGGGAAGTCCCGGCCCTGGCACTTACCCTATTGGCATTTTCTCTCCCAGTTTATGATGGTAAGGCTAGTTTATGGGAAAAGAGGCAGGCTGGTGGGGTGAGAAGAATACTCAATCAAAGCTTGGGTTTTGGGCCAGCTCCTCCACCTGAAGTGTGGAACCTCAGGTGTGTTACACAATCACAGTCAGGTTCCTGTCCACTTACTATGCACCAAAAGCCAAGCTGGATGCTAAAGGTTAAATAGAAAAAAAAAAAAAAATATATATATATATATATATATATATATATGGGATTTAGTATTATGAGATATGAATATGATTAAGCAATTTTTTCCTTCATTTTCATTATTAACAAGGAGGCCTTGGTCATGTCATTTAACCAATCTGTGCTCATTTTTGTATTTTTCTGACCACTGGAGAAACAATTGAGCTCTTTTTTAAGGATTAAATGAGATGAATGTGCCTGGACAGAATTTGTTAGGGTAATGCTTCCATAATTTGTTAAGCTGCCTTTTGTCTGTTATTTTATTTTTTGAAGTTGAAATAAAATTTACCTTAAAAAAAAAGCCGGGGCTCAAGTCTCTCTTCAGACCCCCTCCGTTGGGAGAGCTTCCCAATAAACTTCCTGCCTGCAACCATTAAAAAAAAAAAAAAAAAAAAGGCCAAGCTGGGTTCTTAATGGCATTACCTCTTTACCCTCATCTGAGTCCTCCCTCCCCAAGAAGCTCCAGGAGGGTAGACGTCTTATTGGTCCCTGTGTCCCCAGCTCCGCACTCAGGCTCTGGCACTCTGCAGGCCCTCAGGAAATGACCTGTGTCAAATGATGGATATATGGAAGGATGACTAATTGGGAAAATGATTGGATGGCTAGGTGGAGGAATGAAGGATATAGGATAACTAGATGAATGGAAGGATGGAAGGAAGGATGGACAGATGGAAAGAAAGAGGGATGGAAAGATGAGTGAATGCCTACAGGCTCACAGGGAGGTACCAGGCGGAGAGGACAAAATCTTCTTGTCCAGAGCAATCCAACATGGGCCTGGAAGTAACCCAGGTGTCCTGAACTTAAATCTCTCTCCTCCCCACCTGAAGAATAATGAATTAGGTTAGCTGGTCTGCAAGGTCTTCACTTCAGTTTCTGTCCTGTGGGATGGTAATTATGAGGAGACAAAGTAACATAGTTTTATAGTTTGAAAGAATGTTCACAAACATCACTTTGTGTGAGCCTCCAACCCTGTGAGAGTTGCAGGGCAGCTGTAATTATTGTCATACCCATTTTACAGATAGGGAAACTGAGGCTCAGAGTAGTACAGCATGGTATTAAGAATGTATAGCCTGGAGGGCGGATGTGGCTCAAATGGTTGGGCGTCCGTCTGCCATATGGAGGGACCTGGGTTCGATCCCCGGGACCCCCCGTATATGGAGAGAGAGAGAGAGAGAGAGAGAGAGAGAGAGAGAGAGAGAAGGCGCATGGACTGCCAGGCTCTGTGTGCCGGTGAGCCGCCAGGCCCTGGGAGCCATGCAACAAGATGATGACGTAACAGGAGAGAGATGCAGGGGAGAGACAAGACGAGATGCTCCAAAAGCTATGAAAACCAGGAACCGAGGTGGCGCAGGTGGCAGAACACCTCTCTCCTACATCGGAGGTCTCCAGGATCGAATCCTGGTAAAGACTGGAGGAGGAGGATGAGAAGAGATGGCAGGAAACAGACACAGAGAATTGCCCAGCGAATGGACACAAAACAGCAAAATGGGGAAGGAGGTTTTAAAATGGATAAAGTAAATAAATAAATCTTTTTTAAAAAAAGAATGTATAGCCAGGCTGCCTAGGTTCAAATCATGGTGGCACTGGAGTGACCATTGGTGAGCTAGCTAACCTCTCTGCTTCTGCTTCCTCATCCAAAAAATGGTATAGCAGTATCAGCCGTGCAGGGCTACGTGAGGAATAATGACATGATGCGTTTATTCATATTCATAGGGAGCCTAGTATGTGCTGGGCACTCCTCTAGGCAGTGAAGATGCAGCAGGGAGCAAAACCCCAAATCCCTACAGTCATGGAGCTAATATCCTAATGGGAAGAATAGACAACATATAAACAAGTGAATAAAATATAATGTCCACTTCCAGTCGACCAAGAGGGTGATATAACATGCTCCAGGGTGCTACTTCCCCACAGAATCTTTGAACAACTAGTAAAACCTGGCAGAGACATCTTCCTCAAAACTATAGAAAGCAGTTAAAGGATTGCTAGTGCTGAATTAAAAAAACTAAAACCACAGCTTTAAAAACGATAGGAGAGGGAGCCGATGTAGCTCAGTGGTTGAGTGCCAGGTTTGTATATACAGGCCATGGGTTCAATCCCCGGTACCTCCCCCCCCCAAAAAAAAAAGATGGGAGAAGGTCATGGCAGCCTGTGGCGCCATGTGGGAGCCAGCTGATGCTCCCATTATGTGCATACTGAGGTGCCCCTATGTTGGAGTCAATCTGTTGGGTAGCAGCATGAAAGACTAAAGCAGGAAACTCATTTCTGTCTCCTGATCCCAGAACATGCCTATAGGCAGAAGCAGCTTGCAGACAGCTAAAGCAGTTCAAGGAACCATTAAGTCCAAGAAGCCTGAAGCAAAGGATTACCAGCTTTAAGACAAACAGTATAGCACCCAGGAAGGGGAGAAAATTTATTTCATAGCTAGTAGAGAGGCCATGGGGATTCCTGTATAAATTGGCATTCCTAAAGCTATGAACTAGAACAAGCCCAGGACAAGATGCAGGCTTGGAAAAGATGGAGGGAAGCAGATGTGACTCAAGCTGTTGGGCACCCACCTACCACATGGGAGGTCTTGGGTTCAGTTCCTGGTGCCTCCTAAAGAAGACGAGCAAGACAGCAAGCTGGCATGGCAAGATGATGCAATGAGCTGACGCAACGAGATCACGCAACAAAGAGAACAACAAGAAAACAATGAAAGACACAACAAGTGGAAGTGGAGGTGGCTCAAGCCATTGGGCGCCTCCCTCCACAAGGAAGGTCCTGGCTTTGGTTCCCAGTGCCTCCTAAGAAGATGAGCATACAACTAACAGACACAGAGAGCAGACAGTGAGTGCAAACAATAGGGGTGGAGGCGGGGTGGAGAAATAAATAAAATAAATCTTTTTTTAAAAATAGAAAGAAAAGATGGTGAGGAACCTGCACTTCACTTTCACCTTGGGCTGATTTTCTCCATAGGAGGACTAAACTATGAAGGAGAGCACCAGCTAACTCAGAACCAATTTGCAAAGATAGTTGTGGTGGTGTGGAACTGTATGTACTCTCAGAAAATCATGTTCTTAAAGTTAACCCATTACTGTAGGTGTAAACCTATTTGTAAATAAGATCTTTGATGAGGTTACTTCAGTTAGGGCATGGCCCAGGATCAGTCTTAATCCTCCTACTAGAGTCCTTTATAAACAGGATGAATACAGAGAGAGGGAGAGAAAGCCACAGAAGTAAGAAGCTGAAAGCAAGGAAACCCAGAAGAGAAGGGAGAGACCAGCAGATGCCACCATGTGCTTTGCCATGTGGCAGAGGACCCAAGGATCTTTGGCATCTGGTCTTCAGGAAGAAGGCATCTCCTTGATGATGCCTTGATTTGCACATTTTCCCAGATTAACTGTAAGTGAATAAATTCACATTGTTTAAGCTAACACATTTTATGGTATCTGCTTTGAGCAGCCTGGGAAATTACAACAACCATGAAAGGCATTTTTTTACATTGATTTATTTGTTTCTGTTAGTTCCTACCTCTCATGGAAATATCTGTCATATCTCTAGCTGAATACAAATGTAAGAACAAAGAGCTCAGGGACTAAACCCCCAAATTAGCACATTAAAATATTAAAATGTACGGTGTGCAAGAAAAACAAAGAAACAAGAAATGATGACCCATCCAAAGAAATAAGATAGAAATTCAGAAACCATCAATGAAGAACAGACTTTGGACATACCAGCAAAGACTTTTAAAAAATGATATTCAATATGTCAAGGAGATGAAGGAAAGAGAGGAGAAAGAACTAAAGAATATCCAGAAAACAATGAATGAACAATATGAGAATCTCAATAAAGAGATATAAGTTTTTAAAAGGAACCAAACAGAAAAACTGGAGTTGAAGACCACAATAACCAAAATGAAAAATTCTCTAGAGGGTTTCAACAGTGGATTGGAGTTGGCAGAAAAAGGATCAGTGAACTTGAAGACAAGACAATTGAAATGATTTGGGTTGAGGAGCAGAAAGAAAAAAGAAAGAAAAAAGTAGGCAAAGCTTAAGAGATCTGTGGGACACTATCAAGCATACCATAAACACATTATGAGAGTTCCAGAAGGAAAAGAAAGAAAGGGTCAGAGGAATATTGAAAGGAATAAAGGCAAAAAACTACCCAAATTTAATAAAAGACATGAGTATGTACATTCAAGAAGTCCAACAAACCCCAAACAGTATAAACTCAAAGAGAACCATGTCCAGACACATAGTAGTCAAACTATCAAATACCAAGGACAGGGAGGCAGCTGTAGCTCGGTCAGTGGGGCTCCTGTTTGCCGTGTGGGAGGCCCCAGGTTCGGTTCCCGGGGCCTCCTGGTGGGGGCGGGCCCGCCCGCGCGGCGTGGTTGGCTGACCCAGTGAGCGCAGGCAGCAGGGGGGGGATAAATGAATAAATGGATGGAATCTTTAAAAAAAAAAAAATACCAAGGATAGGAGAGCATTCTGAAAGCTGCAAAAGGAAAGCAAAGTGTTATTTGTACAAGGGAGTTCCAATAAGATTAAGTGCCCATTTTCATCAGAAACCATGGCGGCAAGAAGACAGTGGGAAATATTTAAAAGTGTTGAAGGAAAACAATTGCCGACCAAGAATTTTATATCTGGTGAGACTGTCTTTCAAAACTGAGGGAGAGATTAAGACATTCCCAGATAAATAAAAGCTGAGGGATTTCCTTATCACTAGCCTGTCCTACAAGCAATGCTAAAGGGAATTCTTCAGACTGAAAGTAAAGGACACTAGACAGTGGATTGAAGCAGCACAAAGAAACAATGACCTTCAATAAAGATAATGATATGGGTCATTATAAATGCCAGTACCACGGTATTGTGTTTTTTGGTATGTAACTCTACTTTCCATTTCTTACAGGTTCTAAAATGCAAATACAGAAAAGTAATGATAAATCTATGGTTTTAGATAAACAACATATAAAGATATAATCTATAACAAGTACAAGAAAACAGGGGGTGATGGAGAGGTATAGGGACAGAGGGTATAGTGTATACTATTGAAGTTAACTTGGTATCAAATCAAACATGATTGTTACAGATTTAGGATGTTACATTTTAGCCCCATGGTAACCATAAAGAAAATATCTGAAAAATATATACAGAAGAAATGAAAAGGGTTTTAGAATAATACATTACCAAAAAATAATAAAAATATGAAGGTAGGCATTAATGGAAGAATTGGAGGACAAAAAAGGTATAAAGCTTACAAAGTGGGAGAAGAAAGTCCTGCATTTATCTGTAGTTACTTTAAATATAAATGGATCAAACTCTCCAGTCAAAAGGCATAGTTTGGCAGAATGGATAAAAAAGCAAGACCCAACTATATGCTGTTTCTAAGAGACTCACTTTGATTTCAAAAACACAGGTACATTGAGTGTGAAAGGAAGAAAAAAAATAATGCAAATAATAACCAAAAGAGAGCTCGGGTGGCTATACTAATATTAGAGAAAATAGATTTTATGTCAAAAACTGTTGTAAGTCATGAAGCATGTGACTACTAAAGGGGTCAATTCAACAGGAAGACATAACAATTATAAATATATATACCTAATATCAGGGCCCCAAAATATATGGAGCAAATATTTGACATATTTGAAGGGAGAAATAATAAGTTCTACATTTTTTTTTTTTTTTTTTTTTTTTACCGGGAGGTCCCGGGAAACGAACCCCGGTCCCTCCATATGGGAGACGGACGCCCAACCAGTTGAGCCACATCCGACCCCTAAGTTCTACATTAACTGTAGGAAATTTCAATACACACTTTCATTAATGAATAGAACATCTAGCCAGAAGAGCAATAAGGAAATGGAAGACTTGAACAAAATTCTAAACTAGCTACACCTAACAAACATATATTGAACACTTACACCCAACAGCAGCAGAATACACATTTTTTTCTAATGCACATGGATCATTCTCCAGGATAGACCATATGTTAGGTCACAAACAAGTCTCAATACATTTTATGCTTTTTTTTTTTTAGGTACCAGGGCCAGGGATTGAACCTGGGACCTTGTATGTGGGAAGCTGGCACTCAACCACTGTGCCACATTGGCATCCCTGATTTGTTTTGTCATTTGTTTTGCTTGTTGTTTGTTTTTAGGAGGCACCGGGAACCAAACCCAGGGCCTCCCATGTGGGAAGCAGGCACTCAACCGCTTGAGCCACATCCACTCCCTCAATACATTTTATTTTATTTATTTATTTTTTCAATACATTTTAAAAGATTGAAATCATACAATGTATATTCTCTGACCACAATGGAATGAAGCTAGAAATCAATAACAGAGGGAAAACTGAAAATTTTACAAATATGTGGAAACTAAACAACACATATTAAATAACCAATGGGGGCAAAGAATAAATCACAGAGAAATTAGGAAATATCTTGAGGGAAATGAAAATGAAAACATAACATACCCAAACTTATGGAATGCAGCAAAGGCAATACTGAGAAGGAAATTCATAGTTCTAAAGGCTTTTTTTTTTTTTCCTATTAAGGCTTATTTTTAAAAAGAAGAAAGATCTCAAGTCACAGACCTAACCTCACAACTGGAGGATCTAGAAAAAGAAGAGCAAATTAAACTCAGGAAGGAGAAAGAAGGTAATAAAAATCAGAACAGAGATAAGTGGAATAGAGAATTTTAAAAAATAGGGAGAATCAACAAAATCAAAGGTTGGTTCTCTGAAAATATCAATAAAGCCAACAAACCTTTACCTACACTGACAAAGAAAAAAAAAAAAAATAGAGGAAGCAAATAACTAAAATCAGAAATGAAAGGGGGACATTACTACCAATCCCACTGAAATAAAAAGTATTATAAGCAGATACAATGAACAACTGTATGCCAACAAATTTAGAAAACCCAGATGAAATGGAAAATTCCTAGAAACACACAAACTACCTACGCTAACTCAAGAAGAAAAAGAGAATATCAACAGACCAAAAAGAAGTAAATAGATCGAATTAGTCCAAAAAAAGGTGATTTCTACAAGGCCAACACCACCCTAATACCAAATCCAGAAAAAGATATGACAAGAAAAGAAAATTACAGACCAATATCCCTTATGAATATAGAGGCAAAAATGGCCAGTAAAATCATAATGAACCAAATCCAACAGCACATTAAAGAAATTATATACCACCATCAAGTGGAATTTATCCCAGGTATGAGTGGTTCAATAAAAGAAAATAAATTAATATAATACACCACATTAATACAACAAAAGGAAAAAAAATACATGGTTATCTCAACTGATGCAAAAAAGCATTTGACAAAATGCTTGGAAATGGGATCTCTTGGGGATTGACTCATGTCCCCCACAAAAGGCATGTTCAGGTCCCATGCCTTGATCCTGCGGGTGTGCAACCATTTGTAAATAAGATCTTTGAAGTTGTTATAAGTTAAGGTGGGCCCAAACCGAAGCTGGGCCTTAATCCAATATGGCTGAAGTCCTTATAAGGAAAGGAAATTGGACATAGGAAGAGAAGCCACAGGGAAGAGTCAGAAGCTGGAAATCAATGGAACGTGTAAGAGAAAGGAGAAGACACTGCTATGTACATTGCCATGTGATGGAAAAGCCAAGGAAGGGAAGCAGATATGGCCCAAGCAGTTTGGGCACCTGCCTACCACATGGGAGGTCCCAGGTTTGGTTCCCAGAGCTTCCTAAAGAAAATGAGCAAGACAGTGAGCTGATGCGACGGGCTGGCGCGGCGAGCTGACAAAACAAGATGATGCAACAAGATGATGCAATGAAGAGACACAACGAGGAAACACAATGAGAAACACAAGTGCAGTGGAGGTGGCTGAAGCCATTGGGTGCCTCCCTCCCACACGAGGTCCTGGGTTCATTTCCAGGTGCCTCCTAAAGAGAAGACGAGCACACAATGAACAGACACAGAGAGCAGACAGTGAGCGCAAACAACAAGGCGGGGGGGATAAACAAAAATAAATCTTAAAAAAAAAAAAAGCCAAGGAACCCCAAAGATTTCAGCCCGTCAGAAGATACTAACCTTGGGAGAAAAAACATCTTCTAAGCCTGAAACTGTGAGCCAATAAATTCCTGTTGTTAAGCCAACCCATTGTATGGTATTTGTTTTAACAGCTTGGAAACTAAAACAAGATCAGAGAAGTGATGGGGAGATGACCATGTAGGTCCCTGAGAGCTATCTTTAGGACCTTGGCTTCTGGCTTTGGGCCTGAGACAGAAGCCACTGGAGGGTTTAGCACAGAGAAGTGACATGATGTGAAGTTTTAAAAGGATCACTCTGGCCTTTGGGTTGAGAATTGACAGTGGTGGGGGAGACAGCAGTAGGGAGACCAGTTAGAATACAAGAGTCAGAATGGTAGCTGTGGAAACGTGAGAGGCAGCTGGATTCTGAATACATTTTGAAGGTAGATCCAATGGGATTTTGACAAATTGGATGTGGGTGAGAGAAAAAAAATGAAGTCAAGGGTGACTCCAAGATTTTTTGACCTGAGCAACTGGATGGATTGATTTGCCATTTCTTTGGATGGGGGGGATTGTGAAAGGATCACATTTTGTAGAGACAGTAAGGAGTTTTCTATGAAACTAATGACATCATCAAAGGAGTCAAAATAGATAGAGAAGGAGTCTGAGTTCCAGGACTCTCTGTGTTTAGAGGCTCTGGAGATAAAGAGAAGCCAGCAAAAAGATAAGGTACCATCATTGGGGTAAGAGGAAAACCAGGAGAATGCAGTTCCTGGAAATCGAGAGAAGATGGCCTTTCAGAGAAGGGGGGCGTGTAAAATGTTGCCAAAAGTCAAGTGAGGAGATGACTGTGAACTGACCACTAGATTTGGCAATATGGAGGTCATTGGCAATTTTGTCAAGTGCAATTTTGGTGGAGCAGTGAAAGCCTGGCTGGAGTGGGTACAAGAAAGAATGGGAAGAGAGAACAGGACATGGAGACTGTGGTGTAGTAGACAGCCCTTAGAGCAGCATTGCTATATAGGGAAGGAGAGGGTGTGGAACAAAAGGAGTGTGTTTTTTTAAAGACAGGAGACATTACATATTTGTAAATTGAAGGGAACAATGCCTGCCATCCCTCCATCCATCCCTCCCTCCCTCCCTCCACCCGTCCATCCCTTCATCCATCCATCCATCCATCCATCCATCCATCCATCCATCCATCCATCTCACCAGGACTCCTGTGCAGGACCTGGATTAGACTAGCTGCCTGTCATCACAGAGCTCACAGGCTAAGATGGGACACCAGCACAGTCGATAGCAGTTAACAGTGGAGTGTGAGGAGTGCTGTGACCAAGGGGCATACAAAGGATTGTGGTAACAGAGGATGGAAAGCCTGGAGAAATGAGGGAAGATGTCACTGTGTCTGTGAGCTTTGGGCTAGGTTTCTCTTGCAGACTAGGGAGGGGTGGCACTGTGAGGACCGCTTATGCAAAGACAAAGGTGCATGGAAGTGGAGGACTTGGATTGGAGCCAGGTTTAAAGGGCCTTGCATCCTCTCCTTGCAGGCACAAGGAAACCCATGAAAGGTCTTGGGCAGGCAGGGGAGTGACATGATCAAGCATGTCTTTTAGGAAGAAGGGACAGCCTGGAGGATAGGCTCAGCTGTGGAGAGTGGGTCAGTGTTGGGGTCCAGGTGGCCTGTTCCCTCCCTCTCAGTGAACTGGTTCAACCTCTCCACTTCCTGGGACCTTAGAAGGCATCTAGTGTAGCTTCTGCCCCCAGCAGGGATTCCCTCCTCAGCATACAGCTTCCGCCTGAGTCCTCCCAGGGACCAGGGGAGAGAACTCACCACTGGAGTTGAGAGAGGGCTCCAGATGCCTCCGGCAGTATCAGCCTCCCTTCCCCTCGGCTCTCCTGGCGTGTAGTCTCAAAGCCATTCGCCCCTCAAGGGCTCCTCCCTTGGCTCCCAAAGCTGATCTCTCCATTTGAAGAAAAAAAAAAATGGCATTATTCTTTTTACAGATTGGAAAAGTGACACATACTTGTTTTATTTTTTATTAGGTAGCACAAAAAGAAAACTTAAATTACTTGCAACCCCATTCTCTAGGGAAAAAGCATTAACATTTTGCTGTGCATCCTTCCAGAATGTTTTCATTAACACACACACTTTTTATTAAATAAAAACAGCACACTATACATACTGTTCTGTAACCTGCTTATTATTCGTCACCATTGTGAGACTGTCTCCTTGTCAGTATATCTAGGTCCCATCATCGTTTTCATTAGCTGCCGAGTATTCTGTTGTGAGCAAGGGCCTTGGTTTAATCACATCCCTCAGACAGACATTTAGGTTCCGTGCCCCCAAAACTTTCCTATGACAAACAATATTCTATGTACATCCTGGTTCATAAATCTTTGAGCAATAAAATTGGACGGCTTAACCTTGGCGGTTAATATGGCCCTCTGGCCCACGTCATAAAGGAAATTGATTTTTATTTTCAAAGTCAACGGGTGATTAAATGAACAATGGTTGCCAGGCAACCCGTGAGCAGGACTCAGGGTCGAGGCCAGAGCAAATAGCAGCCTCCCCCTTCTCCAACGCCTCCCCCCAGACTTGTTCCACCAGGCAGTCACCCCAGCTTTGGCTTCCTCCAACCCAACGTCCTGCCCTGACCACCCAGACTAACAGAAATCAAAGACTCAGCCATTCAAAGCACCCCTTCCACGGCTATCTCAGTGGCTCAGCAAAGGCTTATGGAGCACCTACTATGTGCTGAGCTGGGTTGGGGACTTAGTCAAGATTAGGCTTAGGAATTTGGGGATGTTATCCTGCAGAGTCTACAGCGGAGATCACTCCCAACGTACTCAAACTTTCTTCCTGCCTCCTGGTGGCTGAAGGATCGGATCCACTCCCATCAGTAATATGTTGTCCAAAGGGGAGGCGGGAAAGCTCCACGAGCTAAGAAATGAAAGTGATCACAACAGACAGAAACGTCTGACAGCGTTTCAAACCCAGTGTTTCCCAGGCGGCTCTTTCGCACCCACCGTTCCACAAACCAGGCAGGTCAGAGGGTCAGGGCGACCCCTGCATCGAAGGTTCCCGGGGGAGAAAGAGGGCAGAGCCGTTGGGGCACAGAGATCCGCGTTGATTCAGGCTTACAGCAGCCAGTTCCTGACGGACTGGAACAGGAGGACAGCTAATGTGCTTTCTCTCCCTTTCAAAGCGATTCTGCGACGTGTATTTTTAGTTTACATTCTGTTACTTAATTAAACCTGCATTTTCTCTTATTGACGTTTTATAGCATTATAACTCCTAAGAGTGTTCCAGAATATAGATGGTTGTAATACAATTCATAAGAATACACTATTTCCATTTCAATGGACCCCCTAGAATTAGATCCTATAAGTATTGTATTTTATTTTATTTTATTTTATTTATTTTTTATTTTTTATTTTTTTTTAAAGATTTTATTTATTTATTCATTTATCCCCCCCTTGCTGCTTGCGCTCGCTGGGTCAGCTAACCACGCCGTGCGGGCGGGCTTGCCTTCACCAGGAGGCCCCCGGAACCGAACCTGGGGCCTCCCATATGGTAAACGGGAGCCCTACTGATTGAGCCACAGCCACTTCCCTGTATTGTATTTTAAATGAATAAATTGTTCCAAGTAATTGAAGTTTGACACGACCAAGTGTAGATATTTAAAATAGTAAAGTCTATTTCTATATACTATGAGGTGTGGTAGGAAAGCTGTGAAAGCAACCTAATATTTACCTCCCTAATGTTGATTAGTTTTAAAAATAAAATAAAATAAAATAAAACCCACAAAGACACCAAAACAACAGTAATATCCCTGGCTACACTTATTCATATTTTGTTAGTTTAATCCCAGATTTCAGTGATTCATTTTTGGAAGCTGACATTTTGCAATCATTTATTTTGAGTTTTGTTATTTCGTTTGAACCTTTGTTTTAGTCACCGTATTCTTTGCAGTTTAAGCTTTTCTAAATTTTGTTTGGTGAAATAAATTTTTTCTTACATAAGGGGAGGCAGGTGTGAAGAGGCGTGGGAAGACCAGAATCTCTGAGGGGCTAAGTGGAGTTGGAATAAGGCTCCCCTCCTCTACCCCACCGCCAGGGAATCAGCTCCCTGGGGGAGGGTCACACCTTCAGGGCTCACTTTGAATATCAGGAGCCATCAAAGGATTCTGAGCAGGGGAGGAACAGAAATAAACCTATAATTTAGCAACTCTCCCTCCAACAAGTGCAAGGAATGGTGGGGGAAGGGTGGGGGCTGGGGTGGAGACCCATGAGGAGGCCCGGCTTCCATCAGGAAAAGATGCCCCAAGGCCTGCAAAGGTGCTGGGAGAGGCGGAAGAAAGAGAAGAGAGAGCCAAGAGGTTCCTGGATTGAGTTGCCACCCAGTATGGAGCCCGCCCAGCAGAACTGGGTCCAGCCCTGTCTCAGCCACTCCACTCTCCCTTGCTGTGCAGGGATCAAACTCCCTGTCCTTTCCCTCACAAATATGCAAATTAACCGTCATAATAAAGTCACCTTCACTGTCAGGTGTGTTGGAGACTTTTCCACACATTTTTTCATTCAACACCAGAGGGGAGCACTATGATTATCCGCATTTCACAGCTAAGGCCCGAGAGACCAGGCAGAGACTGCCTGCCATCTTGCTTCAACACGTGGCAACCGACTTTGGTGAGAAACCAACCCTGAGTTGGACTCTTTAGGGTCTTATAACTGTAGCTTTTACCCCAAATAAATACCCTTTATAAAAGCCAACAGATTTCTGATACTTTGCTTCAAGCACCCCTTTGGTTGACTAATACAGTGATCTTTATCAAAATTTAAAATTTTGTGCATTAAAGGACCTCATCAAAAAAGTGAAAAAGCAACCTACAGAATGGGTGAAAATATTTGGAAACCATATATCTGATAAGGGTTTAATATCTGGAGTATGTAAAGAAGTCCTATAACTCAACAAGAAAAAGACAAACAACCCGATTAAAAATGGGCAAAGGACTTGAACAGACATTTCTCCAAGAAGATATACGAATGTCCAATAAGTACAGGAAAAGATGCTCAATATTATCAGCCATTAGGGAAATATAAATCAAAACCACGATGAGATACCATGTCATACACATTAGAAACTAGAATGACTATTGTTTTAAAACAGAAAATAAGAAGTATTGGCAGAGTAATAGGAACATTGCTGGTGGGAATGTAAAATGGTGCGGCTACAAGTAAAAAACAGTTCGGTAGTTCCACAAAAAGTAAAACATAGAACAACTCTATGATCCAGCACTCCCACTTTTATGTATATACCCAAAAGAATGGAAAGCAGGAACTCTAACAAATATTTCTAAATCAATGTTCACAGCAGCATTCTTCAAATCACTGAATTGTATACTTGAAAGCGGCTAAAATGGGAAATTGCATGTTTTAGGTATGTTACCACAATAAACAAGTAGCCCTGCCCCTGGACTCTTGCTATTAGAAATGCTCTGGCCTGTGTCCCATCACATGTGAGTCTAACCCTTCTGCCCCATAGCCTGTCATCACTTATGACACCCCTGTCAAAGCAGGAAACCTAAGAATCCACCACAGTTACAGCAATAGCCCAAGATGGCCAATTCCATGCCTTCCGCTCAAACGGAAAGTGAAAAGGGAATGAGCCCACTGTATGGCGTTGGGCTGGTGGCCAGAGGCCAGTGTCCTCAGGGTCCTCCTGGCCCTACAGTTCTGGGGGAGGATTGGGGCAGGCACCCACAAGCATGGGGGTTATGGGGCTACTTCTCTTCTGCATAGGACTGCCCCATGCAGAGGAGTTGAGCTAAGCCTTTCTCTCCAGGATGACGGGGATGTCAGGAAGTTTCTGTAGGCACAGCCACCGGGTCGCTTAGAGTCTGCACCCTTCCATGATGGCCCCCAATGATCCTTGCCTCCTGGTATTCATGCCCCTGTGTAGTTCTCTCCCACAATGAACAGGGCTGACTTGTGCAACCCGTAGGATATAGCAGAAGTGATGGTGCCTTCAGAGACAAGGTCTCACTGCAGATCCATCCTTGCTCTCTCAGATCACTCTCTCTGGTGGAAGCCAGCTGCCTTGTCACAAGGACACTCAAGAGCGCTGTGGAGTAGCCATGTGATTGGGAACTGAGGCACCTGGCCAATAGCCAGCACCAATTTCCAGCCATGTGAGTGAGCCGCCTGGGAAGTGATCCTCCAGCCCCAGGCAAGCCAGCATCTTTTTTTTTTTTCCCGACTTTATTTTGTACATTTAATAATTGAAAATATAAACAATTAAAAACTAAAAAGTAAACACAGATGAACAAATATATACATTTCTCAATTAAATGTACTGGATACATATAAAATTTTTTTTTGAATCAAACAATATGTTACACAATATATCTGGTTCATAGTAGCACAGTCATACAGTATTTGTCCTTTGTGTCTGGCTTGCGTCACTCAACATAATGTCCTCCAGGGTCTCCCATCTTGTCATGTGCTTTACAACTTCATTTCTTCTTACAGCTGCATAATATTCCATTGTGTCAAGCCAACATCTTGACTGAAATCTCACGAGAGACCCTGAGCCAGACCACCCAGCTGAGCCAGGTCTGGATCCTAACCCTCAGAAACTGTGAGATAATAAATGTTTATTGTGGTTTAAGTTTTTTTTGTTTTTTTTTTTAAGATTTTATTTATTTATTCATTTACCCCCCCCTGCTGCTCGTGCTCGCCGGGTCAGCCATCGCCGGGTCAGCCAACCACGCTGTGCAGGTGGGCCCGCCCCCACCAGGAGGCCCCGGGAACCGAACCCGGGGCCCCCCACATGGCAAACGGGAGTCCCACTGATTGAGCCACAGCCGCTTCCCATGGTTTAAGTTTTGAGGTAATTAGTTACACAGCAATTGATAACTAACACACCCAGGGAGACTACGGTTGCCTGAGGACAAGTGTCCAGGTGATTCTGGAAAAATCAAACCGAGGTTTCACAAAGGGACTCAAGAATCACACCCAAGAGACATTAGCCTTAGGGAGTGTGTTTCAGTGTCCCAGCTGATGAAAACAAATACCATTCAATGGTTTGGCTTAAGCAGTGGGGATTTATTGGCTCATGGTTTTGAGGCTTAGAGAAGACCAAGATCAAGGCATCTTCAAAGTGATGCTTTCTCCCAGAAGACTGTGGCATTCTGGGACTGGCTAATGGTGATCCTTGGTCCTTGGTTTTTCTGTCACACGGAAAGGCACATGGCAGCCTCTCCTGGCTGCTGGTTCCATTTTCTTTCAGCTTCTGGCTACTTCCTGAGTGGCTTTCTCTCTGTGTGTGTCTGAACTTCATTCTGCTTATAAAGGACTCTAGTAATAGAATCAAGACCCATCTTGATTCAGCTGGGTCACACCTTAACTGAAGGAACCTCATCAAAAGGTCCTGGGTTCACAGCCACAGGAATGGATTAACTTTAAGAACCTGTTTCTCTTAGGGACATAGCTCCAAGCCTGCACAGCATGCATCAGCAAGAACTCTTTCAGTTACAAAGAACAGAAACCTAACTCAAATTCCCATAAGCAAGTCAAAGAAGTAAGACAGGATTTATCCCATTTTAGATCATGTGACTTGGAAGGATGGGTTGGAGTTGGCTTTAGGCATGACAGGATTCAGATTACAATTCAGGACACCTTGGCATACAAGAGTGAGTGAGGGTCCATCCATCCTTAGGACTCTGCACAGGAACATTGGTGTCAGAGACAGCTCCAGGGCAGGGAGAGAACTGAGTCCCAGTGTTCCTCTGGGCTTGTCCTCCACCTGCCCCTCAAGTCTCCGTGCTCCTCAAGCTTCTGTTCTCCAACCACCACTCTCCTTACCCCACCACCTCTCCTTTCCCATCAGTGTCTCTTGAATGCTCATCCTGTACCTCTGGACACCTCCACCCAACCACTAGCCCCTGACCCTCACCACGGCAACACTGTCCTCACCTCCCCCAAGCCTGCTGCTCCCCTTCTGGACTGCAGCAACAGGAAGCCTCATGCACTCGCCCACCTGAGCCTGAACCTGCACTTCATTTCCACCCCTCCCTCCCTCACACCCAATTACACTACCTCCAACAGCCCAATTCTGCCCGTTCTCCCCACCTCCACCCTGTCCTCAGCTGGCATCCCTTCTGCCCTGGACTGCAGTGTCATCTCCCGATTGTCTCTCCCCCTCCCCTCTCCTCCCCTGTCCCCATCATTCTTCCTGCAGCCAAGGTGATCTGTCTGGATGGCCCATTTCCCAGCTTGGTGATCACACTCCTCCCCAGCTTACCAGGACAGCCTCACATCTCCAGCCTCATCCCGTGCCACGGCCTCCTTGACCGCTACACTCCTGGCCTGCCCAAACGAGTTCCAGTCCTCAGAGCTGCAGGCTCTTGCTCCCAACTCTTGCGCTTATACAAGGTCTTCCCTCTGCTCAGAACACTGTCTTCTCTCCACCCTTCTCTGCGTTGCCTGCCTCATGCCTACCCATCCTGCAGGCCTCGCTCAGATGTCACTTCCTCAAGAACCTTCTGTGATTCCCAGTCTGGGTCTTGGCCTCCCCCATCCTAGCACTAACCGCCCAGGGCTGTCCCTGATGGTTTAAGGTCTGTCTGTCTTTCCTGCTGGGCTGAGTTACATGAGGCTAAGGGCTTGGTCTGTCATGTTCACAACCCTGGTCCCAGTGCCCAGCCCGGGGCCCACCAGTGGCCCTCAGCCCAGGCCAGAGCTGGTGGAGCAAAGGGGGACAGGGCAGAGCCATGGCCAAGGCCAAGAAGGCAGTTTGGGCTGCCTGACGGCAATGCCTTGTCCTGAAGCTACAG
Source organism: Tolypeutes matacus (assembly GCA_026826555.1). Lineage (NCBI taxonomy): Eukaryota > Metazoa > Chordata > Mammalia > Cingulata > Chlamyphoridae > Tolypeutes > Tolypeutes matacus. Next base: position 12,010,511 of record JAKSZT010053819.1, read on the forward strand.
GGGACAGCCTCCTCTTGGGTGATTTTCCCAGTTTCTCCCCACGTGCCCTAACCATGCCAAACCTCTCTGAAGTCCCCCCAATAACTATGCCTCCTCCTACCTCCATCACTTGGCCAGGGCTGTGCACGTGGCCTGAAATGTAATTTCCTAGTCTTGCCTGCTGGCTGGACTCCTCTTTATTCTCAGAACCTTGCTCAGGGGTCACCTCCTCCGAGAAGTCTCCCTGGATCCCCCGAGCTAACGGCTCCCTCTTTGGTGCTGCGATTGAGCCTTCCATGCTGCTTTGCAGTGTGATTCCAAGCAGTCTCCCAAGGCAGAGGCAGGAGCTGCCTTCTCTTGGGCGAGTCAGTTCTCCCCTCACCATCTCTCTGTAAAGGACAGATCACTCTGCCTGGGTGCTAGTGTCAGGGTGGGATGAGACGGAGTGCGAGGGAGCCATGAATTCCATCCTGACTCAAGGCCCTGGAGGCCAGTGGGCAGGAGAGGCTGGGCAGGGACCGAGGTGGGACCCACGGTGAGGGAAAGACGAGGGAGCTGCAGGCAGGTGGGAGGGGGACGGGCTGCTGCAGGGTGGAGGCGGCTCGGAGGAGGGAAGGGACATTAGTGCGGCACTAGGCGAGACTCCTGATCTCTATTACCGCATTTAATCTGCCATAACCCAGAGATATGCTTGATCACTGTGTTCATTTCCGTGGCTGCTGTAAGAGACTGCCAAAAACAGCAAAGGAAATGTACCCTCCCGCCATTCTGGAGGCCGGAACTCCGAAATCAAGGTGTCCCCCGCGTTCCCTCCGAAGGCTCTAGGGCACGAGGCTTCCCAGCCTCTCCTGGTCTCGGAAACCCCGGTGTTCCTTGGCATGTGGCTGCCTCGCTCTGGTCTGCAAAACAGCCTCTGCCCCGCTCTTACCAGGGTACGTGTGACGGCATTTAGGGCCCATCTGCTAATGCTGGCTCAGCTCCTCTCAAGACCCCTAACTTCATCACATCCTTTGCCATGTAAGGTAATATTCAGAGGTTCTGGAGACTAGGACACAGGCATACCTTTTCTGGGGGATGGGGGGAAATGTGTCACTGCAGCCACATTTTTACACATTCAGAAATTGAGGCTTGGGGAGGGTCTATGATTCCTAACCACTGCCACACAGCTGTGAGTCCCAAGTCTGTGGAACTCCTAAGCCTTTCAGCTATGGCACCCTTTGTCCATGCAACCCAGCCAGAAGGTCTTGGGCTAAGGCTCGGGTCTCCAGTCCCGGGGGGGGGGACGCGGGACGGGGACAAAGCAAGGGCTTAGTCTGGCCCACAGTGGACTATCCCCTCCCCCATGATGGATGATGGCCTTCTAGTAATACAACCCAAGTTGGCCGGCCTTGGGGCTTCCTCTTCTGAGTTGTAGAATCAGCCAATCCTGGCTTACCTTAGGTCAATGTAGGACCCCTACTCCTAGCCCATCCTCTGTATCATGCCTTGAAATTAACTCACAATTTCAGTGAGTCCAAATTCACATACCCCAGTCCCAGCCTGGATGGGGTCAGCATAAGCAGTGCCACAGCCCAGCAGCTTGGGATGATGGGTGTGTATTGGGAGGGGGATGCTAGTCCCTCTCTAGGGATAACTTTCATTTGTTTCTCTGCTCACCTCAGCTCAGCAATTACCCACCTCCTCTCCTGAGCTAATTAATCGCCCACTTTCTGTCAGCCCTGACTAGAGTCACCTGAGCTGCCACCCTGAGCAGTGGGAGGTCTGACGAAGCAATTAAGAGAGGAAGTGGCTGACTCAGGGACCCGGAGGGGCCTGCAGGGCAGAGGAGGGAGGGATGGCCAGCAGAAAATCGGTGTCCCTTGCAAATCTGCCTCCCTGGAACTTTCATCCCTTGGAAGCTACTCAGACAAATTCAATCATTCAGTAAACATTTGGTGAGCAGCTACTGTGTACCTGCCCTGTTCTTCACATGACAGTGAACAGGACAGACAAGGCTGCCATCCTGTCCTCATAGGACGAACATTCTAGACAAACATAGAAAATATTCTGCCAGCTAGTGATAATTGCTGTGGTGAAAACTAACCCTAACCCATCCTCCCTGTTAGAGCCCCATGGAGTTTTGAAGCCAGGTCTCATGCCCCTACCCCAACCATTTTCCTCACCTTTCCCTCTTCCACGTATCATGTGGCACATCCTTTATTATGAAATGAAGAATGTCGCCTACTTAGTGCAGTGCTGGGCCTGGCACTCACTTGCTAGTCTTAATATTTTTCAGAAAAGGAAGCTGAGTCGCACTGTGAGAGAGTGACAGAGCTGGGGTTGGAGTCCAGGTCTCAGCACCCGGCTCCCCCACTTTTCATACTTTGGCTGAGCCTTCCTCCTGCTTGGGGAGGGCGTGGGGCTGACGGCCCAAGAGGGAGCTCCGTGTATGGCCAGCCCCTCAGGAGTCAGCTAGGGAGCTGGTGACTGGCCCACCCTGGACACAGAGGCCGTGTCTATAGAAAGTGTTCCTTTTGTACAGTTCACAATGAGGAATATCCAGCGTGGGACGGCTGGGAGACAGGGATGAGGCCCTGGAATTTCTCATTTGGACAGAGTTGGGAATAGATGAGTTGTGTTCTCAGGAGACTGTAGGTAAAACACCCTCATCTCAGAGTCACAGATCATCCAGCTCAGCATTTATCAAACTGCTATCAATGGAATCTTCTAATGTGGGAACTTCCAGACACTTAACAGATAAAAGAGTAGATGTTCTGTTTGAAGGAGGAGGTCAAGGGACACAGACTGCCACCCTCCCCTACCTAACCCATGACCCCTCTTTGGAACCAAGGGCTCTGCAGAGCACAATTTCAGAACCACTGATCTTGTTCAACCCCTTCCTTCTATTAATGGGTAAACAGAGGCCAGATGGTGAATTAGGAACAGAACCTTTAAGGAGCTCACTTGGGGTTGGCCCAGTGGAATAGAATGGAAATGGCCACCCCCTTTGGCCACATTGCTTTGCTTCCAAACATCAAGAAATGAGCAGAGACTTCTATCAGTGACAGGCGCTACCTGAGCTGGGGAGAGGGCACAGGTTCCAGGCCCAGTTCTGCCATCAGCTCCTTTGGGGTTTGGTTTGTGCATCAGTCAGGATGTGCTAAGTTAAGCTGCAGTAACACATAAGATCACCAAAACCTCAGTGGCTCAAAACAACAGAAGTTTATTTCTCACACAAAATAAATCCATTGCCAGTCTGGGCAACACCCGGTTACTGTCCTCTGTGAAGTGGCTCAGTAGTCAAGGTGTTTCAATCTTCTGGCACCTCCGTCTTAACCGTTGCTCAGGGTTTGTGGGGGCAGAGGAAGGGAGCAGGGAGCCTTGCACACTGGCTCCTAAATGTTTTCAGCAAGAGGTGAACCACATCAATTCTGATCATGTTTCATTGGCCAAAGAAAGACACATGGTCACACTTAACTTCAAGCAGTGTTACCAGAGGATGATGACATACATCCAGAAATTGTTGGTCAATTCTAGAAATGCCAAGCAGAGTTTCCTAATCTGCAAAGTAGCAAAGTAATAACCCCATCATTCCTTCACTCATTCATTCATTCATTTATGCACTCAACACACGAGTAAGCAAAATTGCTAATGAAACGGTGATGTGGGGCTGGACCTCCTGTCTCCCGCAGCCTAAGCCAGGGCTTCCCCTCCTCCCACTCACTGCTCTCCCATAGTCTGGCTCACATTTTGGTTTTAGGACATGGTCTTAATTTGGGTGCCCCCAAAAGCAGAGCCTGAGACATGGGCTTGGGGTCAGGGAGTTTCCTTGGAAGGTCAAGGCAGGAGGCTGGAGTGAGGGAGCAAGGAGAGTGAGGGAAGGAGAAAACACCATTAGAGGAGCCCTGCTGACCTGACTACTGTGGGCAACTGAGGCTTGCTCCCGCCAGGGACCTTCTGAGAAGTCCTGTAAAAGGCACCTCAGAATTGGCCTGAGTGGGGCCTGGGAGGCTGGGAGCCCGTGACTGCTGCCCCACTGATTAAAGGTTGTTCCTGGGGAAGTGACTCTCCCCCCACCCCACCCACCACTTCACTAGGGAACATGCTGGAGCAGAGAGGCTGAGAGACATGGTAGGTTTTGCGACGGGGAGCCACCGGCAAGCATGGGACTGTCCACCAGCGCGGCAGCAATAGCTTCTACCGGAGATGCTGAGGTGAAGCCACGCCTCTCACGAAGCCATAAGGAAGCTCAGCACAAACGGCCCTGCACTGGCCAAACAACGGAGACTGCTGAGCTATTTTCTCCTAACCTCCTTTCCCGATTTGGAAGGAGGTAACTCCTCCGCATGAAAACAACGAGGGAAAACAACAGCACCCGTGTGCCAGCTGATTCAGGCGCTGGAACAGGAGTGGGGGGAGTGGGGGGGAGCCACAGGTGCCCGAGAGGGTAGGCTGCTTGCTGACTCGGGCACAGCCTGTTCAGAAATCAAGAAAGCACAAATGGCACAGACAAGGAGACGCAAGTGTGCCCTATTATGGCCCCCCTCGTGCTCACAGGAGCTCAGCACGTCCAGGACTTCAGGGACAGAAGACAGCAGCCCAGCTTGGGAAATTTAGGTGTCTGGTTGAGAGGGGCCGCAAGGGTCGTCTTCTGCTCCTCACCTGCCTAGAGAGAGGCTCCACACCCCCGCTGTGCCGATGAGTCATCCGCGGTCAGGGGTTAGGTCACTTGCCCAAGGTCCTGCCCCTACAAAGCCATCAGACCCCAGACTTGAACCAGACCCCTGTGAGTCCAAAGCTCCTCCGATCCCGTGTTTCAGGAACAGATGCAAATGCAGCTTTCCAGGTGGACACATTCTCAGGAAGACCTCTGCACTCGGGAGGTGACTCCGTAAGGAGGTGAAGAGGCAGGAAGAAGGCAGGTAGGCAAGGTGAGCACAGGTGGGCCGTATTCCTGGAAAAAGGCAGAAGACTGAAAGGGCAGCAGCAGGACTCAGCACGTGACAATCAGATCCAAAGGCATGAGCTCTTGCATGCTGTGAGTCCAAATTCCACATATCCACGGGCAGGTCTTGGTTTCCCAGCTAGATGCTATTTAGGGCCCTTTTGGGGTCAATGGTTTTTTTTTTTTTTTTTTTTAGGAGGTACTGGGGATAGAACCAAGGACCTTATACATGGGAGGCAGGCGCTCAACCACTTGAGGTATATCCGCTCCTCAAAAAGAGGGAGTTTTTTTGTTTGTTTGTTTTCTAGGTACTGGGGCTGGGGATTGAACCCAGGACCTCATATGCAGGAAGCTGGCACTCAACCACTGAGCCACATCAGCTTTCCCGAGTTGGTTCCTTCATTTCCTTGCTTCTTGTTTGTTTTGGTTTTTAGGAGGCACTGGGGACTGAACCCATGACCTCCCATGTGGGAAGCAGGCGCTCAACTGCCTGAGCCACATCTGCTCCAATCAATGGTCTTATGATTGACAAAGATCGACAGGTTAGTGAGGGCTGGGAAGTCAAGGAAGCCTCCTGTAGGGGAGGAGACCTCTGAGGTTGGTTAGGCAGATGAAGGGAAGGTGTCCCTGCCCCCAGGGCTCTAGTGAAATGATGGAAAATGGATAGAGGGAAGCAGATGTAGCTCAAGCAATTGGGCTCCCGTCTACCATATGAGAGGCCCTGGGTTCATTTCTTGGAGCCTCCTCGTCAAAGGCAAGCTGGACTGCACCACAGAGAGCTGGCCGCTAACGCCCCACAGAGAGCTGAGCTGGCGCAACAAGATGATGCATCAAAGGGAGACGCAGACGAGTGAGAGACGCAGCAAACCAGAGAGATGAGGTGGCTCAAGGAATTGAGTGCTTCTCTCGCACACCATAGGTCCTGGGATTGGTTTCTGGTGCCTCCTAAAGAGAAAGATGAGAAGAAAAGATAAGCAGACACGGAAAGAACACACAGCGAATGGACAGAGAGCAGACAGCAAGCGCAAACAACAAGGGGGGGGGAATAGAATAGAATAAACAAACAAACAAACAAATAAATAAATAACTCTAGTGAAAAAAAAAATGGATAGAGCCCATCCACATTCTAGCAATGAGGCCTCTCCACTCCTCCTCCTAAATTCCATTACCTCTGGGTAAGAAATGGGATTTCATTGTCCCCTGTCCTGCTCAAATTTCCAGAACACTCTCATTTGGCTCAGTGCCTGACTTCCATATGATCACGTATGAGGGATATGGGACATATTGGGGTGGTAAAAAGAGGTCAGAGGGGGAAAGGGGGTTCCATGTTCCCTCAGAAATTTTCTCAGAGACACCCTCCTGTCCTGGAGCCATTGGATGGGTCAGGATCATGGGGATCAGCTCCCATGCATATCTATTCTGGGCATGTAGTCCAGTTAGGACTGTGCCCTGGAGCCCAGGCATCGGCACTGGGCCTGTGGGCCTGTGGGTCTGTGCCTATTTCAATGGATGCCTTATATAAAAGGCACAGGACTGTGAAAGGTTGGTGCTGGAATCCAGGGCCAGGCAGAAGGAGGTGGTCTGGTGGGAGGCAGGTCTTAATGCTCAGATCGTGTTATATTTGAATCACCCAGAAATCAGCTGATTTTTAGTGGGCAAAACCTTAATGTTTCTCTGACTCAGTTTCCTCATCGGGGTATTAAATGAATTAATACATGTAAAGTGTTTGGAACAGTGCCTGGCACATAATAAATTCTCAGTAAATGTTCCTTTTTTTGTTATTGCTGTTATGATGGTGATTATTAACTCACTCATTCAAGTACAGAGCCTTGAAAGTGCCCAGTGATATTCACTACATGATTGAAATAAACGCAAGTAGATAAAAGGTTGGAAACTGATGCCATCAAATATGTCATTGAACTAGACATTTCATTTGCACTTGATTTGGTGTAATTAGTTATTATTATCTGGTATCCATGGAAACCGCTGAATATTGAGACTCAAAATAGACAGTTTTTCTCTGCACCAAGTACACCAAGGTACATGTGGGGCCTTGTACTTTGCAACCCACAAAAGGGGCACATTGCACACCCACCTTGTTCATCTCTTTCCCCATCAGCCAGTGAACTCTTCAAGAGCAGGGCCCGTGACTTTTGGACATTCCAAGCCCAGTGCCCAGAGGGTTCCTAGAACATAGCAAAGGCCCACGCATATCTGTTGAATGAATGAATGAACGTTGGCAGGAAATAGCAGGGCGGGGCCTTCACAGAAAGGACCTCAGCGCCTCCCTCTGGGGGGTGGGCAGGGGAAGGCAGGCGCTAACTTATTTTCTCTTGCCCTTGGCTAACACATGGTCTATCCAGTTAGAAACAGGCCCTGTGCAGGTTCAATTCCAAAGGAATTCAGGGGCTTCAGTGTCCATCCAGTCTGGGAGAAAAATCTTGGCTCAGCCACTTCCTAGCTTTGTAAACTTAGGCAAGTTATTTAATTTCTTTGGCCTCAGTTTCACCTTCTCTTAACTGAGCCTAATGACATTCACTTCTCAGGGATGTTTTGCAGATAAAATGGTCGAACGTGTGAAAAGCCATTAGTAGTGCCTGGCCTGATCTTGCCTGGGAAGGGAGCAACGCCATCTCTAGCACAGATTCCAAGAAGCGAGTGGAAGGGGTCTCCTCCTCTCCCAAATAATACGGAACAGCTAACGGGATAAGTGGTGGGAGAGTTCTTTGCAAACTGTAGAGTGCTTTGTACATATGAGGGGTTTCAGGGATGGCTAGATTAGAAGGGTGCCAGCCATCGGGGACAGAACTCAGAAAAGGAAGGGCCCCAAAACCCAGAGGGGCACTTCATCCACATGGCCATGGACTCAGGAGCTTGACCGCCAGGATTCAAGGCTTGCTTCTGCCTCTCCCTACTTTCTAGGACCTTGGGCAAGTGACTTAATCTTACGAAGCCTCAGTGTCCTTGGTGAAGTGGAATGACAGTGAAAACTTCAGAGGCTTGTTGTGGACTTTGAGGGGGATATAAAGCCTGTGGACTCCTCAATCCAGTGCTAAGTCAACGTGGCTCCCTATTTCACCACAATTTCCCTCTCCCTCCCCAGTCTCAAGGGGCAGTGAGACCTCCTTCCTCAGCGAATCCTGTCTTTGGTTTGTAGAGTACCAGGAGAACATGCACTAGAGGGACAAGAAGGGGAGGGGAGCCAGGGTGTCTGAGCCTTTATATGGCCAGGCAAGTGTTGCACGAGGAAGGGTTCATCGATACTGTCACCCCCGGGTCCCAGGCAAGGTTGCTGAGACTAGGCTGGCACTGTCTGTGCACAAAACCTGTGCTGGTTCAGATCTTTCAGGATCTGGTTCCGGTTCCGGCTCTGTCTCCAAACTCGGTGTGGGGTCCTGGAGCTGGGGGAGAACAAATGAAGAGAAGCCAACTGGGTTCTTGGGCCCAGTCCCAGCATCCCCTCCCCCTTCCCATGATCCCCAGTCCTGGGCACTCTTCTGGGTTAGGCAGCCCCGCCAATCCCTCCAGGGTGCCTTCCACCCTCCCATCGGCTCTGAGATGGGAAACCGCGTGCTGGGACCGGGAGCGGGAACACGAGGTTGGCCTGTGTCCTTCTCTGCCGCAGATAACAGCAATTAGGTGATTGTACTGTCCCTTATCTCATTCCTGCTCCCTCTTTATTACTTCCCTGGGGAGAAGCTGTAACCACGGTGTCACTGCAAATTAAGCCAATTTCCTAGCTGCAAGCACAGGCCAAGGGACCGCTGGCAGGGGAAAGGTGTCATGTGGAGGGGACATTACACCTTCAGGTGGCAGGGGTACCCTGTCCCTCAGCTCAGTGGCTCCTGGGATCCCAGCCAGTGCATTGCAGAAAAAGTGCTGGACCCAGAGTAGGAGGCGTGGATCTTGCCGTGGGCTCGCCCTGGGCTTGCTGTGTGACCTCAGGTCTAGCACTTAATTTCTCTGGGCCCCAGGTTCTTCACAGGTCAAACGGAGGACAATAACTCTTTCCTGTGATCATCAAACCACCCTGGGAAATACCTACACCTCTATGCCTATATTCTTGTAGCAGTTTTGTTTCTTTTTTTTTTTTTTTAACCTGGAGGTCCCGGGGATCGAACCCGGGTCCCTCCATATGGGAGACAGATGCCCAACCATTTGAGCCACATCCGTCCCCCCAGCTTTGTTTCTTAAAACAGCTTTATTGACATATATCTGAGGTACAATCAATTGCACATATTTAAAGTGTACAATTTGGTAAGTTTTGACACATGTCTACACCTGTGAAACCATCACCACAATCAAAATAGTGAGTCCATCTATCTATCACCACCACCCCAAATTTCCCTGTGACCTTTTGTAATCCCTCCCTCCCAACATAGTTCCCCTACGTCCATCCCTAGGCAGCCACTAATTTGCTTTCTGTCACTATAGATTAATTTGCATGTCCTAGAATTTTATACAAATGGAATTATATGGCATGTATTTTTTATCTTTCTTCCATTTTGACATTCACCCATGTTGTTGCATATATCAATAGTTCATTTCTTTTTATTGCTAGTAGTATCCCATTACATGGATATACCATATTTGTTTATTTACCTGTTGATAGACATTCAGGTTGTTTCCACTTTGGGACTGTTACAAATTAAGCTGCTATGACCATTCATGGACAAGTATTTGAATGCTTTATTTCCTCTTGAGTAAATATCTAGGAGTGGAATGGCTGAGTCATATGGTAGATGTATGTTTAATTTTTAAAGAAACTGCCAAACTCTTTTCTAAATTGTACCATTCTACATTCTCATCCGCAGGGTGTATCAGTTCCAGTTCCCCACAATGTCACAAGTGCTTGGAATGGTTAGTCTTTTAAATCTGAGACACTCTTGCATGGGTGGATGGTGGTATCTCATTGTGGTTTTAATTTGCATTTCCCTAATGACTAATGATGCTGAGCATCTTTTCATGTGCGTATTTGTGTGGCAACTTTGTGAAAAATGCTTATACTCTGTAAGTAATATGTACTCACTTTAGCAAATACCATTAATGATAAAGAAAAAAATTTTTACACACCTACAGTCCACCTTAAACAACTACTGTTAAATGTGTACATCGTCAGATATTTTCCAGGTATACATGTACAGAGGGAATTGTACCATATATTTTTTTCTCCACTTAACTATGTATTATGAACATCTTTTCATACTGAAATTTCTAAAATATTGATCCAAATGGCTGTATAATATTCCATAATTAATTGTAATAATCAATCTTCAATTGTTGAACATTTAGATATTTTTCATTTGAGGGACTTTATAAACAATGCCACAAAGAACATCTTTATGTACTCATATTTGCATACTTGCTTAATGGCTGGGTCAGAGAATATGCATATTTTAAGACTTTAGTTCATATTGCCAACACTTTTGGGCTACTTTTAAAATCTGAGTGTTTTAGCCTGGGGTCAGTGTTTTCGCCCTTGTCACTGTAGATGAATGAGCCAATACTTTGCAATCATTTATTCAGTCCATCAGTCTTCTTCCACTTCTTCATCATCCTCCTCTTCATCTTTCCCCTCTTCTTCCAAGAGCCTGTGTCCCCAGGAAGTGATCTTACTGGGCTGGCTCAGAGCCTGTGGTGGTCTCCCCCAGACACTAGAAAGTGCAGGAGCAGGGCTGTCTGCAGTATAAATTACTGTGTCCTCAGCACCAAACACCAGGTCTGGAACATAGTGGGTGCTCAAATAAATAGTTGTTGAATAAATGACTGCATGAAGAAATAGCAAATGGTCATCGAGTTGAACTAAATGTTCTTCTCACAGAACCCCTCTACAGGGCAAGGAATATTAGCTCCAACTGAGAGATGAGAAAACTGAGGCATGCTTAAGAAATGTGCTCAAGGTCACATAGTAAGACTTCCTCAGAGAAGTGCCTGGGCCTCCGGGCCCCTGTCCAGGGCCAGGTTGTCTTTCCTGTTTGGGAAGTAAGGCTGGTTATGGAGACTCCTGGAGTGCTCTGCCTGCATCTTTCATTCTTCCTTTCTGCTATTTGAAAGGTTGTGAGGGACACAAGGTGGCCTCCTGAGGATTGTTCCAGCCCTACAATTCTGGGACAAATGCTTTTGAGACTCAGTCTCACCTTTTTTGAAAATTCTCTGGCCTCTCAGTACCATTGTTCTGAGCCTGCTTTGACATTTATTATTTAGTAGCATTCAGTGTCTCAGGAATACTGTCTCTCACTGGGATCCCAGGATGAGGTGGTTGAGTTGCTTGGACAAGTCCAACCTGAAGCTAGAGCCTCCTCCAATCACCTGTCTTGAACCATCTATCCTGCAGCTGGGAGCCAAGAGGGCTGGTGGAGGGGGAGGGAGTTATGTCTGGAATATGACAGCACTGAAAAGCCTTTGAGGCCCTCCCAGCTGGGAGGCTCCTGGTTTTGAAGCCAAGTCAGGGACCCTTTGTTGTCCCCAAAACCTCCTGTCCAGGCACAGAACTTTTCTGGAAGAGTTGGTATGTGTGGAATACAATTCATTGTTTATACTTGGGACCAAATATTTCTTACCAGACAAGCTTCCACTGGAGAAGGTTGAGATATTTTAAGTCACCTCCTCATTAAAGCATAAGAACGGTGATTTTGGACTTCCTTCTAAGATGGGAGTGGATGTCATAGGCAGAAGCCCTCCCATTATTCTTGGCAATCAGAAGTGAAGCCACCTATGGGAAACTTTTTCAGTTTGATGCAGGGAATGTTCTAGGTTTTCTTGTTTATTTTATTTTATTTTTTTTAAAGATTTTATTTATTTATTCATTTATCCCCCCCTTGCTGCTTGTGCTCACTGGGTCAGCTAACCACGCCGTGCGGGCGGGCTTGCCTTCACCAGGAGGCCCCGGGAACTGAACCAGGGGCCTCCCATATGGTAAACGGGAGCCCTACTGATTGAGCCACAGCAGCTTTCCTTCTTGTTTATTTTAAAGAGCTTGAGAAAAAGGGCTGATGAATATGTGGGGGACAGGGTCGGTGAATTGGGAGCCACTGTTTCACCAAAGAAAGGGGTCCCTGAGATAATCAAGTCCAAATATCTCCCTCCCATCACTTCTCCCATTTTAAAAGGGGGAAATTGAAACCTGACCAATGTCATCCACTTAGTATGAGATAGAGAAGGGACAATGTCTAAAACGATGCATAATATTGGGAGTGAAATGGACCCGCATCAGGTAAGGAGGGTCTTTAACCATAAACTTATTGTCGTGAGGGACACAATAGGGTTGACACACAGCTCCAATTTCTCAGAGGTGGAAAAATGTGTAACTATTGGAAATATAATAAAACTTCATGAAATAAACAGACTACAGAAATTAAGAAACAAAGCCCAGGATTCTAATTATTCTGTCATGTTCTAAAAATTTAAGAATGCTAACAAAAGAAACAAGACTCTTAAAATAAGAGTCACCAAGCCATGCTCTGGGTTCCCTGGCTGGAGGTGACTGTTCAGCACCACGGACAGCAGCCCACGTGAGCCTTCCACCCACATCATCAGAGTAAAGCAGAGTTGGTGGAGCATCACTTTATTTATTTATTTATTTATTTTTAAAGATTTTATTTATTTATTCATTTATCCCCCCCTTACTGCTTGTGCTCGCTGGGTCAGCCAACCACGCCGTGCGGGCGGGCTTGCCTTCACCAGGAGGCCCTGGGAACCGAACCCGGGGCCTCCCATATGGTAAACGGGAGCCCTACTGATTGAGCCACAGCCGCTTCCCCTGGAGCATCACTTTAAATCTCTTGCCTTTCCATGAAGTGCCAGGGTGAGTATTATACATAAGGTGACACACAGCTATGGAGTCCAGAAAGTAGCCCAGTCACCCCAAACTTCTCCCCTACCAACCTCTCACCTTGTGAGAAAATTCCACCATTATTCTCATATTTGGGTTAGGCTATTTTATTTGGGTTAAGTTATGAAAAAAACATAGATCATGAATGTAGATTTTCAGCAATGTCTTTCTCCTCTAAACTCTTGAAGTCTAGTTGAACAGATAATATATTTATATACAAAATCAGTGATGCACAGGGAAATATAGTATTTGGTGAGGATCAATCAGTGGTCCTGATGGTAAGTACTGAAAGGTCTCAGAGAATAACGAGATCTGGGTGGATTGAGCTGGCAGAGGAGATTTACTGGGAAGGAAGGCATTGAGTGGAAATGAACTGAGCCTTAAAAAATGGGGAAGATAAACAAGCAAGAGGAGTAGTTATTCTTGACAGCTGGATGTGTGAAAAGTATATGGAGGTAGGAGTGTGCATGACACATATATATGCCACAGGAGAATCTGGGGAGTGTCAGAACTGTAATTAGATTGATTTGGCTGAAGCAGAGAGTTACTTATGTGGGGGGAGTGAGGAGTAGAGTAGTAAGAGAGAAAGCCAACAAAATATGTTGGCACCGGACTGAAGGTGTGAATTCTTCACTTTTGTTGAAGGTAAAACTGTGGCAGATCCTCATATTCCTTTCCTAGCTAATTTTTCCCCTGAGAAATATCTTCTCACCTCCAGGTCCTTGGTGTCCTCTCATCCCACTTTCATGGATCCCCTATACTCTAGAGTAAATGGCCAATTGGTCTAAACTGTGGCGCCTCCTGATGAAAGTGAAAAGGAGGGCAACAAAGTTTTAGCCAAAAGGTTGAAGCACTGATAATGGAATTCAGCCAAGAAGGAAGAGAAGAATTCCTTGGGTATATGGCTGAAGCTGAGGACACCAGGTTAGCACCTGAACTTTCTTGGGTCTAGGTAAGGTCCACAATAGAGCCCCACGTGTCCAGGATGCTCTGCCAGCTCTCTGCAGGGGTGGGGAGGCATTAGGAGAAATGGGTAATCCAGACTGCTCCGTCTGTGAGCCGTGGGGCTGAGAGGAGGGCTGTAAGAACAGCCTGTCCTTTAGGGGAGAAGGCTGTGGAGCTAATTGGTTCTGAAATATCATTTGGCAGGAGATAAGGGACCTGAAGAACTGCCTTGCAGGCCCGGGCCATCTGTGTGCTCTCTCTGCATTCCCACTCCAGGCCAGAGCTCCCCAGAGACCCTTCTGCCTGTGCCCCTGACCCCCAGCCAGGCTGGCTGCTGAGGGACAGCCTGAGGACTGGGCAGACCAGCCCACTACCTGCTTCTCTGTGGAAAGCAGAATCAGCCCCCCCTGGGTGTCCAGGGACTCCCAACATCCCCTTTCCAGGGCTCTCCTCCCGGGGCACTAGACTCAGATATGGGGACCTTAACCCCCAGAACATGAGAGACATGCAGTCACCTGAAGGAAAGTCACGTCCCAGTTGCTGTAACAGGTAGGTGCTGACGTTGACTCAGCACTCACTCTGGGCTTTACTCAAAAGAGCCCTAGGTAGGAAGTACTGTCTACTGGTTTGAATCTTTTGTGGATTTAAGAACAGAAAATCCTGTTCTTAAAGCAAACCCATTCCTGTGCCTGTAAACCCACTGTAGATGGGATCTTTTGATTAGATTCAGTTAAGGGGCCTTTGATTAGGTCACTTCTGTTAAGGGCCTATGATTAGATTGTGGGACCAAGGGTGGGTCTTAATCCTCTTACTGGAGTCCTTTATAAACAGTGGATTAAAAAGCTGCAAACACACAGAGAAAAGCTGCAGACAGAGAAACCCTAAGAGGCTGAGAGAGAGGTCCCAGAGGCAAGAGGCTGGAATCAGTGGAGCACAGAGGCACGGAAAGAGGCCCCTCTGAGAGCTGAAAGAGATGAGGCCCAGAGGAGAGGGGAGAGACAAGCCATATGCCTGATTGCCCACAGCTGAGCTTGGGGAGAAAGTAAGCCTGGAGGAGAAGGCAGAGACTGGCAGAGCCGCCATTATGCCCTGCCATGTACCTGTTCGGAGTTCAGTTCAGAGAGAAAGCATCTTTAGATGATGCCACCACCATGTGCTTGATCGCCCACATTTGCAACATGGTGAGATAGCATCTCTTGATGATGCTTTGATTTGCAAACTTCCACAGCTTCAGAACTGTAGCGTTTAACCTCATAAATTCTCATTATAAAAGCCAACCCGTTTCTGGTATATTGTTCCCAGCAGTTTTTAGCAAACTAAAATGTACTGTCATCATCAACCCCATTTTGCAGATGAGAAAACTGTGGCTCCCCCCAAAGTGGAGTTGCCCAGGCCTGCTGACTCTGAGCTTAAAGGATTTGGCTCATTTATCCAGGCAGTCAACTGCAAAGTGGAACCACATGGACCATGTGTTCCCAGAGGCCAGAGTCTAGGGAAGAGAGTGAAGGGGGAGCTATGACAGTCACCTGGGGGACCTGGGATGGGGGAGACATGGGAACTCACACTTCTGGGGCATTGCCTCTTGTTGTCAGCACCACTGAGCCAGTCCACACTGGGTACGGATAAATGATGGACTGAATTCTCTCATTTAAACTCACAGAAATCACATAAGGAATGATTGGGGTCATCTTGTAAAAAAGGCAGCAGAAACTCAGAAAGGTTAAATGATCTTTGAAAGGTCACACAGCAAGTACTCAGCTGAGTCAGGATTCAAACTGAGATCTCCCTGACTCCAAAATGCAGCTCATTCTACCATCTTAAGCTGCCTCTACCAGCCTGTGATGGGTTCTAAGGTCCAGAATCACCCCAAAGTCACCTGAAGACTCCTCTCTGGGAGATCCTTAAAGTCAACCTTTCTGAAGCCTGTAGAGTTGAAGGGTTGTGGCCCAGGTAGGTTGCCCGGTTCCATCCCAGAAGCCCCACATGGTGTCACTTTGACCCTGACCGTAGAGCAGGTGTGACTCCCACCTCTCTCTTCACCACAGACCAGCCTCCCCCGACTCTCCTTCATCCTGATCTTAACCCTCGCCATCATCTCTTCCCCCAAGATCTCCCATTTTCAATGTTCTGGACTAGTCGGCATGACTTTGGAGTTTGAATATCATTAAACAATCCTTCCGCAGCACCTTCTTTGTGGAGCTTCTGTAGACACATCTCCCCAGATTCAGGAGTTTCTGACTTAGAAGTGTCTCCCTAGGAGGCATCCTGCTTAGGAGGAAAGCACTGCTGTGGGGAGATGTCCCCGGAGGGAGGGCTGGAGATGGGGCACACAGGAAAGCCCCCATCTCAGCTTCGTGCAGGCCTGCTCCTTCTGGCCCCAAGTGACCCACATCTGGGAGTGCAGTGCTTGGTACCCGCAAGCCCTCCCTGCTGCACCGGCCTCCCCCAGCATCCTTCTGGGCTGGGGCCCACCACAGCCCTCACCCACCCATTGAGGAGGCCTGTAAATCTCTTTATTAGATTAAAACAAACATATCTGCCAAAGAAGAAAAGCAAAACCTTAATTGGAGCTCCCGGGGATGTTTGTAGAGACAGATGGGAGAGGATCTAATGAAATCACCTCGTATTGGCCTCTGAGCAGACCTCGCTGATAAATCTGCATTGCCAGGCAACAGGGCTGCTCCACCTGGAGGCCTGATAAGGGGCTTGGATGTTTGGAAAATATGATTTTGTAAGCAGGGTCAAGGGCATGTTGATTCTGCTGCCCAGTGCCCCGGGCTCCACTGTCAGATAAGCAGCTGCTGCTTTCTCTGGAGTAGGGGCAGAAACTGCTCCCAAGGAACCCCTGGAAGGGACTTCCCCAAGTGGAGATGACCTGGGCTCCAGCCAGAAGAGACAGCCATGGTCACTACTTGGAGCCAGTGTTCCCCAAAGGGGACATTTCTGGCCACCATGGGGAACTTGTGGCAATGGCTCTCTCCTCTCTTCTTGACTCCTGGTTCAGAAGCATTTTGCAGGACCCCTGGGATAGAGTGGGGCGTGAGGGCTGTTGGAAGCCAGCTTTGCCGGATAGGCACATCCTTGCAAGGCCTTGAAGCATCCTGCCATTGACAACTTTTGGCTGCCCATCTCCCAGTGAGTCCCGTTTCCTTCAGAGGTAAAGCCAAAGTACTCATCAAGGCCCACAACTCCCTGCACGAGCTGGTCCAGTATTGTTCTCACCTCCCATGACTCTCCACCTCACTCACTCTCTTCCGATCATCTTGACCTTTTTGCTCTACCTTGAACCTGCCAGCCGTGCTCCTGCCTCAGGGCCTTTGCATTCGGCGCGCATTCTACCTGGAATATTCTTCCTCAAATAGCTGCATGGCTCTCTCCCTCAACTCCTTCAAGTCTTACTCAAGACACCTTCCTCCCATGAGGGCTACCCTTGCCCGCTAGGAATGAGGCCCAAGCCCTCACACCCTAGCATTCCCAAGCCCCTTACCCTACTCTTTTTTTCCCCCCACAACAACTGCCACCTTCTAATCCACACTATCATGTACTATTTTTTGTTTTCTTCTTTAGGGTCTGTTTTCTCAGCCTAGAATGCAAGAAGGCAGAGGTCTTGCCTCTTTTCTTCACTGGCATATCCCAAATATCTAGAAGAGAGCCTGGCAAACGGTAGGTACTTAACAAATATTTGTTGAGTGAAAGCAGGTCTCCCCTTCCCAGCCCCCAAAAGCTTTAGTAGAACTGGTGAAAAAGGACTGGGTCCAGAGAGGCCACAGTTTGACAGTGCTCACCAGGCACCTCTGCAGGGCCACCGAGGACTCCTGGGGAGGTCTGGGAGCCACCCCCACCCCAGCCCCGTCACCAGTATCGGAAGGATGGCAGCAAGTCCAGCAAGGAAACCCCAAGGCTCAGCACCAGGAGAGCTTGGCTCTAATCACAGTCCTGTTATTCATTTGCTATGTGACTTGGGACAAGACATTAGCCATTTCTGGTCCTCAATTTCTTCTTTAGTCAAATGATATTAGCATTTAATCTTTTTATCTAAACAGCACAGCTTTGGGGACATACAGCTTGAGTTCCAATCCTGTCTCTGCCACTTACTAGCTGTGTGATGTTAGGCAGTTTAGGAAACTTCTCTGAGCTTCTGCCCCCTCCTCTAGAAGTGAGGATAACAATAGGTACTACGTCCCAGGTGTGTGAGGAGTAAAGCAGTCAATACGTGCAAAAGGGTCAACTACTATCATTCTGACCTGATCTGCACTCCTTGAGCACTACTGTGTGCCAGGCTCTGTGTTCGCAGCCATTTTTCAGGTGGGGACATCGAGGCAGAGGGTGGGAAAGTGGCTAGTAGATGGTAGCCCAGGGTAGAGTCTATGTCTGGCTGACCCAGAGCCTGGGCCTCACTGTGGCTTGGTTTTTACAAAGACGAATGGCCACGTGTCTGTGAACGTGCTCCAAGAAACAGCTCCGGGCTGCTGCTCATTTTCCCCAGCCAGGTGGCTCTGGCCTTGGCCCGTCCTCACCACTCGGGCCTCATGCGTGGGCAGAGGCACTGCAGGGGCTTAGTGCTGGACAGGACCCTTCCTAGGTAGGGCACGTGTCTAAAGCCCCCCCCCACGTTGACACCAATCAAGCCCCAATGTGCAGGAGAGCCAGGGGTGGAGGAGAAACCCACCAAGCCCACTGGGCTCCACGTGGCTGGGACCGAGGGCCGTGGGAGGCGCCAGGGCACTGCGGCACTGCTGGACCACGCAGACCCGGCAGAGGTCGGCACCCTCGCCTGGGGCTCCCTGAGCAGATCTCTCTCGGTATCAGCATTCTGGTGGGCTGCACATCTGAGAACCACCTCCGGAGTCATGAGACCAGCTCTGGTGGTGGTGGGGTCCTGGCACCCCATCTCCAGGGGGCGCCCAGCAGAACTCCTCTTCTCCTGGCTTAGTGCCTGGGCCAGCCAGGTGGGCAGCTTCTGCCCCATGAAGAGCCTAAGGACACTGGCTCTGTCCCCCTGCCCTCTGCCCTTCAGCTAGGAGGCAGCCAAATTCCTGCCGCCAAGATCCCACAGGACAGTGGGCAGAGAGGGTGACTTTTCAAAATATCTCAGTGTAGCTCTCGTGTCCAAATTTGATCCTCTCTCCCAGGTCTGCCCCAGATTGGGACTCTAGACTCACGGCAGGGGGTGAGGTATTTTGGCTCAGGTCCCATACCTCTGTCATTCACTTATTCATTCATTCTTTCACTCATGGGGCGGTGGAATGTTTGGATTGAGTGTCAGAAGAACTGGCCCTGGCTTTTACAACCAACCTGTTGTGTGACTCAGGTAAGTCCCTTCCCATCTCTGGACTTCAGGAATAGGAATAGAATTTGGCAATACCAGTGTTAACCCCTGAGTTGTTACAGACCTGTAAATTGATGGCGTTATGGCATTAATTCAGATATCTGTCATTAATGAGAAAAGCTCTGTTCCCATGATAAAAACCCTGAAGCGTGGGCATCTGTCATGGAGCTTGTGTACTGCGGTATGGAGATAAAGAGTGCCTGGCACTGATCAGACCCTGTCCTCTGAGGCTGCGACAAGGGGTCGATAAGCACACACACAGTCAGCACCCTGTTCCCCTGGCTACCGCCCAGCCTGGTCTTGCTGTTAGACCTGTTCACTGCCCCACCTGGGTCATGGGCATGCTTCAGTCAGGGTTCCGGTGCAGAAAGCAGGATAGTAAGCGGCTTACAGAATCATTGGGAGGGCTGAAGAAGTTGACTATAGGCTGTGTTTCCAGAAAGAGCTAACAAAGCCCCACCTTAGAACTGAGCTGCCACGAGAGCTGCTGCCCTGCCAAGATCAGGAAACTACTGGCAAGTCGGGAAGCCGATACCACAGCCATAGCCATCCATACTGGCACCGTGGCCGCTCAGCTCTTGCCACTCTCCACACATGACTCAGTTC
Source organism: Tolypeutes matacus (assembly GCA_026826555.1). Classification (NCBI taxonomy): domain Eukaryota; kingdom Metazoa; phylum Chordata; class Mammalia; order Cingulata; family Chlamyphoridae; genus Tolypeutes; species Tolypeutes matacus. The sequence goes on from JAKSZT010053819.1 coordinate 12,030,125, forward strand.
CAATGCAGTTCTAGTGCAAGTACCTCCGGTTGGTGGAACTAAGTCACATCCAGCTTCTTAGCTGCAAGGGAGCCTGGGAAATGTAGTCTTTTGCTTTCTACCAGGAGAAGCTGGAGTAGACATTGGGCAATCTAACCTACGGTGCCCTCTACATACTCACAAGGCAAAAGGCTCTTGATTTTGCTCCACCTCTCACCTGCTCCTCTCAGTGAGAAATGTCCTACACTGCACAGCTCCCCACGACCCACTCAGCTCAATGTTTCATCCAACAGACAATACCAAGGCAGTGTATATTTTTAGCTATAATCAAAACACATTTTGTGCATGGATCAATATTTGGCAGGAGACCTGGGAAACAGTCAGGACTCCTTGTCCCTCATTGCTCAAACATGATTCTAAGATGGGCTGCTAAGCCCACCTTCAGAGCAGACCACCCCCTTTGCTTATTCCCTTCTGTTGCATAATTAATAGAGCGTTAACCGCCTCTTGGCATTCCAGCAGGAAGGACTCACAGTAAGGGTATTTTTCTAGGGGGAAATGAGGACCTGAGCATGGGCACAGGATGAGAGGCAGCTCCAGAATGTCAATAAGAGGGACTTGGGGGCAGTGACCTGACTGGAAAAGGGGCTAGAAACCTTGCCAGAAGCTGCATATCCAAAACAAGGATATGACTTTTATGGAGATTGCATGTAGAGGCTTAGGGCAATGAAAACAGCTTTTCTCCTGAACCCCATAAGGTCGTGGAAACAGCAATTGTCCTTCTCTGAAAATGAGAATGCCAAAAAGAGTCTGGAGGGAGTAGGTTTGGGTAAGGAGTGCTGATGGAGAGCAGTTAAACCAGGCTGGCAGAGAGTTTGGGGCCTGGGGAGGGGAGCATGGGGTGCCATAAGACAGAACGGCTTGTCTTGAGCCCAAACATCACCACTTCCTAGCTCTGTGACCTTGGGGGAGTTACTTCACCTCTCTGGCTTCAGCTTCTGCATATGAGAAGTAGAGATGCTGATAACGCAGTCACAGGTTTATTTTGAAGATGAAAAGAAATAGCATGTGTAAAGCATTTTAGCCAATGACGTAAGTGTCCCACCCATGTCCTCTGGAACCCCCCTGGAGGTCACCTGCAGACAGTTCCCATACCCACCAACAGCTTCCCGTGCCTCTTTACCTGAGGGTGTTCTCCAGCAGCGGGAGTTTGCTTGGCTCCTTCACTGACCTGGGAGGCCCACGCCTCCAGATGAGACCCTCACTAGCAAAGGGAATCGATGAATCCATACCCCGGCTTCCTCGTCCCTCAGCGGACAATTCTGAGATGTATTCTACACACATTCTCAACAGGTTGCAGCAAGATTGACCCATGGTGACTTGCTCATCAATACACCTTTCACTAGCTTTTCTCACTTCCTTGACTCACTTCCTTATTCCCTCACTGTCCTTCCTGGGATCACCTCCCGATGAACTACCTGTATTCCCAAACCCTTGTCTTAGGGTCTGCTTTCAGGAGAAACCCAAACAAAGACAAGCACCAAACCCAGTGTCTGGCTCCTTGAAAGGCACCGCTCAAGAGCACCACAGTGGGGGTCCTCATCTGAACCCCACAACATGGAGACAATTATTTAAGCGACTATTTTCTCAATTCTCCCGAGGGCTGATAACCAGCGCTATTCTAGACGCACAGGAGAGCTGTCTGCTCAGTGCATCCGATTGGTGCCTCAGGGCATTGGGCACAGCCCTCTCCTAGAACTCCCTCTGTAGACGACATGGTAACGGTGCCCACCTCCTAGAACTGGGACGAGGGGTAGGTGAGTTAACATCCACAAAACTCTTAGAACAATGCTTGGCTCTTAGTATGTGTCCCATGAGGGTTGGCTGTTACCATCATCTGTGTAGTTTGTGTAGTAGCGAACGCTCATTGTCCCCCAGTATCCCTTCTTTCTTTAGTAATCAGAACCACTCTCCCCGGCTACCCAGGTAGAGACGATGGTTCCTAGCCTCACTTGCAACTAGATGTGTCTACTGCCTAAGTTCTAGCCAATGGGATATGAGAAGAAGTGATGCATGTAAGTTCTGCATCAAATCTTTACAAAGGAAGCTGCTTGCTCTCCACCTCCTCTTTGCCCCCTTTGTGATAGTGAGGAAATGGTGGCAAGTGGCGCAGCTGCTTTATGATCAGAGATAGAAATCATGTGTTGAAGATGGTAGAACTGCCCCATGAGCCTGGACTGCTCACTTACGGACTGCTATGTGAGAGAGAAAGAAGATTCTATCATATTCCACTGTATTTTGGGGTCTTTTGTTACAGCAGCTTATGCTTACCCAACAAACCCAGCCCAAAGCTCAAGTCTGGGAGCAAGAGATGTGAGTTTTCCCTTCTTTCATTTTTGCTTTGTGCCTACCACGTGCCCAGCACTGTGCCAGGAACTGAAGTCCCAATATGTGTGAGACACAGACAAACACCAAGGAACTCAAAGTGTAATGAGTCAGAACGATCTAAAGAAACAATGTCAACCTTCTGTGATCTCAGAGCCTAAGAGGTGTGGAACAGTTTGCCAGGCTGTAAGGGAGGGGAGGGAGTGGTAATTTGGAGGCGCTCTACAGAAAGGAAACAGAGAAGTCAAGGGAAGGGTGGAAACACGGCACTTGGGCAAAACCAGCTCTAGATCCAGCTTTACCATTCACTTGCTGTGTGGCACCTTGGACATTTTAACATCTTGGGTCTCAGTTTCCAAACTTGCTGAATAGGATCAAAAACCTTGTTCTGACTTAGGTAGCTAGGGGTACCACAAGGGCTCAATGGTGGAGTATTTTGAAAGAACTATGAAGCATGGTGCAAATATTAGTTATGGACATTGTCATTTTTCGAGCTTAATTTGTGCCCCGTTTCATGGGGCAAGCAGGGTCAGGCTTGCGGAGAGCTGGGTAGCAGGGGAGAGCTGGGTAGCAGGGGCTCTGAAACTTCGTGAGAAGAGTCTATTCAGCTTGGGAAGTGGTTCAACATTCTTCCTTGCAATTGAGTAAAGTGTATCAAGTCCATTTCCTTTGACCTAGGAATTCACCTACTATATAAGCATTGGAAATGCTACAGAGGTTTGCATACAAGATTGCTCTTTATAACAGCAAACAACAACAACAAAAGGCAAAAACAAGAAACCTAATTATTAGTCAATAAAATGTGGCACAGACTGCACTGTGGTGGGCCACTACGCTCGGGTCACGGGTGAAGGCTTCTGATAGGACGCTGAGGAGGAAGCATGTCATCACCCTGCACACTCAGGAAGGTGCCACATGGTAGAGCCCCTCTTAGGGCCTCAGGCATCCATTTCCCCAGCTGCCGGAGTCGCTGATGGTGCTGAGCTGAAGCGCCTTTCTGGGAATTGCCCCCTACAGAAGGGCACTGACTTGATAAAACAGTAAGAAGATACACTTTAAAACAAGGGTTCCTTACCAGGGGTCCACAGAAAGATTTCAGGGGCTCTGTGAGTTTGTATTGAAAAAAATCAACTTATCTTTATTTTCTCTGACCTCTAACTGAAATCTAGCATTTCCTTCACTTATGAATAAATAAGTGAATAAATACGCAATAAATAGATTACAGTAGTACTCATTTCACCTGACTGGCAAAGGGAACAAAAAAGGTTAAGAACCCCTGCTTTAAAATGATCAATGCTTATCTCCGGGTGGTGTGAGTATAGGTGATTTTTCCCTGTATTTTTGTGAATTTTCTAAGTTTTAACATGGAATATGGGTTACAGATGAGCCATATTCCCCAGGTCCTTTTCCCGCTACCTCCTTGCTCTTCCTTGAACATGTCAGGCACACTCTCTCTTCTCTCTAGGCATCTGCACTTGTTCCCTCTGCCTCGAACCCTCTTCCCCAAGACACATCCTGGCTCCCTCCCTCAGCTCAGATGTCACCTTCTTGGTGAGGCCTCCTTGGAGCCACCCTATTTAAAATAGAATTCCATCCCTAGCCCAGAACACCCAACTCCCTTTCCTGATTTTTTTTTTTTTTAAGGAGGTCCCAGAGATTGAACCCAGGACCTCGTACATGGGAAGCAGGCGCTCAACCACTGAGTTGTATCCATCCCCTGTTTGTTTGTTTGTTTTTAATATGCCACAATTTTTATTGCAATCTGGCCATTTTTTTTGAGGGTGGGGAGAGTTTGATCTCAAAACCTTTCATTTAAAGCTTTGATCTCAAAACCTTTCATTTAAAGGCTCTTTTATACGGAAATTGCCATCATGACTGATATTCAGAATTTCTTTAGTGTTACAGGTCTCACATGGTACACATAAAACTCCTACACTTATTCAGTAGTGTATGCTCAATGGAAAAGAAAAAGACATTAACAACAGCTATTTCTTTTAAGAAAATATGAAAGTAACAGGAAGGAAAACTGAGGCACTAGGATTAAGTTGATGACACAGTTAAGGCAACTTAGTTGACATTCCTTTTTGAGGAGCGGGGTTAAACTCTTTACAAAAAGTGCTTTCACTGCACAGTGTTATATCTGTGCTGCCATGTCAGAAGAATAGGCTTGCCAAGGCAGGTGAGGTGTGTGAATATTCCGAGCCTCATGGAACTGCAATCAAGTGCAATATAAATGATTCTTAAAAAGTTTACCAACTGACCAGTGGATAACACTTTCAAGGCATTCAATTAGTTTGACCTTTGCAGTATTCTAAGCTATTCACATTGGCACTCACATTCATTGCAGTGCTTGCTGCAATGGAGGCATCCATCCAATTGTTTTGGCTAAAGTATGATGGGCAAGCATTTTATGGTTTTACATAAAAGTAACAGCATTAAACAATCTAATGGCCATCGCTGATAGGCTACTTAAAATAAATGATATCTCCTTTGTTCAATGTGTTGGAAGGGCCCAGTGGGAAGGGAGAGAAAAAACGTAGTACTATTCCAATTGACTAAGAAATGGAAGCTCTTTAAGACCCAGATGGTACCTGGCTGTCATTTTATAAGAGTCTTCCTTCAAGTGAAACTACTCCATTGCCTCCCAATTTCTGTCTAAGTGTTGAGCGGTCCTTAATATCATCTAAGCCACTTACTAGCCACTCATGTGTTAAAACCTGTAAATTTCTTTTTAATGGCATCTTTAGAGCTACCTTTTTTAAAGGTACACTTTCAGGAGCTCAAAATAGAAACACCGAGTCTTCTTTCTCAGCCTGTTTTCTTTTGTATTTTGCATTGTAGGAAGCACATCGCAATCATTCAGAGGTAGCAACTTCATAAATGATGTGTGGGGGTCCTCTACAGTATTACCAATGTCACCCCCTAAGATCTGCTTTGCTTCCTCTACAATCATTTGTCTTTTGTCATTGCTTAAACAGAAGAGAACTGCTTTCTTTCTTTCTTTTTTTTTATCTCCTCTTGTGTAGATTTCCTTGCTTTCATATCATTAAAAACTTTGATTACTTCCTCATTCACTGTAACTCCAGAAGCCACCGTACCCAGCTGTGGGGGCAGCGGAGGCTTGGGCTCTCGCTCTGTGGCACTGAGAAGAAGGAGGAGGGGCGGCAGGGCAGTGGTGAGTGCGGGGCACCTCCCTGCTTTATTTTTATCCACAGCACTTGTTGCCACCTGACATACCAGGCATTTACTTCTTTATTATTCATTGTATGTATCCTCTAGAATACAAGCTCCATATGGACCCTGCCTTTGTCTGTTTTGTTTATTGCTGTATCCTTAGCACCTGGAACAACCAAGTGCTGTTCTAAGGTGTTCTAAGCGCAAAGCAGGTGTCTAACAAATCATTGTGGAATGAATGAATGAATGGGGCCACTTAGGTCTCCTGTGAGCTCCCTCCAGGTTCTTTGTTGCGGGCAGGAGTGAATACAGGCATGGGGCAGGAAGTAGGATACAGCAGCAGCAGATGGCAGAAGCGGGGAGGCAGGAAGAGGAGGGACTTGATACGAGGCCAGCTGATGCTAAACTGCTAAGATACCGGGTCTACTATGACAATGGAGTTAGCCGAGCCCCTCACACACACCCTCGCCCCCCGCCCCACTCCACCTCTAGGAAGTCAGACGCTGGCTTCCCGACGTGACCCAAGAACTGGAAGCGAAGGAGACCATAGAGAGCAAGAGGTGAGGCTGGAGGTAGCGGCCGGACCCCTGGAAGGTGGGTAAACGGGGGCAGGGGGCGGCCCCGTGACGTCATTTCCGGGACCTGGGGCTATATAAGCTGGGCGCGCGGGCGCTGCTGCTGCTGCTGCAGTGCCCGAGCCAGTGCAGAGAGGGTGGTTTGCGGGCCGACGGACCGACGCTCGCAGAAACGCTGCGACCCCCACCGCTGGCCAGCCCTTCTAGCCCCGCACCTCTCCCGGGTGCCCGGCCCTAGACTGCCAGCTGCTCCGCGCCTCGGTTCGCCATGCGCTCGGCTGCTGTCCTGGCGCTTCTGCTCTGCGCCGGGCGAGGTGAGCGAGCGCGGGGGGTGGGAGGACGGGAAGGGGTACTCGGGGAAGAGGAACTCCGGAGTCCCGGTAGGCGCCTTGCCGCTGCGAGGTCCGAGCATCGCGCAGCGCCCCGCACCTCTCCATGCCTCCTTTCCGGCGCCGTGAGTTTTCAGCACCGCGGACAGCGCGCCCCCCCTCCGCCTGGCCCCTCAGTGTGCCTTCCACCCAGGACCCCGCGGACCTGACTCCTTGGACCTGACCCCTGGCCCCCCCGTGCAGAGTCCCCTCGCGCCCCCATCCCCTGTTTGGGCTCGGCGCCTAGGCTGCATCAGGGTCAGCGCCGGCACCGAGCCTTGGCCGGCCAAGGTCATTGGGGGGCGATGGGAGGGCTGCTACTCACTCGCCTTCTCTCCCTCTTCCATCCTCCTACTCTGCTCTCCATGTCCTTCTGCGCTCGACTTCTACCTCTCCCTATCACCTCTCAATCCCTCTTCCTCTATCCTTGTCCCCACCTCTCTTCTCTCACCTCTGGGGTCTCTTTCCCTAACTCTGCCTCTTTCCCCTACTCCAATCCCACCCCAACCATTGGCTTTGTTTTCATTGAACTTGCCTTCAGCTCCCACACCCCTTCCAAAGCAGGAGCTTTCCCAAAGGGAAGGGTTAAGGCCTCTCAGTGCAGCCTCTGGGGCCCACCCCCCCTGGGGCCTGCAGCCAGGGAAGGGAAACAAAATCAGCCCCAGCCTCTCATTTGGGGAGAAGTTTTGAGGGGGTGCACTGGGGTGAACTGATGAACCCCATCAGAAAGGACTGGGCTCCCACTGGAGCAAAGCAGTGACCCCAGCCCTCTCTATTCCTTCCCAGTCATTGCCCTCCCTGTGAACAGCCCGATGAATAAAGGGGACACAGAGGTAAGATGGAGTATTGGGGATGCCCCGGGATGGGGGTGGGGGGCCCCAGTGGACACCTCAAGCCAATTCTTGGGCAGCTGCGGGAGTGAGGTTGGCATATAGCCAAGAGCCAGCACTGCGGCTGCTGTGTCTGGGAACAGCCTGCAAAAAGAAGATATCAAAGATGCCTTGATCTCCCAGCTTTCCTGCTGTGGGGACTTCCCCAGCTTTCTCTGAGCTGGGTGTGCAGGCTGACAGGACCTGTGTCTTACCTGGAGGGCTGAGGAGCCAGGTCCTCTGTCTGGGATTGCAGATGTGTGAGAACTGCCTTCACATGCCTTGCTCTGGCCTCCCCCTTTGCACTTCCCATCCCCCCAGGACTCTGCCATCAACACCCCCAACCCCCAGGTACTCAGGCCCTGACTTCCCCAAAGGGCCACCACGAAAACATTCTTGAGTATGGCTCCTGCACCCTGGTTCCTGGCCACTTGGAATGATGGTGTTGGTTGCCCAGGCCAGGGCCTTGAGACACTCCACGCTGGGCATGTACTTGAAAGTCATTTATATCTGAGTGGAGGCTATTTTTCCAGTCTCTGGTGCTCACAGATACCTACACTTGAGGTTCAGAGAAAACTTCCTTCTCTTCCTTTCCAGGAGTTGTTTTGTTCCATTCCAAAGAGATCACAATTATGACCCAAAGCATCCAAGTGCTTTCAACCTCCATTTGATCAAGTATATTCCTATTTTTCTAGTAGCAGAAAAAGACCCTAATTTAAACCTCTATATTCATTCTAGCTGTATGACCTTGGGAAAACTCCTTAACTTCTCTGAGCTTCCACTTTTTCATCTGTAATAATATTTCTCTTGAAGGGAGTTTTGAGAAGTAGGGATCATGGATGTGAAGTGCCTGGTAGATCCTCAATAAATGGGCACAGTTATTCCTAGAACTTCCCTTCTTGAGCTCCCCATCCCCCTGGGGACCCATACCCAATTCCTCTCTCCAACAAAGTCTACATGCAATGGTAGTGCAGAGTCTGGGGTTGCAGGGAGCTACAGGATAAGGCTGCAGGATCCTCCTTGCCAGCTCCCTCCTGAGAGACCCTTTGGTCACCATATTATGCTCAGCAGCCCGGGGTCAGGGACGTTAGAGCAGCTGGTTAATACCTGAAATGTTCCATCAGAGGATGTTGTGACTACACACACTGTAGAGTTTGGTTGCTAGTTTGCTGGGCTGGTTGCCTTGGCACCCCATAGACAGTTTTCCACCCCCTCAGTCCCTGCCATCACTGTCTGATGCATGTCTGACACTTCCTGCTCCTCCGCCTGGCTCCAGGCAGCTGAAGCAGGTCCAGAGTTGTGACTCGCTCTCTGGGTGTGTGCAACACATCATGCTTTAGAGTGTTTGCTCATCTGTGCCTTGTCACACCGGGAGGACAATCAGGCAGGTATTCTCACTTCTGTTTTACAAATAAGGAAACTGAGGCTCAGAGAGGTTAAAGAACTTGCCCAAGATTATACAGCTAGGATACCATACTACAGTTGACTCCATTACCAAAGGTCAACCATTTATCAAGTACCTGGCTGACCACAGCACCTTGCTGGGCAGTGGACAAGACTTTCAGAGATACAGCTGATGTTGGTCTGGGATGAGCAACCAGATGTAGCCAATGTGTGCCCAAGATCCAGCCAGGGACTTGCTCCAGAGGTGAATATGGAGCTACACTGTTAGGTCATCATTCCCTGCATGTGACAACACTGTGGAGTTGGAGGACAGTGATCCAGCTCTTGTTTCTGGACCAGGCAGTGCTGGGGAAGGTCTTTGTTCTCTGGGCAGTTCAGAAGGGCTTCCTGGAGGAGATGACATTTTGGGCACCTACAAAACTCAAGTGCCTTTGCAGGACATCCCTCTGATGTCCAGGGACAGCTTCCCCATATATAGAGAAACACTGATTGGATTTGAGAAGATACCAGGTACCCATCCCCACCATGATCAACCTTAGAGACACCTGCTGGCCCTGCGATGGGAGCTCCTGGCACATGGTAAGCACCATAGAAGGGTTTGCTCTTATTTTTGCTATTATTGCTGGATATGAAAGAAGAGCTGGGCCCCTGAGCCAGTGATCTTTGGACTCTGAAGACAAAAGCAAAAATGCCTTTCTGCCCCTCCTTAGAAATCTGCTCTAGAGCCTCCAGGAGCTGAACTCCATGCCCAAACCAGCCCATCCTGCCCCCACTCTCTTCCCAGGTGATGAAGTGCATCGTCGAGGTTATCTCTGACACGCTCTCCAAGCCCAGCCCCATGCCTGTCAGCCAGGAGTGTTACGAAACACTCCGAGGAGGTGAGGGGTAGAGGTTGGGGGTCAGGGACTGCTGCCTGCTGGGTTGGGAGGTAAGGAGATGGACTTGTGGCTTTTGGTGGAATTCAGTGATGGAATTCAACAGTCACTGACTGAGTGCCTGCCTTGTGCCAGGCACTGAGGGGTGGTCAGGTGATGAAGGGCTCGTGGTCCCCATGCTCCTAGAACTTACAGTCTAGCAGAAGGGAGCAGATGTGAAAACAACTAGCCAGAATTCTGGACAGAATGAAACCAGGCTAAAGAGCAAGCCCACCAGAATGTGAGCTGCATGTGACGAGGATTGTGTGTGCTCCATGCCCAGTGCCTAAGACTGCCTCTGGACACTTAGACATGTGGTGGGCAGCCTTTAGATGTGTGATGAATAAGTGGATGCCGTGAGTGGACAGGACATGTTTTTTCCAACCAAGCAGTCCAGATTTGACCAGCTGCATGGATGGGTCCAGTGGCATTTGGGTTGGGGTTTAAAAGAAAAATAGGAAATCGACAGGTAGAGAAATGAAAGAAGATTCCTCCAGCTGGAGGGGACAACATGAGCAAAGGCGTGGAGATGGGGAAAATGGGTTGTGTTTAGAGACCCCACTGCCTCGTCCTCAGGGGCTGCTGTCCCTTGGCTGAGGCCTGGGACAGTGGCTGACCCTTCTCATGTAGTGGAAAGCTGATCGGCACCTAGGAATGGAGGTATTTTCAAAAAATATTATCTCAAGACCCAATCTCGCTGCTGACATCCAAGTTTTGAGTTTGCAGAATACATTTCTTGTGCTCAGCTGAAAATACTGATTGACTCTCTTTCTGGGCTGTCCTCTGGAAATGACCCATAACGACCCTCCCTCATTGCAGATGAACGGATCCTTTCCATCTTGCGACATCAGAATTTACTGAAGGAGCTCCAAGACCTCGCTCTCCAAGGTATTTTCCAGCCACTGCACGTGATTCTGGGTCAATTCCAATAACTGAGAATCAGAAAATTAGGATAGAGGGTTGAGCAAGATCCTATGTCTCTCTGGCACTCAGTTACTTCAATTATGGAGTGGAAAGGTGGTGCATGGGAAGGAACCGTGCTACCTGGTCCAATCTGTTTTGATATGATTAATGAAATCAAGGTCCAGAGAGGTTGAGTGACTTGTCCAAGGTCACACAGTGAGGTAGGGCCATGCCAAGACCAACTGCAATTCTCCTAATATGTCATGGTCCCTCCCATTCCAGCCAATTCAATGGGGGCACTTTCAAGACTGGATTGCAGAGAGAATCTGCTTCCTTCTGTTAAGTGAAAAGTAAACTGATCTCTAGGAGAGAGGAGGGATCCCTTTTCCTTTGTGAGCTTCTTCTGCTCTGAGGGAAGATGGGGAATGAAGGGTCTGGCTTACAGGCTGGATTTTCAGGATGAAGTTTGCCTTTTTTCTAAGAGAAAAATCCACTGATAGGAATGGAGTGACTTTGATAGGTAGTGAGCGCCTTGTCACTGAGGATATTCAAGCAGAGCCAGGACAGAACTCTGGAATGGAGGATTTAGGCTGATGCCCAGCTCCAGGCACAGACCCTGCCCTGGCATGGTGGAAAACCTGGGTTCTGGTCCCACACTGGTCCCCGGCTGACTCCCTGTGGGAAGTGGTCATTTATTTGGGCCGCTGACACTGCTGCACCTCTCCCTGGCCATAGGCCCTCAGGCATGAATCCCACATCTTCAGGGACTTGTGTCTTGAGTGGGATGATAGGCATGAAGCTACTCCAGTCCCAGGAAGATCCCTGCGCCACAGCCTTTGGGACAGGCCATGCCATGTCTAAGAACGGACAGAGATTTGGGGAGGAGGCAAATACGGGTCATCAACAGTAGGGATCCCCGGGGCCCTGCCAAGTTAACACACAGTTCTTCCTCTCACCTGCCAGCCAGCCTGGAAGGCAAACCTCTGCCCATCTGGTTGTCAGGAGGATGAAACGAGTAGATCTGGGCCAGGCTGTGGCTACCATCATGCATTGTTTAATGGCATCGTCGTTGACCCTGTTTTTCTTTTTTTAACTAAACATTAAATATTTTATTATAATGTAATAATTTTAAAATTAAATACGGAATGGCTGCTTATTACATTCAAAAAAACTAATGCCACAGACTGTTACAGAGCAACGAGTCCTGAAACATCTGTCTATACACATATAAACAAGAGTAGAGTCAATATAAGCAATGTACAATGTACATAGATATAGTGCTGTTTCCTAAAAGAGTGCCAGTAGATCAAGGGCCAACTGAGGCCAGAGCAGGGGCTGCTCCCTGGCCTACAGCCACCGTGTCAGGCTCCTCCTGCTACCCCGGAAGCTCTCATCACAGACACAAAATCATCACCAGCTGCAGAGTTGGGACCCGGGTATAGGTGAAGTCAGAGGCGGCAGCAGCCTGGGGGTGGACGCAGGGAGACGGGGCCGCATACCAGCCCTGGGCTCAGACGCAAATGCGGGGCCAGACCTTCTCCCAGGGCCTGGACTCTGGGGCCTGGGAGGAGCTGGGGCTGCCTGAGTCCAGGGCCCCCATGGGAGGACAAGCAGTCATCGTGACCTCCCACTGCAGGGGTCCCCGAGCTGCCATCCAGGTCCTAAGGGCCCCCCCCCACACTCCCCGCTCCTGCCCCTGGACCTCTCTCAGAGCCTCTGTTACCCTGTGAGGCAGCAGGGAAGGGCTTGTTCTTGTTTCCCAGAGGAGAAATTGAGTCTGGAGAGGGGGCGTGGCTGCCTGGTGGGCCCCAGCTGGGAGGGGCGGAGGCAGCCAGCCCTTCCCGGCTACCCAGGCTCTTGGCCCCCCAGCCTGTCATTGGGCAGGCCCAGAACCTGACGCCAGTTTACAGGTGAGGAGGTGGCGGCCTTCACTCTTTGAGGCTGATGTGCTGGGCTGGGCTCTGGCCATGTGGTCTCAGTTTGTTTGTTTTTTCTCCTTTTCTCATATCAGGTGCCAAGGAAAGAGCTCATCAGCAGAAGAAACACAGCAGCTTTGAAGATGAGCTCTCGGAGGTTCTCGAGAACCAGAATGAGCAGGCTGAGCTGGAGGGTCAGTGGTGGCCGGCCTGGCCAGAGGCCGGGGAGGGAAGAGGGTTACGACAGCAGTGGTTACGATGGGTGGCAGGTTCCTGAGAGCCAGGAGTCCCTCCTTTAGGGCCTATACAGTAGACATTATTTCCTTCACTTTGCAAACAGGGAAACTGAGGCCCAGAGAGGTTAAGTACTTTGGCTGCATTTCCATGGTGATGAACTGCAAAACTGGAGATTTGAGTCTGGGTCTGTCCTACTGCAAACCCCTGTATCTGTCCCTTCTGCCCCGCAGGGGCCTGGCGCTCTAGGGCAGGACATTTCTGACATCAACTCTGGGCCCACCCAGGGACCACTGCAGCAGATCCCCCATTTCCCCCACCTCCCATGCCTACCCTCCTGGGATTTGCTGGTGTCTTAGAATAGCCAAGTCGGAGGTCGGAGGATCCCAGAGGGGCAAGTGTGAAGCACTCAATGAACCTGGATCATCTTCCTTGCAACCAAACAGCTTTTAGGGGGTCAAAGAGATCACAGATCCGTTCAACACGATGCTCCGATACCTGTCCTCCCTGCCTGGAAATAGCCACTAACTGTCCCCGCAGGGTCTGCTCTTTGCATGTTGAAGTCCAGTTTCCCGGAGCCAGGATCGCGTGGCCTTCTAGCATCTGCAGCTAAGAGGGAAGCCTGCAGGCATGGCCGAGGTGCCTTCTAGTGACTGCTTGGGCAGGACACCCACATCTTAGCTTCATGGGAACAAGGATCTAGATCGACTATGGATGCCTGGCAGGGTGCAGTGGGGGAGCACCTGTGTGCCAGAAGCTTCAATTGGGCAAGCAGCCAATTGTCAGTGCAAAGAGCACCCTGAACTTGGCATTCGGAGTCTTGGATTCAGGGCTCAGCTCTGCTGTACCTTCCTAAGGATCAGTTTGAGTTTCTGTAAAATGGAGATGGGAGCACCTCTCACCTGCAGTCCTGGTGAAGTTCCAATAGTGGAATGAACTTGGTAGTATTTGTTAAACATAAATCATTCTAGTGATGGGAGGGATTAGTGCAACTTAAAACACTGTCTTCAGGACAGCCACAAGGAAGTACCTTTTAATGAGTCCCTACAAATATTGAGGAGCTGAGTACTTTCATGGGAATGGTGAAGGCAGAGTAGCCCCACATGAAGGGAGAAGGAATTTGCAGTAATGGCACACTTTACACAGAGAGGTTAAGCGACTTGCCCAAGATCACACAGCATTTCAGCGGATGTCCACATTTTCAGTTCAGGGCTCTATCTTCTGGGGTCACTTTCAAAGTCTGTTTTTTTTTTTTTTTTTTTTCTGTTGTTGTTTGTTTGTTTTTAATCACATCCTGTTTTAAGAGGTAGAATTAAAAGAACAAAACGGTCCAATTGTGCTCGGTTTGACCCAGACATGGGAGGGGGGCCCCTAATTCTGCCATGGGTGTCGTGGGTTGGGCTCAGCTGGAAGCCAAGAGCCCCAGTGAGTAATATCTAAAATTGGCCTCTGGGGCGACTCTGCAGGCAGCCTGTCCTCAGGGCCTGACTTTGCTCTGTGGTTTCTGCAGCGACAGCGGAAGAGGTCTCCAAGGATGCCGCAGAGAAACGGGGGGATTCTGAAGAGGCAGAGACGAACGGTGGAGCCACTGAGGAAGCCAGGTCCCAGGCACTCGCAGAGCCGGGGCAGGGGTCCAAGGCTGAGCAGGACAACCAGCTCCCTGGGGGGGAGGAGCCTGCGAACACCGAACCCCCAACCAGCCTCCCTGACCAGAAACCCGAAGGCCCCCCAGCCCAGGCGGGCGGCGAGGGTCTCCCACAGGATCTGCTGGATGTAGAGAAGGGCCTGGGCACGGAGCGAGGCCAGCAGGCAAAGAGAGAGGAGGAGGCGGCGGAGGCTGGAGAGGAGGCCGTCCTCGGGGAAGAGGGTCCCACTGTCGTGCTGAAGCCCCACCCGAGCCTGGGCTCCAGGGAGACTCAGAGAGGTGAAGAAAGTATGTGTGATGACTGAGACCTCAACAAGTGTTGGGGAGGGGCGGTGGGGGTGGAGGGGGAGGGCTCATCCATGATCTCATTCCATCTTCACAACACCCTGAAAAGTGTTGCCAGGTGGGAAACTGAGGCTCAGTGAGGTTAAGTAACTTGCCCCGGGTCTCACAGCTAACTTGTCGTAAAAGCTGATATTCCAGCCAAGGTCTGTCTAACTCGAAAACCATGCACTTCTCACTCTTCCACATAGCTCCCCATTCAGGAGATGGAAGGAGCTTTGAAGGTGGCTGGGTGGGCTGTGGGAGCAGAGGGACAGCAGGACAGGCGGGACCCGGCTGGTCTGGGACCATCATGTCAGGGTCTTCCCTCCCTCTCCAGCCAGGTGCCCCAGGCCAGGGTCCAGGGACTTCTGGGCTGAGAGAGCGAAAGGAAGAGGCAGGCTGCAAACAACTGAGCATGGAGGGGGTCTGCTGGGGAGAGGCGGGGTCTGCGGCCCCCTCTGGGGAGTGGCAGAGTCCGGGGAAGGTGGCGGGTGCCCCCCCATCATCCTACTGTTGTCCACCATCTGCTCCAGGTCAGTCCGAGGCTCTGGCGGTGGATGGAGCCGGGAAGACTAGAGCAGAGGCAGCTCAGCCCCCCAAGGGGAAGGGAGAGCGGGAGCACTCCCAGCAAAAGGAGGAGAAGGACATGGCAGGGGCCCCTCAAGGCCTCTTTCAGGGCGGGAAGAGCAGGGAGCTGGAGCAGGAGGAGGAGGAGCGGCTCTCCAAGGAGTGGGAGGATGCCAAGCGATGGAGCAAGATGGACCAGCTGGCCAAGGAGCTGACCGCCGAGAAGCGGCAGGAGGACGAGGACGACCCTGACCGGTCCATGAAGCTTTCCTTCCGGACCCGGGCCTACGACTTCGGACGCCCCGGGCCGCAGCTACGACGAGGCTGGAGGCCATCCTCCCGGGAGGACAGCGGGGAGCTGGGCCCGCCCCTCCCGGTGCGCGGCTACCTGGAGGAGAAGAAAGAGGAGGAGGGCAGTGCCAACCGCAGACCAGAGGTTGGTATGGGGTGGGAGCAGGCTCCGCGCCAGGCCCCGGAGGGCGGGCCCAGCTGGGGGGGTGGGCATCTGCACCCAGGACATGCGGCCTCAGCCCCACTGAGGGCACATGGGCCCCTTGAAGTTCTGGGACTGGAGAGACGCTCAGCTTGGGGCTCTCGGGTGATACCCCAGAGGGCCTGAGTTAGGGACAGGGATCCAAGGGGAGGAGAAAGGCAGTGCCAGGCAGGGAGCCCAGTGTGGCCAAGGCCTGTGGCCAGGGAACCGGGGCCCACAGCAGTCCCCATGACCCCCTCAGGTGGGGCCTGCAGTGGATAGCCCCGAAATGCAGGCCTGACCCCCCTGTGGGAGCCATCACCCATGTCCAGGCCTGGGTGGGGTCTCTGAGGGCATCAGAGCGCTTTATTTGCACGTGCGCAGTGAGAGGGGCCTGGATAAGTGGCCACCTGGGGCAGTGGGTCGGGGCTGCCTGCTTCCTTCATCCTCAGAGCAACCCAGCCCCATCGGATGAGGCCCCTGAAGCTCAGAGAGGCCAAGCCACCTGTCCAAGGCCACACAGCTAACCAGCGGCACTTCGGTCTGGCCACGTCTGTGCCCCGCTAACATCTGGGGCTCCTGGGGTGGTCCCTCCCTGACCCCTGACATTCTCTCCCAGGACCAGGAGCTGGAAAGCCTGTCAGCCATTGAGGCGGAGCTGGAAAAGGTGGCCCGTCAGCTGCAGGCCCTGCAGCAGGGTTGAGGCGCCGGCCGGCCCGAGGAGCCCCGTGGTCCTGGCTCTGCTCTTCCCAGATGGCCCGGGCGCTGCTTCCAGTAGGGGGGTGGCCTCCCTGCCCCCCAGCCCAGGCCACCCTGTTGCCCCCACGTCCCTCTCCTCCCCACTGGTGACCCCTGCTCTGGCGTTCCATCTTCAAGACTGCAGGGCAGGCCCCCACGACTTCCAACATCGGTTATTCTCTCTGAACACAGGCAGCTTTCCTGAAGTTTCCCTTCCACCACTGGATCCATCAGATATGTCTGCAGTAACTGCTGATCTTTGGGTGAAAGCTGAGAACTCCTGACTATATTCTGTATAAAATTTATCTAAGGCAAAATAAATCTGTTCTGGGCTCTCTCTGGGTTCCTTCAACGTTTTTCCTTCTTGGTTCAGAGGGGGGTAGGATGGACTGGATGTGGGTGAAAGGCCAAGTGGACGTTCGGTCCCCCAGGGGCCACTCCTTCCTGGGCCACTTCCTAGCTGTGGGACTTGGGGCAAGTGATTTTGCACCTCTGAGTCTCAGTTTCCTCACCTGCAACATGGGGATGCTGCCACCTGCCTCCAAGTATATGCAGGGATTAAATAATGCAGAGCCCTTGGCCCAGGGCCCCAGGGCTCCTTCCTCTTCCCCCTTCTCCCAGCCTCACCGGGGCTGGGCCAGGCAGAGGGGCGGCCAGTTTGGGAAAGAGCTTCTGCCTTCTGCACCCAGATCTCTGGGTCCTGATGGCCCTGACCACCTATGGAGCGGGACAGAGACCCAAACAGCCCCAGGCACCCGTTGTGGGTCTCGGGGCTGCAGGCCCCTCTTGGCATATGTCTGCCCTGACCTCTGACCTGATACTTGACACATGCGCAGGACTTGGTGGCCTCAGAGGTTCTTGCACATTTAACAGATCATTACAGCATGGCAGGTCTAGTGCCACTTTGGAGGAGGAGACTCAGGCTTAGAAGGTGGAGTGACACATCAAAGTCATAGGCAGGGGTGAGGCTCAAACTATGTAAAGATGGGTCCCAGGCAGGATTAGGACCAGAATGGACCTGGTGCACACCGGCTGAGTATCGGGCCAAGCATTCAGTCATTTATCACAGGCTGCTGGGTGGCGGCCGTGGGCCTGGGCACATAGAGGTGGCTGGGTCAGGCCCTGGCTTCAAGTCCACTGCCCAGCTGGGGAGTCGGCCCTTCAACAGCGCAAGTAACCCATAGAGATGAACATGTGATCAACAGGAGGGAAGGCAAGCCCCCCCTCGGAGCCTGCACCACTGAGGCCCGTGGCCTCTCCCCTCCTGCCCCCACCAGCCTCTTTCTTGAGCAGGCCAGGAACTGGAGGGGGCCAAGTTCGAGCCCGTTTCTGTTGGTCCGGCTGGCTGGCCTTTGGCGAGGCACTTGGCTGTCTGGCTGGCAGCTTTGGGGCTAAAGCTCTTGGTCCACGCACCTCACACAAGACCAAGCAGGAGCACGAGCCCTCCTGGCAGTGGCAACTGGAGAGACCACAGCCTTGGCAGGTGGCGAGGGCAGGTCACGTATCTGAAGCTTCCATCACACAGGAAGGGAATGGGCCTCGTGGGCAAGGGCCACGGGTGGTGGCCAGCATCGTGTCAGAAGCAGCACTGCCACCGTCAAGGGACTGCACCAAGTCCAGGGTATCAGTTGGGATTTGGGAACCATGTTCCCAAGGGCTCAGGCTCTGTTTGGTCAGTGGCGAGAACGCAGGTTTGAACTTGGACTGGAGTTGGAGAGCTTGAGCAAGCAGAGGCTCAGTTTCCTCGTCTATAAAATGGGGTTAATACTACCTCCCCACCAGAGTGTGGCGAGGATTCGAGGGGCACAGAGAGCAGGGACCTGGAAACATTCCGATGCTGCTGCAAATCACTGAGCTGCGGGCTCTTGGCAGGCCAGGCCCCCAAGCACAGGGGGACACCTTCAGAAGTGCCGATGACACAAGCAGTTTCTTTTTTTGCGTATTTTAACGAGACACTCATGGAAGATGAGGTCTAGAGCTTGGTCCACACCCAGATGCTTGATGAGGGTGGAACCAAGAAAATGGCCATTTGGCAAACCTGTGGAAAGGGTGGGTCCCCACGAGGCCCAGGGAGAAGAAACCACTGTCTTAAGAATGAGTCTCAGATTTTGAAATCGAATGGAGGATGCCCTGCAGGTTTACTGAACTGTAGAGGACCCATGACTCATGTTTCCCTCCAAATTTCTCCTTATGGTAATAAAACTGTGTATCCTTTGTCTGTTCATTTGTGTATTGGAAGCAGGTTAAGTGGTTTTTTTTTTTTTTTTTAAACATTTTTTTTTTTAAAATTTTTTTTTTCATTTTAAAAACCCCCCCCCCCCCTTTTTTTTTTTTTTTTTTGTGTGTGTGTGTGTGTGTGTCCATTTGCTGGGCAATTCTGTGTCTGTTTCCTGCCATCTCTTCTCATCCTCCTCCTCCAGTCTTCACCAGGATTCGATCCTGGAGACCTCCGTTGTAGGAGAGAGGTGTTCTGCCACCTGCGCCACCCTGGTTCCTGGCTTTCGGAGCATCTCGTCTTCTCTCCCCTGCGTCTCTCTCCTGTTATATCATCACCTTGCTGCATGGCTCCCGGGGCCTGGCAGCCCATGCATCTTCTATATATATATATATATTTCTAATTTTACCGGGAGGTCCCGGGGATCGAACCCAGGTCCTTCCATATGGCAGGCGGACGCCCAACCATTTGAGCCACATCCGTCCCCGGTAAGTGGTTTTTTAAGTTTCTGAGGTCTACAGCAGATGGAACTTTGCCCCAAGACAAACTATTTCTTAAAACTGTGATGCAATTTTGTACTCAGCATTGTTACTGATTTAAGGTTTTTTTGAATATTGTAAAGTTTTTTTGGAATTCAGAGGGTGGAGTGCAGCGGTTTGATATTATTGATGAATTCCAAAAAGTAATATTGGATTATGTTTGTAAATTGGTCTTTTCCTCTGGAGTCAGAGGTTTTACTTTTACTTGATTAATGATTAAGGCTTTGATTGGGCCACATCAGTAGGATGTTGCATTGCCACCCCCTTGGTGGGCGAGGACTCACAGAGAAACCGCACTGCAGAGAAGAGAGTTTGGAGTTTTAATGCTGGATCTCGGGAAGTAAGCACACAGAGGAGCTTGGTCGTGAGGAAGGAGAGAAGGCCCTGGGAAAAGAGACGAGTAATTCGCCTGATAGTCTACAGCTGACCTTGTGGAGAGGCAGAGGCCTGAACCTGGAGAGAGGCAAGCCCTGGGAAGAGAAGAACCCAGGAAGCCCGAACCCTGGCAGATGTCGGCAGCCATCTTGCTCCAACACGTGGCAATAAACTTGGGTGAGGGAAGTAATTTATGCTTTGTGGCCTGGTAACTGTAAGCTTCTACCCCAAATAAATACCCTTTATAAAAGCCAACCGATTTTTGGTATTTTGCATCAGCACCCCTTTGGCTAATACTTGTACTTCTCTGCACCTCCAGTTACAAAAATACAAATACAACACAACTGTATTTCACTCAATTGTTAGAAATCAAAACATCTGCTACTGAGATGGGTCAGAAGATAAAAGAGGACATAGGGACACCTTTTCACCCCAAAGATGAGCCATCTGTGTTACCATAATCACATGGGCAGACATAACACCCAGTCAAGAGAGTCAAAGGACAAGGGTCTTGGTTTTTGCAGAAGCCGTCTTTTATATACAGTATATGTATTCTTAGATACATATATATATGTATGTATGTACACAAATTAAGTACAAACCAGCCTGGAATTCTGATAAAAGTTACGGTGAACAGGGTTGAAGGAAATACGACGAGTCACAAAGCACAGGTGGTAACTCTGACAGTGGACTGGTGAACAGTGAAATCTCCAAGGAAGCAGCTGTTGGACATTGAACTTGGTGAGGTCCTGATCCCACAGAACCCTGGAAGCGGCCACACACAGGCTGGAAAGAGAAAGGGGGTCAGACTGTGGGAAGGGATGGCCCCTCCATGCTGCCAGGTTCTTGACCACTCTGGATGTAAAGGGCAAAGGTAACCAGTTTTGAGAAAGGCCCTGGGTGCTCCGAGAAGGCCCTGCTGGTCAGACCGGAAGGACGAGGGCCCTGGATGTGCAGGAGCTAAGCTGTGCCACTCACCAGGCATCGGTCAGAGCACCCAGCTCCCTCTGAATGCAGGACGGGGTGGGACCCCCGGGCACCGTGGCAGGGGCGGAAGCACAAGCACGGAGAGCATTCCTTTTGGAGGATGCTGACTCAGCTGGGGCGGGCAAATGTGTGAGGCCAGGCTGCCCCAAGGAGGTCGAGGCCCAGAACCTTCCTGAGGAGCGAGGCATTTCTCCGCCTCATGGTAACCCTGGCGGAAGGAGCTGTGCTTCTTTAGAATACCAGCCAGCATCCAGTGGAAGCTCTGGAGTCTATGGGGCCCTCGAGGAGCCGTCACGGGAAAGAGGGGTGGTGTTGGGGATTCCGCTGGGTGAACAGTGAGAGTTTCTGGGAGGATAAGAGGCAAATTCCAACCGCAGGGACGTCAGTGAAACTAAACAGCTCTTGGGGGCCAGTGGCCAGTTGGAGTATCTGAAAGCCAAGGACCAAGCTTCCGGGTTGGAAGGACCGACAGCTACCTCCCTTGGTCGCCAAGCGGCCGTCTAGCAGGCAACAGCCACTCGGCCGTCTTCCCCAGCTGGCTTCCTAGCAGTCTGTCCACCTTCTGCAGAGCCAGTGCCCGGGATGGCGAGAGGAATTCTTACCAGGTACAGGCAGGGCGCTCAACGCACACGTCACCCCGCAGGGTCTTGGGTGGGGCGTGATTCCCAGGGTGCTGCTAGGTGGTTCCAGGCCCAGCACGCTGTGCTAACCCAGACGCCTCCTCGATGCTGACGGCAAAGGCCCGACTGCAGCTCTCAGGGGGCACAGCTGGCGCCTGGCACACGGCTGTGGGCACATGGCAGGACACGCTCAAAGCCCCCTCGGGCAGAACCTGACGCAATGCCTCCAATCGAGGGAGCCCACTTCAGCAACTGCAGGTGGCCCTCTGAAAGCAGCCAAGGCCTCAGCCCACACTTGGTCCTGCCACTTGTTCCCAGCGGAGACCCCTTCAGCTGCCACATCCACTGACCACCACCAAGGACCAGTGCCACCGGGGCCAGAGGCCAGCCAGGAGCACAGCCCCAAGTGCCGACCGACTCAAAATCAAACTCAGGCACGGGCCCCACCTGGTGTCGTGCCCGCCTGCCTCCACACAACATCTGCTTCTGCTCAACCACCCCGGGGCAGAGGCTGCGCAGGCCACGCTGGCTTCAGTAAGCTCCAAGGTCAGGAGTGACGTGACCTACAGGAAAACCAACTCTACGGATAACGTCCAGGGACAAAGTGGTCAGTACGCCACCTGGCGACGCTCTGAGCAGCAGGTCCTCGCCCTATGCCAGGTGGCCCTCGGTGCCCAGAGCCGTCCACAGCCCTGCCCTACTGTGTCCCCTGGCACAGTTCCACAAAACGCCTTTAGCCACGGCAAAGAATGCGGCACAGCATTCAACCAGGGGAGGCGGCCCGTGGGGCGCCTGCAACGTGGGCTGGTCCCTCTGGGAACTCTGAGGCGCCTTATGGAGCAAACAGGTATTGGAAAGCAAGATTCCACCGCTTGGTTTCCACTCCTGGAAAAAGGCACGTACCAAGCTCTCGCATCTGCATCAAGGCCTGTGGAGAACGTCAGTCCCCAGAGAGCAGTCACTCGAGGGCTGGGCCTGAACGCTGAGCGTGTGACCCCAGCCTGGTGTCACACCACGCGGATCCTGAGCAGAGCGGGGTCGGGGTTTTACTCCAAAAACAGAAAGCTGTTTCATAAAACCCGTCTTCTTTAAAGACTGAGTGACATAACAAACTCAAGCAACATTGTGTAAACAAGTGTAAAATGCAGTTTGATTTCAGTAGTTTATTTTGGAGACAAAGCAGTGCAAGAGGCTGGCCACGCTTTCCTACTTCCCTGGGGCTCGGGGTGAGAACTAGGAAAAGGCGGCGCATGGACGTTGTAACGGGGGTCAACGCTCAAGTTGTGTAAACACGGTTAGTGGGCAGCCCTCGAGTTCCAAGGCAGAGGTGGCTCTGGGGGGGCCCCTCCTTCCCCGAACCCCCTGCCACCCCCCCCCCCGCCCCAGCCAGCAGCCTCTCAGGCTGTCCTCCTGGTCGACACGCAGGACAACCCAAAGGCCATTTTTTCTATTTCATCTCCGACGTGGTCACACAGTCTTGTGCATGTCACTCAACGACCCAAATCTTCAGGGGTTGACAAAGCGCCCACTCACCCATCCTGCCCCTGCAGAGGGGCCGAGTCCCACCTGGACAGCGGATCTGAGGGATCAACGGGGGTGGCACGAGCCTAACGGGGGGTGGGGGGCAGGTTTCCTCTCCCCTCTGGGGCTGCAGCAACCCCACACCTGGCTGCCTTAGTGTTTGGAGCTCGCAGAACATCTAGCAATGACTGTTGCAGAGGTGGGTGGGTAGGGAGGGGCTGGGAGCTGTGAACGAACACGCTGCCCGGCCCTCCTGGGCAGACTCCCCCTGCTGGGGACAAGGACCCCAAATTTCTGGCACACCAAGCAGATGCTCCCACATAATTCCCCAGACGGGCAGCTGCACCGCAAGCTGGAGTTCTCCAGTCTCACCTGCCCCCAGACAGACACGAGGAGATGGAGACCCAGACTTCTCAGAATCATCTGCCCAAAGTCACCGAACCCATGGCAGCAGTGGGATTGGCCTGGGGGCTCCAGCCAGGCAGCGTCCTTGCCAGGTCAGGGGAAGGAGACCTCTTAGGCAAGCTACAAGGGACAGGTGTGGAGGGGCCCAGCCGGCCCGGGGGGTATCCAGGGAACCTGCCGTGCAGCATGCAGCCAGCCCAAGGCCGGGGAAGCTTCCTTTGCCTTCCCTGCCGGCAGACGGGGAAGTGAGCATGTTGTGGCTCAGAGCCCCTGCAGGGAACGCCACGAGAGTGACTCGGAGACCCTCAGCACCTGGCAGGGGTCGCCGTGGCCTCCTGATTCCTCTGGGTCATGCTTTTGGGGAGGGTCAGCTGCCAACCTGGCCAGGCTCTCGGCCACACTCTCAGAGCCACAGAGGCCAGCAGGGAGGAAACCGGGATGGGGTCCGTCTGGGTGTGGAGAGAAGAGGAAGAAGGGGAAACCGCTCGCCCCCTCTGTGGGGCCCTGGACAGCCTGGCGCTGGGCAGCCTCCCTCGGGGACCCCCGATGGCAGGTCCCCAGCAGTCGCGGAGACAGACGCGATGCGCGTATCTGCATGCACACACGGGCCCCACCTCACACCCAGGCCTAGTGTTGAAACCACGAGCACGTGTAAACTCAGGAAAGGGGGCTGCAGGGAGGACCGAGGTGGGCCGGGCCTGCTCATAAGCCTCGGTGCTCCTTCCCAGCTCCCCACCCCTCGTGTAGATCACGACATCAGAAAATCAGGTTAAAAACTGGAAAAAGAAAAGGAAGAATCAGATCACTGGGGATTCTTAGTAGTAGCTGTCACTGCTGGGAGCTGCTTCCCGGCGGATGTGCCCTGCGCCGCCCTCTGGGTCCTGCTCCGTGGCTACTGGGAGGAGGCCTTGGTGGCCAGCGAGGCCACGCAATGCTGCTGGAAGCTGGGCGACACGGCGGCCGTGCAGCCGAGTCTCTGGTGCGGCAGCTTGGCGGTGCTGCCCGCGCCGCCCGCGCCCGCCTCCGCCGTCCAGGCCGCGTCCTGGCCCATCATGCTGCTGCAGCAGCCGGGGCTGGCGCTGCACGTCCGCTCGCCCACCAGGCTGCCCGCCTGTTCCGCCAGGAGCTTGCTGTGCCGCAGCGGGGCCACGCCCCCCGCCGCCGCCGTGGCTGCGGTGTTTGCGCTCTGGCCCTGCAGGACGGTGGTGATGTGGTTCAGGAGGTCTGTGAAGAACTCACTCACGCCCTCGTAGCCTGGGGGGAGACAGACAGACACGGGTCACCAGTCAGGATGGCAGAGGCGCGGGTGGAGTGGGCTGTGGGCAGGTGGCACGACGGGGAGAGAAAGGGAGGGGGCTGGCCGGTGGGAGGCCCAGGGCACGCAGGCTGGGCCCTAGGGCCCAAGGCGGGCACTGCACCCACTCATTTCCCAGGATAACCGACACTCGGCAGGTAAGACGGACTGGCGGTCATCAAGCGCCTGGCCTCACCACCAGCCACACCTGGCTCCAAAAGGCAGGTCCCTGACCTTCGGCTGCCCCCAGGGGTGAGAAGCTGTAAAACTTGATGGGAGAGCACCCTGTGACCCCAACCCCTCGGGCAGAGCCTCATTTAGAGCCTCACCCAACCCCACGTGTTAAGAGGCCCCCACGTGGGGGCACGGCAGGCCCAAAGGGCGGCTCCTCGCCTTCTGAATAATAAACACCCCCCTCGACTCCATGGGCCGGCCGAGATTGGCTTTGGGCCTGCTTCCTGGCTCGTTGCTTCTATGCTGAGCCTCAGTTTCCTCATCTGTGAACAGAGAACACTAACGCTAGAGGCGGAGGGCTTTTGGGGGCACTACCGAGAGAGGCTGGAATGTGGGTGGGGTAGCAGAAGCAGCCTCGATTCCTTCTCACCCCCAGACACCTGCAGGGGAGGCCCTTTGAGCTCCACCCTCCAGGACCCAGGTCAGGGGACAGGCTAAGAAACTCTGGCCATCAGCAAGAAAGCAACCCCCATGCCAAGGTCATCCGCCCACCTCGCCCACTCCCCTTGACAGCAGTGCCCGTGTCTCTAGGGCAGAAACCACCGGGGCACACACTTCCCAACTCATGTGCACACGTCAGCCAATGAGTCCACAGGAGCTGCCCGGCAGGTTTTGGATCTAGGGTGAGGATTCTGCTGACTCCCAACAAACTGGGGGTGTGGTACCAGGAACAATGCTGGGTAGGTGGTGGGCCCCTGGAAAGGACCCACGGCCCATCTACCCCCTGAAGGCTGCCACTGCCGTTCCCAACGCTGGGTCTGCACCAAGGGGATACTGGAACCCACGCACGTCCTCCAGACGGTCATCTGAGGTGTCAGGCAACAAAGGTCTGCGAACAGGTGCCTTTACACAAAGCTGGGGGGCTATGCTCGCTTGCGCGCACGCTGACGTAGTCTGCAAAGGGCTGCTTGGTTCTGACGCAGCCCGGAGCCGAGGAGGGCAAGTGGGTATCCACATGAAAACCCCAAATGGCTGGACGAGCTGGCAGGCCCGGGGCCACCCTGTTCTGCCATCACACATAACCGTCCCTCGTGACTCCTTGTCCATTTCACAGATGATAAAACAGGCACAGAGCGTTAGGCCAGCCCAGAAGACACACAGCCGCTAACAGATGGACACATGGCTGTGGGCCACGATGGAGAAGGTGGTGGTGTCACCGAGGCCACCGCTCCTCAGCCCACTGCATCCTTGCAGCCTCTGCGAGTGGGGCCTGGGATTATCCTCTTTTTACAGAAGAGGACACAGAGGCTCAGAGAGGCCCAGGGTCACAGGGTCCACACATGACCTGAACCAGGTCTGTGTCCTGAAACACTGTGTAGTGCTGGAGGGTACGTCCACCAGAGGACTCTGCCCTGGGCCTGGCCACTGGACCACTGGGTCCTGACCCAGCTGCTCCATGCCTGGAGGTCCCAGGATTGGCAGAGCCCAGGCCGTCGGAGGCCACCAGCGGGTGCAGAGCTGGGTTTCCAGGGTAGATGTGGGCAGGGGAGGAAAGCGTGGAGCCGCTGTCAGGTCCTCAGTGCTGTTCCCTCAGCAACTGCCCTGCTGTCCTCAGACAGCCGAGCCGCCTGGGAGGCATGTGTGAGAGTTTCCCGGGTGGTGTGGAGAGAACACTGAAGCCCGGAGGCCTGAGGGGGCTCAAGCAACTGGGTAGGCCGTGGCCAGGGGCCAGGCAGGGCCCGTGCTGGCCTGGGGAGAGGGGCTGATGGTGTGAACTGATACCTGCTGTTGGGGGCAATCAGCCCCCAAAGTGAGTCTCTGCCAAGTTCAGGGGCTTGCCAAGCCGCCCTGTAAAAGCAGAGTCAAGGACTAAGCCCGCGGCGCCTGCTGGGAGGGACAGGACGCCTCCTGGTCAGGAGGGCATCTCTAACCCACCCCTAGCCTGCTGGCGGCGTGATCCTGGGTAACGAAGTGAGGTGCTACGAGAGCAGCCCAGAGCAGTGCTGGGGGCGGGGGGGGGTGTCCAAAACAAAGGCAGCTGGGATGGGACGGCCTCCCGAGCCCAGGGCGCAGGTCCCCACCCATAGGAGGACCCGGGCTCTGCCAAGGCTGGCAGGCCAAGCCGAGAGAGGCTTGGGAGCAGCTGTCACCTGGATACCTGATCCTTCCCTGCCCTGGGGCCCCTGGGCCGGTGTGCCCTCCCCCTGGGCCCCTCAGCACAGAGGCCCTCCCCCTGCGGTACTCCCGGAAGCCTCCAGTGCCTGGCCCTGTCTGGACCGCCCTTCTCTCGGTTCCCTGGAAACCTCCCCTTCCGCTCTGGCTCACAGGGACCGCTCCTCCTGTGACACCCAGGGCCACACGTCAGGATGCCAGCCCCGGGGACGCCCGGCCTGCATCTCCCCCAGCTGCTGGCGTTGGGACGGGATAGACAGGGCCCAGCTCCTGCTGCCGATCTTGCAGGAATCAAAGGCTCCCACCACCACCTTCCTGTCTGTTCCCTCTTTCTAGAGCTTCTATCCAACAGCCCTTGCTTTGCCCCTCCCTGCCCCGAGACCTGCAGTCTGCTGTCACCTTCTGTCGCCAGCCCTCCCTGGCTCAGAGTCCATGGCTTGTCATTCCAGTCGCTGCACTGCACGCGCCTTTGCCCGCTCTCCCCCTTCATACCTGTGAAACCTCCCACTCTGTTAACCCCGATGCTCGGTCTAGGCCATCCCGCACCCAATGCGGCTGGAGAAGCACACGGCTGTTCTGATGGCTGCCGCTTAATCCTCACTGCCCCTGCCCCTTGGTTGTCTGTCCCCCTCCCGGAGCGCTCCGAGGGCCGCCCTGCATCTGGAAGGGCTCAGCCTGCAGCGGGCTCTACAGAGGTCCAATGAGAGGAGGGAGCCAGGGCCCTCCCCATGCCTCGGTTTCCTGGGCTGTGAGTCGGGGTACTGACTGCCCCGATGGTGTGCCCTGAGGAGCAGCGGGAGGGGGCCGCGGGGCCAGCGTTCACACCCCGCTCCCCTCGCTCAAGGGTTTACCCTTCATCGGCCAGGGCCTCCTGAGTCATCCCCGAGAGCCAAGCACCGTCCCTTCAGCAAGACGCTGAAGTCCTGGAGGGCAGGAATCATTTCCTGAACGTTCTTACACACACTGAGCACTCGGGAAGTCTGCTTTACCTTTACCTACGCAGCAAGAACCAAGAAGCACGGAAATATCTTGCAGCAGAGTGGCGAGCAGGCCAGTGCTCTGCCCTGGCACTCTGCCTCTACCCTGCCACGAGGGCCAAGTCACTCAGCCTCAGTGTCCACGTCTGTTGAGGATAATTCCAGATGCAGCGAGCAGGGGAGTGGGACACACAACGCCGGAGGACGCCAGCTATGGACGCTGTCACTGCTTCACGGTCATGGCTAAAGGCCCTGTGTATGCAGTGTAGGGGAGGGGTCTGCTTTGGGGTCCAGGAGGAAGAGCAGGAATGACAGCAGGGGCAAAGCGGGCTCCTCTGTGGCTGGGTCGCCCTGGACAAAGCCACTTGCCATCTCAGCCTGTTTTGACTGCGAATGGGGTTAAGATCCCATAATCTAACTCTAACCTGAACCTCCACCACGGAGAGCTGCTCTGGCCACCAAGCGACAGGGCTGGATGCCTGGATGCCTGGATGCAGGGGGCAGCAGCTCTGAGGGACCAGGAAACCCCACGGCCCACCGTGGGTGGACCGCTTCCCATCCCCAGGCCACACACACTCTTGCTCCTAAAGAAATGAGTTTTTCGGGTCAGAGTGCGTGACCTTACACTGGCAGACAAATGCCCTTTGAGCAAAATCAAGAAGAGGTACAGAATTGAGCTTCTTACCTGGAAACCCTGTAGGCTGGGAAAATGTTATTTTTACATCTCAAAAGAGGTCAGAAAAGAAAACAGCATTTTCTTTTTAAGCTATCAGTTACATCACTCAGCAGTTACTTAAAAAAAAAAAACAAAAGACCCATCACTGCCCACTGCCGGGAGTCCAGACAGTGAATGCCTGGGGTGAATGCCTGGGGGACGACTGTGCTGAGGGGCAGCAGTGCCTTCTGGGCCCCTGCAGCCTGAAATGGGCTCTGGCCCGTTGCTCCCAACGCACAGCCACTCCCCCACCCTGGGGAGATACTCGTCCCCCGACACACCTTTGAGCCATATTTACCATTTGTTTGTGCCCTGAGTCAGATTTTCCAGAACTCAGAGCTTGTTTTCTTGCTTCTAAGATGTGGCCTGCTTCCCCCGAGCTGGGGGTGGGGGGCAGGCCATGAGGGGGGAGAAGAAAACCTGGTGGTCCTTGGTGTGAGGATCTGGCTGCACACTGGCTGCAGGTGTGGGTCCACTTGAGTGCGTGTGTGTGGACTCACCCTCCACTGGTATCACACACACACTGAGCACCCCTGGGCCAGGCATCACGGGGTCGGCACACCCAGCAGTGCGCCAGAGACGGAGCTTCTGCCCTCGGGTGCTTACAGTCTGTGGGGGGAGTTTTCAATACAGTTACCAAGTCAGCAAAGGCCCCCACCAGAGGCTGTGCATGGTGCACGCCCCTGAGCCCCTGAGCAGCTGTGCATGGCCTGTGGAGCCTGCCAGCCCTCTGGCCACTGCCCCGGGGTGATGTTTGGGCTCTAAGCCAGCAGCTCTGTGACCCCCGGGGCCTGCTGCTACTCGGATGTGCTCCCACTGAGCCCCTCCCCGCACTGAGGTCTGGGGTACACACAGAGCCTGGCTTTGTGCCAGCAGGCGCCCAGGGGCCTGGCATGCACTCCTGCCTCGTGACCTCAGCACACGCCCCAGCCCTGGAGACCCCCCCAAGTCCTGTCCACAGTGCCGTGGCTCGGGCCCTGGTGCCACCTTGCTGGGAGCCCTGGGACAATTTCCTCCTCTCTAGGGCCTCAGTTTCCACATAAAAACTAGGGGTGCAGGTATGTGTATTCTCTGCAATGCCCATTCGACCTACAAGGACCAAGGGGTCAGCTGAGATTTGGCCAACAGATGCTGACGTGGACGATACAGAGCCCACGCGACAGGCAGAGAAGGCGAGCTCGCTGCTGTATGTCGGCTACAGGTGCCAGGCGTGCCCGGGCCCAAGGCACTGACGTCCTGTGCTCCTCGCCACAGCCCGTGCGCCCATTTCCGGGGGAAAGAGGCCGGTGGGGGCTGGGATTGCGCGTCCCCTCACCTGGGAAGGCGTTGACGTCTATGACGGCGTGCTGCCCGGTCTGGTTGTTAATGATGATGTCGATGCCGAAGAGCGACACGCCCAGCGCCTGCCGCAGGGCCCGGGACAGCTCGCGGATGACCTCGTCGCTGGGCCGCTCGAACACGCCCTCGATCTTGTCCAGCTGCCGACACAAACAAGGAGTCAGGCCACGAGGGGGGAAGGTACCACGCTGCACACTTCAGCGAGAAGGAAAGATGAGACTGACTGCGGAAAGTGCTAGATGGCACAGAGGGTGATCACACACAGCCGCCCCTCTAGCCCTACGACAGCCTGGGAGGCGGGTGCTCGCAGTCAGGGAAACCGAGGCTTCGGCAGTCAGCTCAGAGCCCTGGGCTGGATGCAGACCCACACCACCCGCCCTCTTAGCAGGGAGGAGGGAGGCAGAAAGTGTCCCGGACCCGGGAGCATCCGGGCTGGACCCTGAGGACGGGAGGCCCTGGGTGGGGAAGAGCGAGAGAGGCATCCGGGCGGAAGGCACAGAGGCAGAACCTGCTGGAACCCAGTCGCAAACAGGTGGGGGGTGATGGGGGCAACTTTACCAGTGTCACCCAGCCGCCCGCCCAGCGTCACCCGCCAGGCTCGTGGCCCCGGGCTTCCTCTGTGGCCCTCAGCCCTCACCTCCCCTTCCTTCCTAAGTGGCTGACTCACTTCCCACGGGACCCGGGTTTCTCCAAAGAGCTGCTCTGCTGCTCCCGCTCGAGTCCTGGGGCCCGAGTTCAGTTTTCAATAAAGCTTCCATGGGGCCAGCCCACAGGTCAGCCCCTGCCCTGGCGCCCCAGCTGGGCTGCTCCTTCTCTGCACTGGCCACGCTGACCTGGGAAACGCGCATGAGCTTCGACGTGCTCACAGCTGGGCCCCCGCATGGGGCCTCCTTTTGGACCTCTGAAATCTGAGGGATCTGAATTCCAATCCTGGGATCACGTCCTAGCTCTGTGATCCCAGGAAAGGACCTGGCCTCTGTGCCTCAGTTTCCTCTGTGACGCTCCCCTTGACTGCTGTGAGGGGAAGAGGTCTCTGGTGGGGAGGGAGCAGCACAGGCCCAGTGAAGAAGCCTGAGGTGGGAAGGCATCGAGTCACCCCTAGGGCAGCACTCAATAAATACTGGAGTCCCGGGGTGTGGGCTCAGGGGCTGGGGGGGGAAGGGGTGTGGCTAGTCCAGGAAACATCAAAACGAAGCTGGGCCAAAAATAGGCAAGTTACCACATGAGCCAGAGATTCCACCCCTAGGTATCTACGCAAGAGAACCGAAAGCAGGGGCTCAAACAGGAACGCGTTCACGAGCGTCCCCGGCGGCATCAGTCACGACTGCCGAAAGGGGGAAGCAGCTCAAGGGTCCATGAGCAGACGAACAGACAAAGTGTGGCCCGGCCATACAGTGCCTACCATCCAGCCACATAAAGGAATGATGCTCCGACACACGGGAAAATATGGACAAACCCTAAAAACACTGTGGTAAGTGAAAGCAGCCAGGCCGCACAACGTCAGACATCCTACGATTTCGGTCATGTGAAACGTCCAGGAGGGGAAAACCCAGAGACTGAAAGCGGAGTGGGGGCAGCCAGGGCTGGGGGCAGGGGGCTGGGGAGTGGCCGGTGACTGGGAATGGGTTTATCTTGGGGTGATGAGAATGAGTTTATCTTGGGGAACTAGACAGAGGAGTGGAGCACAACACTGTGACTGCACTGGACGTCACAGCAGGTTTCATTCTAAAATGGCTAATTTTAGGAGATGTGAATTCCACTTCAATTAAAAAATAAATAAACGAAGCTCGGCCATTTACCAACGGCCCTTACCCCAGCACAGGAAGCAGAAACGGCCAGTGGGGAGCTTCCAGACAGGGGCTCGAGGGAAGCCCACACCTGGGCACCAGCACACCCCGCTGCCAAAGCCACCCCGGCCGGTTCTACGGCGCAGGCGGCCCCCGTGCCCGCTGCCCTGGCCTCTCACCAGGGCGGCGCCAGCCCGGCTGTCAGAGGCAGGCGCCTCATAGCACAGACCGGGCTCCCCGGCCCCTCCCGCCCAGCGGGGCCAGCTCAGTGGCCACGGGGGCTTCTGGGGCTGGTCCTCCTGCCCAGAGGCCCTCGCCATGCCAGAGACCCAGGTGGACATGCTGGTGCTGCCTGGTCCCCGCTGCATCCTGAGTTGTCGCTTCATCCTTCTGTCCCTTTTTTCTCACTTGAATAAATTGAGTAATAAAAGTACTTGCACCATGGGATTGTGGCGAGGGTCAGAGTGGACGTGGTCAAGGCTGGTGGCACAGGCCTGGCAGCGAGGGGGGCTGTGGCTGTTGCAGATGAAAGCCCCCATCCCTGCCCACTGTTTAGAAAGCACTTTTTCAGCTCAGCTAAGGAATCTCAGAAATCCTTCTAAAGCCGTCTTGTGATCTGAAACCAAACACCCCGCCTAGAACAAGGCCAAGGTAAGGCAATCCTGCCTGTGGGTCAGACCTGAATGACCCAACGATGCCTGGAAAATGGGGAGGGGACAGAAGGCCCGAGGAAGGGCCCGCAGGGGTCGCCCTGGTCACCTGGTCACCCAGGCAGCCATGCCCGAGCACTTCCCG
>JAKSZT010053819.1:12062515-12183041 GCA_026826555.1 Tolypeutes matacus
ATGGAGAAGGCAAAGCTGGGGCTGTGGGGTCCACAGGGACAGAGGGGCGAGGCTGGGGGTGACTGAGGCTCCTGTTAGTCAGACCAGCCCAAGGGCAGTGAGGACACAGCATACTTCCCACATACCCAGGACTGATGTGGTCTTGGGGGAGTGGGAAGCCCAGCAGAGGGCTCCGAGTTCAGGGGGAAGTGCTCGCTGGACTGGGGAAAAGGCTGAAGCGGTCTCGCGGTGATTTCTGTCTGCTCTAGGGCAGCACTGCCCTAGGGATCACCCACAGTTCCTGGAAGACTCAGCTTGGGCATCAGTCAGATCTGGGCTCAAATCCCTGCTCTGACACCGTGTCGACAGCTGGGTGCACGTGGACAAGTCCTTTGGCCTCTCTGAGCACCAGCCCTCTTCCTGGGGAAGACGGAGCTGCTCATCCCTCCCCTGCACGGCCTACAGCAGCTGGCACTGAACCCCAGCCGTCCTCCTCAGCACCCACCGAGTTCGGGGGGCCCAGTGGGTTCTTAAACACTTACTGAACTAATGTGGACTAGGAAAGGAAAGGAAAAGCCGAGATGGTGTTGGCCCCCCATGCTTTAAATCAGGAAAAAGGCATTCTAGAAAACAGGCCTTCAACTTCCTCGTGGTTGGGAGACCTCCTCGTGTGGGGATACATTAGAGAATCTTCCCACCGGGATGACCCCGGGACAGTGCTCCTTCCCCTGAGCTCCAGTGAGCCCACCCCTGACGGGTGCCCGGGCGTGGCTATGCCTCCAAGAGCAAAGGAGGGCAAAGATCTCGGGCAGGCGGGGGTACATACCGCAGTCAGCACCGAGGACGACTCTGGCTTGGACACGTTGTGGCTGTTGAAGAAGATGGACTCGCGGTCTAAAGGAGACAAAGAGAGGAGGCGCCCATGAATCTCAGGGCAGGGAGTCGGCTCCGTCACCCGCCACCAGGGGGCAGTGCCGCCCCAGTCACGGGCTCGAGGGGGCCAGCAGCGGCCAGCGGGGTCTCCACGAGCTGGAGGCCAGTCCAGCCTAGGCCACGATGGATGGGGCCCATCAGGGCCTCTGTCCTGCTCTTTCTTCCCACGTGAAGTTGATGGGCCTCGCCAGCCTCCCTCTACCACCATGTTCCATTACTGGACCTGGTTTTCCCCAATACTCACGGCCCCATTCCCAAAGTACATCTTATGGATGGCGCCAAAAAGTGGACTATAGAGGAAAAGGGACTAAGTAAGCAGGAAATGCTGTGGCCCTAAATGTCAGACGCCCAAGAACTCCCAGGATAGAGAGGTCAGTATGCCCCTCGGCCCCAGCATTGGCCCAGGCAGCACTCGAGGCCCATGCTACAGAGAAACGGCCAGGCTGCAACCTGGCAAGTGAGCACCTCAAACCCAAAGGGTTCTGTGGTTTCCCAGTTATTTGGGGTGGGGTGGGGAGGACAGGAAATCAGAACACGGGCTCCCAGAGGGTCCACCCATGACAGCGCACAAAGCTGGGCTGTGGAAGCCAGCCCAGCCTCCCTGCCAGGCCCTGCGCCTCCTGCCGCCCCATATCCCTGCCTCCCTCCAGCCACAGCAAGCCCCCAGAACCCGGAGGAGCAGACCCACCCCAAGAGAAAGGACAGCGGGAGGCAGACAGTGCGCTTGTTCACCCCAGAGGAGAAATGTCCTTGGGGATAAACAAAGGTCGTCCCTGGGGAGACGCAAGGCTGGCCGGCCAGTCGATCAGACAGAATCATGTTCTCAAGCACTTGGGAGCGTGGGATGATAATGCGTGATCACAAAATCATGGCGCCCCAGGGTCCTGAGTTACGGGAAGGACTGTCTAGTCCACCCCACCCCATCACCTCCCCCAAGGACGACACAGGTGGTCCTGGCAACGAGCTTCCGAGTGGCCCGGCAGGCTCTGCCTGAATCCCTGACTCCCAGGACCAGTGCTCACCCCGGGGGGCCGGGGCCCCTGAGCACAAGAACGGGGGGGTCCCAGCAGAGCACACTGTGTGCCAGAGCCAAGCTGGGGGCCGCTCTCTCTGCAGCCACCCCACCCGCCATCCCCAGCTCAAGGGCTCTATGGCGCCGCGACAATCATGCATCAGGAGGTGATTTGGGCGAGGCCGGGCAGGCAGGCGCTGAGCTGTACCTGGCGTCCTTCCCGCTAGTGGGGCACACAGGCCCCCTGCCGCCCCGGTGTGCCTGACAGTCCTCCCACTCCGACCAGAGCCGGTCCAGACGGGGGGCACGAGAGACGGTCCTGGGGAGGAGCCTGGGGAAAATAAACACCCTGCAGGGCTTGTGCAAAGCGGCCGCCCGTCTCTACTCCTGACTCCTGCTGCAGATAGCCGAGGAGAGGCGGCCTCCAGGGCCAGAGGTCAGAGCAGGCCCCGAGGAGCTGGGAGGGCGTGGCGGCCCTCAGCAGGCGCTGCCCACTTCTCAGCCCACAGCCCAGCCCCGCCGAGCTCCCTCGTGCCTCAGGTCCCCCGGGCACAGCAGGCCCAAGGGGAGGGGAAGGGCCACCAAGAGTGGGCATCTGGGAGGCTGGGAAACCTGCAGGGGCCACGAGGCAAACACCATGGGTGCTGGGCTAGAGGCAGGAGGGGAATGAGCTGGGCACCCGGAGGGGTCCAGCAAATGCCCTTAGAACTGGACAGACCATGCCATCCCACAGCTTATTGCAGCAAGAAGGAAAAAGTCTCGACCATTCCCAAGGGGACCGCTTTCTCCCTCCAGATAACTCTGACCTGCAGCTCAGTGGGGCAGCAAAAGAAACCCTGTGCTCAGCACATTTCAGGTTTACCTGAGCAGACAGCAGGGATGGCCTCCAGCCTCGACCTAGGACCAAGAGGCCATGGAAAGTGGGGGTGGTCAGAGGGGCAGAGCCCCAGGAGAGGCCTGGCCCCAGGTCCCTTGGTCCTGCCAAGGCATGCAATGGACCCGCCAGTTCCTGCTCCCTGAGCTTGTGGCCAGGCCTTGGCCATGGGAGCAGCCCTGACTTCGGGGCCTACCCATTCTCTGCAACCCGGGCTGGTCCAGAGACATCCACAGACCAGGGGAAGAAACCACTACCAGCTTCCTACACGGGAGGGCAGGCAATGAAAGGAAGAAATGGGTGCTTTTGTTCCCACTTTACAGATGAGAGAACAGGTTCAGAAGAAGAAGAGTCAGTGCCAAGATGAGCCCCCAAATAACCCAGCAGCTCAGCAGTGCAGATGAGCTGAAAGCGAGTGGACGCACTGACTGCAGCCTCGTTTGCTTCCTCTCCAGCTCTCTGGGGTTTCCTTCTTGGAGGGGGGCCATGGCAGTGTTGTGTGTGTGTGTGGGGGGGGACAGGCCTCTGCCAGGTCTGGATAAACCTCACCTCCCCAGGGATCACTGTGGCCACCTTTTCTGGGTGACTCCCAAGGACCCTCTATTTCCTCGGAGCCCCTCAGCTCAGGAACAGCAACTCCTCTATTACCTGTTTTCTTGTTTGCTGTTTCTCCTGCTATTCTAGAATAAGCACAAGAGGACAGGAAGCTAGGTTCATTTTCTTGTTCCCTGTGGGATTCCCAGCACTTCACACAGGGCTGGGCACACAGTAGGTTCAATAAATATACTTTTTTGTAAGTAAAGTTTTATTGGAACACAGCCATGCCCATTTGTTTACAAACTCTCTACAGCTACTTTGTTGCATTGAATAGTTGTGGTGGAACTGAAAATATTTACTGCCTGACCGTTTGCAGAAAAGTGCTGACCCCTGCTTTGCCTTGTGAGAAATACCATTTTATGTACCCTGAAGGGGAGAAAAAGACCAAGGTGGGAGCCCAAGGGGCTGTGTCCTCAGAGTGAAGGTCAATGAGAAATAAACCCACCACAGAGAAAGGGAGAGCCAAGAAACCAGCTCAGCCCTCAATTGGGGGTAAGAGGGAAGGCACCCCCCGAGAATCTGAAGCACGCATTCCTGGCAATAGGCACAAGCAAATGGGACTCTTCTCCTAAGAACATGACTTTGTTTCTAGCCAATGTCAAATGCGAGACGCCGAGATGCCGTGGGTGTAAGATACACAAGTAACAAAAGAAAACAAACATCGTGCACTTAGAACCAAAAGAAAATGGCTGCTGTGGAATGAAGACTTGTGTCCTCGTGTCCATCCAGGTCCAGAAAACTCCCTTGAAGGAGGAGCCACCGCCCGGCCGCGTGGACGTGGGCAGCTGTGGGACTGGCCCCACCAGGCCCTGGGAAGCAGAAAGCCCGTGGGGGGTGGGGGGCTGGGAAAGAGGCCAGAGCCCCCAAGGCTCCTCTCAGTTGGTCCAGCTGAAAGGACCACTGTCACGTTATGTGCCTCACTGGGCCAGAGGGCGTGTAAGTGAAGCACGGGACCCAGCCAGGTCCCTGGCACGGGGCCCTGGAGATGCAGACCCAGAAGCAGTCTGGGGGGGACGAATGGAGACAAATACACTGAAAGTTACTCAGTTTACACAAAACGTTTTCTCCTTTATCTCTGTTCGTCTCTTTAATAGTTATTTGTTTATTCAGTTAAAACGGGCTGCATTTTAGGGTAAACTGGCAACTTGGAAATGGCTGTGAGAGAAGAGACCCTGACAACGTCCTCACACGCGTGGTGTAAAGCTCCCACTCTGTTTCTGGCAGCTCCAGGGCCAAGACCAGCATTTTGCAACCAGGAGAAGAAGGAGAGAAAAAAGACCAGATTTTTTTTGTGTGGATAAGAAAGGAAATCTGGTAGTTAATTTCTTTGGAGATATAGTGATGCTGGTTAAAACAGGAAAAAAAAAAAAAAAGAAAGAAACTGAAAAAGGTATAAGGTATAACTACTGTAAATCTAGTGGATTTTCCATAGATCTAAAGCAAGCATCAAAAAACATCAGGAAAATAGAGGATTAAAATACGCCAGCTTCCTCCTGCCCACAATTGGTAAGAATGCCTTCTGCTTGCAGTTGTCAAAAAAACATTCCCCCAAACACCCACCCTTTCTCCCCGCAGACTGTTCTACCGGCCGATGGGTGGTGGGACCAGTGTTAGGATGGGGGTGTGCTGGACCCTGAAAATTCCACCTCGAGTCCTGGAGCGCCGGGCCTGGCTGGGAGGGCTGCCTGCACGCAGGAGAAAATGAAGAGACGCAGCCTCCCAAAGTGTCTGCACTCTGTATTGTGTCAGTGGAAAGAAAAATGTCATCCAGGGGAAGGACAGCTGAGGAGGGAAGACGAGGACAGCTGAACTTCATTCAAGAGGAGTCGTTTTTAAAAAGCCACATGGTGTGGATGGTGACAGGA
The DNA here is from genome assembly GCA_026826555.1 of Tolypeutes matacus. Classification (NCBI taxonomy): domain Eukaryota; kingdom Metazoa; phylum Chordata; class Mammalia; order Cingulata; family Chlamyphoridae; genus Tolypeutes; species Tolypeutes matacus. The sequence goes on from JAKSZT010053819.1 coordinate 12,067,776, forward strand.
CGTCCCAGTAGGAGGGACTTTAAGAAGATACATCTGCTGACTGAGATGGAGACAAACAGCCGGGGTATTTCAAAGCTGCTAGCGATGTCGAGTCTCCCTTGCGGAGATAAATGTTGGATGTGTCTGAATAAGCCACATCAGGGCAATCGAGTGTCCTTCCGAGGAGCCCTCCTGGAAAGCCTCACACCTATTGTTGCAAAGGTTTCCGGAACTTGCCTTACAGAAGCCTTAGGAACCATTAGAACATTCTTTTGAGCAGTTCCGAATCTGGCAAATCCTCATCCGAGGGTCACCTGGCCAGGCCTGGTGAACAAGGCAAGCAACTGGCTGCAGAGCAGCTCTGGGCACGAAGCCCCCGGGCCGAGTCTCCGCTGCTCCCTCGACGTCCCCTCGGCTACTCCAGATGATGCAGCATCACGCGGACCCCACCTTGTGCTACTTCTGAAGCACGCTCCACGGCGCTCACCCTGACGACGACTCCTCAGGCCTGCGGGGGAGGCATGGCAGGGAGGCTGCTGCCACTCTGGGCTTGTCAGAGGTGCCACGGGCAGGAAGGCCTTACAACCCAGGGCTGCTGACCCCTGCCGGGGTGCTGATTCACCTCGGAGGCTGCAGAAGCAGCAGGCAACTTAGTCTCAGTTTCCTCACTTGGAAAACGGAGACAACGAGCTAAGGAAGGCAAGAGAAAGTAGCCAGGATTCTGCTCAGCTTGAAAAACCGTGGAATCCTTTCCTCCCTCGTTCTCCTGACGGGCTGGCCAGCAGTTAGCTGACTGCGTGTTCCTGCGCATTCTGCCCCCCACCCGAGTCTCATTACTGCGGAGGTCCCACAGGGAGCTTCGTGGGCGCAGAGAACTTTCAGAGCTTGCTGGAGTCGGTGGCTCAGATGCTTGGTGCCTTCTACAACACTGGTGGAAGAAGACTTTTTAACTCGTTCTCCAAGACCTTTACATCTTTCTACCCACTCCCTCCAGAAATAACACAGCAAGGCAGGAGGCAAGTGCTGGGGGACAGACAGCGGACGCCACAGCCCAGCCATGCCCCCGGGCCCAGGACAGCCCCGAGTCGGCGCGAGGTCTGGTTACCTGACGTGCCGGCAGAGAAGTTCTTGAGCGAGGGTCTCTGCACCACCGTGTAGGACTCGCCGACCACAAACACCTTGTACAGGACGGCGTTGTGATTGATGAAATTCTGGACCACGCAGGGCGGCTGGACGGCGTTCAGGCCCTCCTGATTGAACACGATGGCCATCTGGGGAGACGGGGCGAGAGTTCCGTCAAAGTTCAACCCCAGCCCGGCCTCAGACATGGGCACACCATGGCCCTGTAGCAGGAACCACTCCCCAGGGTGAGTAGAGTGGAACTCAAGAACACCTGGGGATCACTCCTGCTGTGCGCATTTGGAAATCCTGCAGCGATCAGGCCTGCCATGTAAGGTTGAGAAGGCTGAGCACTGTACAACTCCAAGGAGCGCTATTCACACTACAGTCTCCGGGAATTGTGGGCTCTGCACTATTTAACCCTCATGTTGTCTCTAGAGGCTCTTCCACAAGGACTAGGGAGGGGGAGGTAGGAAGCAGAAGACTTTGGAATGTCCTGGATTAAAGCCTGTATAATGACAAGGGTTGCCTCCTGTTGAACTTTCACATATGCTAGGCCCCATTCTAAGCATTTTACTTGAGTTACCTCATGGAATCCTTGAAATGCACCTTTGGATTAGGCATTATCATCACCCTCCTTTTACAGATGAGGAAACTGAGGCCCTGAGAAGTGACTGCTGGGAAGTGACGGAGCCTAGAATGGCACCCAGGAATGCCTGGCATGAAGCCTTGCACACTCTCAAGAAAGAGGAAAACACCTTTGAAAGGCCCAGTGCAAGCTGCCGCCAGCATCCGACTCCTCTGGGGACTGAGGTAGGCAGAGCAAAGGGGCAGCTGGAGAAAAACGCTCCGCTTGGCCTAGGCTGGATCTGCCCAAGGCCTGCCCTAAGGACAATGTGGTGACAGGGTGGCATACTCAAGTCAGCTGCCTGGGCTGGGGTCACAGCCAATCCCTGAGCCCACAGGGTGCTAGAAGGAGCCATCAGATGCCCAGAGCTGGCTGTGCAGCCCGCACCCGGCTGCCATTCCTCACGTCCATGGCCGTGGACACTGCCCTTCACGTGCTCTGGGTGCCACTCGGCTGGGCGGGACAGACGAGGAAAAGCAAAGAGGGAGTGAGGGGGTGCCTCAGTGACTGTCTCCTCAGCCTCCTATCAAGAGTAAAGGAGCCACATGGGAGAAAAGGCAAGAGCACAGCCGGCTCTGGGTCTGAGCTTTGGACCCCAGCTCAGGCAGGACACGCGTGCTACTTAAGTGTCATTTTCCTTGCCTGTAAAATGACAATCCACCGGGGGCAGGCTCCAGGGATGCCTGGGTCCAAAGCTCAAGTCCTGAAGCCTCCTGTGAGCCGCAGAGGGGTTCCCTCCTCCCAAGCTGATGGCTTTTGATTGAATCCCAGTGATGGTCACACTCACTGTTAAATCCTGAAAAACCCAGGGACTGACCAGCAGAGGAGCCCTGGGGGTGAGTACAAGGACGGCAGGCGGGCACCGGTGCCAGCCAGGAAGCACGGCTCCGGGACACGGGTTTGGCTGCTCTGGAGCCCGACTGTGCCTTCTGCTGGCCACGAAGCACTTCCCTTAGGGAGCTGCCACCTGGCCTGGAGCCAGGCAGGTCACAGAAGGGCCAGGCGAGCAGCGGCCGGAAGGGGCACAAAGGGGGCCAGGCTCAGGAGAGCTTCACAGCAGGCGAGGGTTTAGATTGCTGCCCCCACCTTCCTCCCCACGAGCATGGGCCTCCCAGCAAGGATTACGTTGCACTGACACTGTTCACAGACATCCCCCTCTAGATACGTGCCAGGGGTAAACTGTGCTACATAATCTACAAAAGCTCACTGCTGCCGGGTTTTCCGCTTTACCCTGCACTCTGGAGTGCTCCTGACATTGGAGCTGCCCTGGGGCAGGCTCTCCCCGAGGGTGCACAAGGGAACCACGGAGGGTCAGGTGTCTGCTGCCCGAGTCATGCTTTGCCCACCAGGCCACCCGGCCCACCTCCGGGACACCCTGGTTTGTGCCGAGGGTGGAGGTCCCATGTTGGGCTGAACCTCAAGGACGTGAAGTGCACAGTGGGAGGGAGGCCTGGAAAAACGCCCCAGAGTGGGTTCCCGGGACTGCGAGGGGCCATGGAGCCCCTGCATGGCCAGTCACCCCCCACCCCCAAATGCTCCCCTGCTTCCACTCAGGCTCCACACCTAACAGAACTGCCTCCCTCTGTGGGCTCTGCCTCCCCACTGGGCAGGGATCCCATCTTGGGCTTCCTTGTCCTGGCACCCAAGGCAGGGCTGGAATGTCGGCTGAAGGAACGAAGGAAGGAGCAGGTGGGTTGGCTGCCCCTGGCCCCAACCCCTCTTTTAAGTCTGGTAGGACTGACGGATCTTCAGGGGCAGGACGGAATCTTGGGTTAATAGCCTCGCCTGCTCCTAGTCCAGTGCCTCCCAGGAATGGGCTCAGTAAACCATCACCTCAAGGGACCCAAGGGTCCTCTGCAGCCTGGGGGTGGGGGGAGCTAAGGGGGGCAAGGGGCTACCGGGGAGCCAGGACACGCCCAGGAGCAGGGCAGCAGGTCCAGACATGGGCAGAACTGAGTAGGCCCCAGGGCAGGACGCCAGGAGCTGAAAGGATGGGGAGGGGAGAGAGACAGGTGAGGGGGAGGTGGGGGGCAGGCAAAGCTTCTTCCACTCACCTCGTGAGAGTTGGTGCCATGAGCCACTCTGGTTTTGCAAACTGTGGATGGAGGAGAGCAGAGAGGGGTTAGCGGGATCTCAGACATGGTGGAAGCCCTGGCGGTTCCAGAGGGAGCTCTCAGAACTCCTACAGCCACGCTGGGGGAGGAGCAGAGCTGCTGAGCCACGATGCTCGATGGTGACAACTGGGTCTGCCTCTGGGCGACCAGGGCCGGGGGTGGCGGTAAGAGCACCCTCTGCAGCGCCCCCCCCACCATCAAGGTCCAGCCCAGGGGCCCAGGGCCTCCTCCATCCTCAGGCAAACCTCAAACAGCCCCAGCCCTCTCCCCACAGGGCCTTGGGTGGCTGAGTTTGGGGCCCTCCCGTCCCCCCACTGCCCAGCGGAGCTCGGGCGGGCACGTACTGAACGGGAAGGCCAGGCCGTTCTTCTCCAGGAGCTGCATGGTGTCCTCCCCGCACAGGCTCGGGAGCTCCATGAAGGGCGGGGAGCAGAGCCTGTCATCTGGGCAGAGAGAAGCCCGCGTCAGCCCGCCCGTGGCCTTGACCCGAAGGAGGTGCCACTCGCTGCCCCCGAGCCCCCCCCACCGTATGGGTCCCTGCGTTCCCTCGCCCACCCACCCGCTGCCTGGGGGGGCAAGCCTGCGCCCGGAGGCTGGGGGCAAACGCCCCATCCTGCTCCGCGGGCCCTGCCTCCTAGGTACGACGCAGGCGGCGCACAGCCTGGCCACCCTGCGAGGAGCCGGGACCTGGGCCGGGCGCCTGTGACTTCGGTGGCGTCCAGACACACGCGCCTCCGGCTTCTTGTGGCTCCTGCCCCGGAGCAGCAAGTGCGCAGTAAGCGTCACGCCTGCCTCCTTCTCGCGGCCCCAGCAGGCCTCTGGCCGCCAGGGCTTCCCGGTTTGGGTCTCCAGGTCACATGGGCAGTCAGGCAAGTGATCGGTCACTTCTAGCCCAGCAGAAGGATAAAAGGGAGACAAAAACCAGCACCCCAGCCCGGCCAGGTCCCACCTGGCTCTTACTTTGGGGGGTCTTTCCTACATCAAGGTTTCATCTTCAGATTCAGCACCTTGCTGAACAGTGCCACACGCCATACCTAGGTCTGTGCTATGTACCCCTCGCCTGCTCTTTTCGAGGCCACCCAGGCTCACAAGTGGGGTGACTGGCCCAGAGCCCCAGCCAGGGGCAGCAGTTCAAGGTGTAAGGGCCCCTGCCGAGGCCTGGAGCTGAGCTCACCGCACTTGGCCCAGGGCGCCCCCTCCACAGTCCCAGGCCCCATGTTTATGAGCATTCGGCTCCCTCGCCCGCCCCACAGGGACCCTGCGTCCCTGCAGCAGCAGCTCCTCGCCCACTCTGCTCTTCAGCGTCACCCCCCGCCCTGCTCAGGGCCTTGCCATGGCTCCCACCTGCCCACCACCCTCAGGGGCCAAAAGCCTCTGCTCACTGTGGGGTAACAGTGCCAGCTGGGCCTGCAGCTGGCAATCCCCAGCCCTCTCGCTCCACCTGTTCCGGCCTTCCGCGGCCTCCTCCAGGGGCTACCCTCCATGTCCCTGGTGCTCCCTGATCCAGCCCTTCCCGCAGCCCGTCTGCACGTGAGGGTGCGTACACACCCTGGTAACGAGAACATATTCTTTAATTACATTTTCTAATGACATTTCTGGTATGAGAAAACAAACATATGATAAATGTGTAAAGCCTGCAGAACAGAGAAAAGCAAAGACCACACCTTCATCGGAATCACCATTCTTGCCTTAGTGTAACCTGAATTTCCAGGTACTCAACCGTGTACATTTTCCGGGTTCACTGAAGACTTTTCCCCCCATGCTGGCTTCATCATCATCTTAGAAACATGCCACACATTTCGTCCTCCCCGTGTCCGGCTAAGGGCTTTGCATACATCCCCTTCGGGACTCCCCAACATAATCCCCTAAAAAGACCAATGAGGCCCGAGAGACAAAAGAACTTGCTTGCAGCTGCAGGACCACGGATGGAACCTAAAGCCCTAACCTCCTCACGCCCCAGGACGGCAGGTAAAAGAGTGCAGAGCTCCTGACACATCTCAACAGCCGTCTGCCAGGTCCTGCCTCCTAACTTGCTAAGTATCTCCCCACTCTCAGGCCCCAACCCAGGCCCCGGCCCTGCCCGCCTCCACCCACAACACTTTCTAGTCCTCCTCGTCTCAGCTGTCCCCCCCCAACCACGGAATGTGTCTGGGGGCGACAGCTCAGAAGGGGCGCCCCTCAGCAGATGCTAACGGCACACGGGGTGTTCTGAAATGCTCTGCAAGCTGAGCCTGCTCTGTTGATCATGATACGCTCAGTGCCAGGCACCCCACCAGGCTAAACGGATTATCTGTGGGATAACAAAAGGCACTTGGAACCTCACTGCTGAACATAAAATCACTGGTTTGTTAAAATTACTTCTTGTCATAGCTGCTTTCCCCGATCAGACCATGGGCTCCTTGGGAGGTGGGACTACCTGGTACTGCTGGGCAGAGGGGCCAGGAAAGGCTGATAGCTAGTGGAGGAGGGGGCAGCCCCCCCCCCCACAAACTTGGACACCAATCCAAAGTCAACAAGCAAAACGGCCAGACTGTCCCCAAGAGCTTTTAACTACTTGGCTGGCCAGGAAGTCAGCACATGAGCCCAAGGTAAGGTCCAGCCTCACTGATCTCATAAAATGGATGCCAAGAATTATACAGGGCCTAATAAAAGAGTTTTTATTTCCCCGCAAAGTCTAAACTCCAAAAAAGCATAGGAATGTGTGCAGATTTTAGGGTGTGGCGCCTCGCTGGGGCCCCAGAAGGGTGCTGGGGATCAGGAAGCAATTGCTGAGCTCCTGTCGGGCAGTGTCGTCAGCACTGCATACAGCCAGTGCTTATATATAATCCTCCTCGGTGCTTGGGCACTGCCCCCGACTCACAGACTCAAAACCGAGGCCCAGAGAGCTGACGTCACTGCCCAGGTCACAGGGGCCAGGAGGAGGAGGCAGGCTCCCACTGCCGGCCAGAAGAGATGGCAGGAAAATCGGGGTGGGAGCAGGGCCCCTGCCCTGGGTCCCAGTTCTAGGTCCTGGTTCTCAGCTGGAAGCCGTTCTCCAAACACCCCCACCCACTGTCAGAACTGGGGCAGGGGGGCGGGGGAGGGACAGCGGAGGGAGGCAGCCGGGTGGGCAGCGGGCTCCTGTTGGAACCTCAGCCCGGGCGGCCCAGCCCCAAAGGCCCCTCCTGCAGGAAGATGCTGAGCCCCTGGGTCAAATAACGCCCCTTCCTGTGACAGCCTCCAGATTCCCCACCACTGGGCTTTCCAGAGCAGGTCAATCGACCAGCTTTCAGATTAGCCTCAGGACGCATCCTAAGCCATCCCTGCGGCCCATCTCAACTTTGACATGATGCCAATGGTTAGTGGCCCACAGCTCAGTCTACTGCACTCACTCTGTGCCAGACACTGTTGCGGAGCCCACGCCGTAAGGCGGAGCCCACGCCGTAACCCACGGAACCTCACCAGAGCCCCTCACTGTCACCTCCATTTTACAGATGAGGAAATGGGGCACAAAGAGGAGCAGTTCCTTGCCCAGGGTTACACAGTGAGTGAGCAGAGCAGCTGGGGGGCTCCAGTCCGTGCTATTAACTGTTGCCTCCCCCATAGAAAAAGTGTCCACGAGACCCCTGGCTCAGGGCGTCCCTGAAGGCATATTCGTCTGCTCAGTGGCAAAACTCCAAACAAAAGCAGCTTCAATACATGGAAGTCAACCAGTGTAGTACACCATATTAAGACAATAAAGGGCAAAATGACGTGCTCATCTTAGACACAGAAAAGGCAATTGGTAGGATTCAACACCCCTTCATGATAAAAGCACTCAAAAAACAAGGAACAGAAAGGAACCTCAACTCGATAGAGGCACTGATGGAAAGCAGACAGCTAGCATAGCACGTAAAGGCAGAAGGCCCAGTGCTTCTCTCCTACGATTAGGAACAAGACAAGCATGTCTTCTATTCAGCATTGTACTGGAGGCTCTAGCCAGGGCAATTAGGAAAGTCAGTGAAATAGAAAGCATCAGATTGATTGCAAATAGGAAGTAAAACTATTTCTTGTATATAAAAAATTGCAAGGAATCCACACCAAAAAAAAACACAAAAACACACAAAAAACACAAACAACTATTAGAGCTAACAATAGCAAGGCTGTGGAATACAAGATCAATACACAAAAATCAGTTATATTTCTACATACTAGCAATGAACAATCCGAAAGTAAAAGTGATTCCGTTTGTAATAGTATCAAAAAGAACAAAATGCTCAGGAATAAATTGAACAAATGTGTGTAAGAGCTTACACACTGAACTCCATAAAACATCAGTGGGAAAAATTGAAGACCTAAATACACGGAAAGACATCCCACGTTCATGCACTGGAAGACAACACTCCCCAAACTCATCTACATAGTCAATGTAATCCCAATTAAAATCCTAGCTGCCTTTTTTTTTTGCTAAAACTGAGTAGTTGCTTCTAAAATTCACATGGAAACACAAAGGATTCAGAATATCCAAAACAATCTAGAAAAGGAAGAACAAAGTTGGAGGACTCCTAATTTTTTATTTCAAAATTCACTACAAAATTATAGCCATCAAAACTGTGTGGCACTGGTATAAGGATAGGGATGACATCAATGGAAGAGAATTGAGAGTCCAAAAATAAATCCATACATGTATGGTCAATTGATTTTTCACAAGGATGTCAAGGCAATTCATTTTTTTTTTTTTTTTAAAGATTTTATTTATTTATTCATTTATCCCCCCCTTGCTGCTTGTGCTCGCTGGGCCAGCTAACCACGCCGTGCAGGCGGGCTTGCCTTCACCAGGAGGCCCCGGGAACCGAACCCGGGGCCTCCCATATGGTAACGGGGAGCCCTACTGATTGAGCCACAGCCGCTTCCCAAGGCAATTCATTATTCTTTTCAACCAATGGTGCTGGGACAACTGGATAGCCATAGGCAAGGAAAAGGAAGTTGGATGTCCACCTCACACCATATACAAAAATCCACTCAAAATGGATCAGAGATAAAAAGGTAAGCATTAAAACTATAAGACCTTTAGAAGAGAACTTAGATATAAATCTTTGTGACTTGGATTTGACAAAGGAGCCTTAGACATGACACCAAAAGCAAAGCAACCAAAGAAAAAAAAATAAATTGGACTTCATCAAAATTAAAGCTATTGTGCTTCAAAATGCACTATTAACAAAGCGAAAAAAACCACCCACAGAATGGGAGAAAATATTTGCAGCATACATCTGATCAGGATCTAGGGTGAAAAATATAAAAAGAACTATTTGCCCATTCAACAATTAAAAGCCAAATAGCCCAATTTAAAAATAGGTAAAGGATTTGAATAGACATTTCTCCAAAGATGACAAATAGATGATCAATAAGCACATGAAAAGATGCAACAACATTAGTCATCAGGGAAATGCAAATCAAAACCACAATGAGAGGGAGCGGATGTGGCTCAGTGGCTGAGGGCTGGCTTCCCACATACGAGGTCCTGGGTTCAATCCCGGTAACTCAAAGGAGACGGATACTACTTCAACCCCATGAGAATGGCCATAATCAAAAGACAGTTAAGTGTTGGTGAAGATGGGGAGAAATCCTCATACACTGACTGCTGGCAGGAATGTAAATGGTGCAGTGGACTTACACCTCCGGGGAAGACGGCAGAGTAGGGCGCTCCAAGACTCAGCCCTCCTACCAAAACAACTATCAAACAAGCAGGAACTGCCTGAAACAATTATTTCGAAACCCCAGTTGCCAGAAGAACACTGCACAGCACCCGGAGAAGAAGAGCAGGAAGAGGCTGATAAATGACAGTAAAGAACTGTCAAATACTCTCTCCACGTGGCAGCTACCAGCGCCCACCCTCACTCTCGTGGCAGGCTGCGGTGGGGCCCAGTCCCTGGCTAGCAGCTGCTGACAGAAAGGGACATAAACATCCTCTTCCTCGAGAACAAGGGTGTGCACGGCCAATCACTGATGATGGCTTTTGATTAGCGAATTCGGTCCGGGCTCTGAGGACAGCTATTGTTCCAATCCACCCTGGACAGGGGCAGAGGCGGTGAGACTTAAAGATGCAGCACTTCCTCAGGGCAGGGGAAGTTAGCTGAAGGGCTGCACTTGCTGGGCGGGCCAGGAAAGCTCAGCTTTGGGGAGCCAATGGAAAAGTTTAGGATGCCCTTCCCGATCCCCTCCCACAGGGCAATTTGGAGCCAGTCTGTACCTCCTTCTGGGTCCCTGACTCTATTGTGGATTGGAAAGACTGAAATGGGAAAGTCCTCCCCAGGGCAACCCTCCTCCCAGAATTTGTCCTTCAGGCAAAAGCAGCATGAAACAATGAGAGGAGTGTGAAAAAACCAGAGGCGGACAGCCTGGGACAAGGGCCTGCCAACTTCAGATACCTGGGAGAGGGAGGATTATTCCCTGGGGAACAGAAGGAACAACCAAATTCCTGTTTTAGTTGGCTAAAAGCTGCTGGGAGCAATATACCAGAAATGGGTCGGCTTTTATAATGGGAATTTATTAGGTTAAAAGCTTATAGTTCTTGGGGCATAGAACAGAAGGAATGCAAATGGGACAATGCTGCCAAATAGACTATATAGGACCCCTTCCTCTATCAATGGACAAAGTATGCTCTAATCTGAAACATATTTACAATTTTGGAAATCCTGATGCAGACCTGTGCCATCCTTGTTCTTGCTCTATTTAACCATTTGTAATCTGCTGGGCTGTGCAGAGCACTTTTCTGATCATCCAGTTGCCATCCAGGTCCAGCTTCCCAAACTGTAATTTCCCCAATAAATTGATATTATTTTACTATAAAAAAAAAAAATAAAAAAAAAGCTTATAGTTCTGAGGCTGTGAAAATGGCCAATCAAGGCATCATCAGAGATGTTGTCTCACCGAAAGTCAGCTGTTGGTGATCCTGGACTCCTGCCACGTGGCAAGGCTCAATGGCGGCTCTGCTGGTTTCTGCCTTCTCCAGGCTCACTTTCTCCCTGAGTTCAGCTGTGTGCCATCAGGCACATGGCAGGGCACCATGCCAGTTATCTCATCAATCCGCTCTCCTCTGGGCCTTGTCTCTTCAGCTTCAGAGCTGCTCCATCTGTGGGCTTTCTCTCCCCCAGGTTTGTCAATTTCTGGTGGCTTCCTTTGTGTCTCTGCAGCCTTCTTTCTATACCTCTGTGCTCTGCTGATTGCAGCCTCTGAGACCTCTTTCTCTGTCTCTGCAGGTTTTTTTCCTGTGTCTATGGCTTTCTAGTCCTCCGTTTATAAAGGACTCCAGAATAAGAGGATTAAGACCCACCCTGGGTCCCGCAATCTAATCACAGGTCTTAAGGGAAGCAATCTAATCAAAAGTGATCTAATCAAAGGTTCCTTAACTGAATCTAATAAAAAGTTCCCATCTACAATGTGTGCACAGGCACAGGAATGGATTGGCTTTAAGAAAAGGACCTTAAAGTCAAAGATACAAGTAGACTGATGGTGACAGGATGGAAAATAATATACCATGCAAGTAGTAACCAAAAGAGGGCTGGGGTGGCTATACTAATATGAAATAAAATTGACTTTAAGTTAAAAACAGTTACGAGGGACAAAGACGGTCACTACATACTAATAAAGGGAACAATTTAACAGGAAAATGTAACAATTATAAATGTATATGCACCTAAAAGCAGAGCCCCAAAATATATGAACCAAATACTGACAGATTTGAAAGAAAAAATTAACGGTTCTACATTACTAGTAGGAGACTTTAACACACTACTCTTAATAATGGATAGAACATCTAGTCAGAAGATCAATAAGGAAGTACAGAATTTGAATGATACACTAAACCAGTTGGACCTAACATACTAAGAACACTTCGCCCAAAGAAAACAAAATACACATTCTTCTCAAATATACATGGATCATTCTCCAGGATAGGCATATGTTGGGTCACAAAACAACTCTCAATAAATTCAGAGGTATTGATATATACACTCTCTGATCACAAAAGAATGAAGCTAGAAATCAGTAACAGAGGGAGGAAGGGAAAATTCACAAATATGTGGAAACTGACATAATTATTAAACAACCAATGGGTTAAAGAGGAATTCAGAAGTGAAATGAAGAAAGATCTTGAGGCAAAATGAAAATTAAATACAACATACCAAAACTTATGAGGTGGAGCAAAGGCAGTGAGGAGAGAGAATTTTGTAGCCCTAAATGCTTACGTTAAAAAAAAGAAGAAAGACTTCAAATCAGCCATCTAACCTCAAAAGTGGAAGAACTAAAAAAGAAAAGCAAACTAAACCCAAATCAAGGAGAAGAAATGAAATAAAGACAGAACAGAGATAAATGATTCAGAAAATAAAAACAATAGAGAGAATCAACAAAACCAAAAGTTGGTTCTTTGAAAAGATCAACAAGATCAATAAACCTTTAGCTAGACTGTCAAAGAAAAAAAAAGAGGACACAAATAACAAATATCGGAAATGAGAAGGGGGACTTTCACTTCCAACCCCCCTGAAATAAAAAGGACTGTTAGGGGATGCTATGAACAACAGTATGCCAATAAATTCGATGACCTGGATCAAGTGGGAAAATTTTTAGAAACACACAAACTACTGACACTGACTCAAGAATAAAAGATCTCAACAAACCAATTACAAGTAAACAGATTGAATCAGTCACCAAAAACCTCCCAACAAAGAAAAGCCCGAGAGAAGATGGCTTCACAAGAGAATTCTACCAAACATTTCAAGAAGATTCTGCACAAACTCAAAAAACTGAAGAGGAGGGAACACTGACTAACTCATCCTACGAGGCCAATAGCACCTTCATACTAAAGCCAGATAAAGATACCACAAGAAAAGAAACCTACACATCAATATCTCTTCTGAATACAGATGCAAAAATTACCAACAAAATATGAACAACAAATTATAAAAGAATTATACACACTGTGATCAAGTGAGATTTATCCCTGGTATGCAAGGTTGATGCAACTTAAGAAAATCAATTAATGTAATACCTCACCTTCACAGAAGGAAGGAATAAAAACCACATGATCATTTCAATGGATGTAGAAAAGGTATTTGACAAAATATAGCCCCTACCTTGATAAAAACACTTAGAACACTAGAAATAGAAGAAAACGTCCTCAACATGATAAAGGGCATATATGAAAAGCCCAAAGCTAACATTCCAGTTAATGATGAAAGACTAAAAGCTTTCCCCTTCTAAGTTCAGGAACAAGACCAGTATGCCTATTGTCACCAATATTATTCAACACTGTACTAGAAGTTGTTCCCAGAGCAATTAGGCAAGAAAAAGAAATAAAGGGCATGCAAACTGGAAAGGAAGAAGTAAAACTTCCCCTATTTGCATATGGTATGATTCTATATACAGAAAATCCTGAAAAATCCACAGCAAAGCTCCTAGAGCTAATAGATGAATTCAGCAAGGTGGAAGAGTACAAGATCAACACCCTCAAATCAGTAGTGTTTCTATATACAAGAAATGAACAATCAAAAGAAAAAAATTTAAGAAAAAAATTCTACTCACAATAGCAATTAGAAGAATCAAATATCTAGGAATAAATCTAACCAAGAATGTAAAGGACTTGTACACAGAAAACTACAAAACATTGCTTAAAAAAATTAAAGACCTAAATAAATGGCAGGATATTCCATGTTCATGGATTGGAAGACTAAATATCGTTAAGATGTCAATACTACCCTTAACAATTTAAAGATTCAATGCAATCCCATTCAAAATTCTAGCAATCTTCTTTGTAGAAATGGAAAAGCCAATCATCAAATTTATACAGAAGGGTATGGGGCTCAGAATAGCTAAAACCATCTTAAAAAAGAAGAAGTTCTTCCTGATCTTAAACCTTATTACAAAGCCGCAGTAATCAAAACTGGCACAAGGACAAAGACCAATGGAACAGAACTGAGAGCTCAGATGTCAACCCTCACATTTATGACCAACTGAGTTCTGACAAGGTGGCAAAGCCCACTCAACTGGGAAGGAATAGTCTCTTCAACAAATGGTGCTGGGAAAACTGGATCTCCATTAAAAAAAAAAAAAAAAAAAGGAGGACCCCTACCTCACACCATATACAAGAATCAATTCAAAATGGACCAAAAACTTAAATATAAGAGCTAGAGCTATCAAACTTCTAGAAGAAAACATAGAGAAGCCTCTTCAGGACCTTGTGTTAAGCAATGGTTTCTTAGACTTTATATCCAAAGCACAAGCAACAAAAGAAAAAAATAGACAAATAGGTCCTCATCAAAATAAAAAACTTTTGTTCCTCAAATGATTATTATGAAAGTAAAAAGACAACCTACACAATGGGAGAAAGTATTTAGAAATCACATATGCATTAAAGGATTAATATCCAGTATATATAAAGAAATCCTTCAACTTAACAAAAAGACAAACCCAATTTAAAAATGGGCAAAAGGCAGTAAGATATACAAATGGCAAAAAGCACATGAAAAGAGGCTCAACATCATTAGCCATCAGGGGAATGCAAATCAAAACCACCCAATGGGATACCATTTCACACCTATTAGAATGGCTGTTATTTAAAAAATGGAAAATTACAAGTGTTAGAGAAGTTGTGGAGAAATAGGAACACTCATTCATTGCTGATGGCAATGTAAGATGGTACAGCCATTGCAGAAAACCCTTTTGTGGTTCCTCAGAAAGCTAAATACAGAACTACCATATTACCCAGAAATCCCACTTCCACGTATATACCCACAAGAATTGAAAACAGGGATTTGAACAGATATCTGTACACTGAAGTTCATAGTGGCATTATTCACAATTGCCCAAAGATGGAAGCAACCCAAATGTCCATTAACCCATCAATGGATAAGTAAAATGTGGTATCTACATACAATGGAATATTATTAAGCCATTAAAAGAAAATGAAGTACTGATATATGTGCCATCATGTTGAGTGAAATAAACCAAGCACAAAAGGACAAATATTGTATGACCGTACTGATTTGAAACAATCAGAGTAAGCAAACTCATAGAGTCAGAACCTAGAATACAGGTTACCAGGGGTGGGGTGGGGCTAGGGAATGGGAAGTTAAGGCTTAAAATGTACAAGGTTCTTATCTGGAATGATGGAGATGTTTTGGTAATGGATGGTGGTGATGGTAGCACAACATTATGAACACAATTAACAGCACTGAAATACATATCAATATGATTACAAGGGGAAGAAATATGAGACTGTATAAATGGTAATGGAATGGATTTTTTAAAACTCCATGTAAGTACACCACACAGTGAACCCTAAGTTAAACCATGGGCTTTAACAGTACAATTATTAAAATGTGCTAACATCAATTGTAATAAATGTTCCACACCAATGCAAAGTGTTGGTGATGGGGTGATATATGGGAATCCTTTATTTTATCGATAATTGTTCTGTAAACCCACAACTTCACTAATAAAGATTTAAGAAATTTTTAATGGTGCACCAGCTTTAGAAAAGTCTGGCAGTTCAAAGTCTGGCAGATCCTCAGAAGGTTAAACAGAGTTATCACATGTATGTCAAGAGAAATGAAAACACATCCACACAAGAACATGTACACAGATGTTCGTAGAAGCACTTTCTTAATAGTCAAAAAGCAGAAACAATCTTATATCCATCAACGGATAAACGAAATATGGTATAGCCACACAAAAGAATATTATCCAGCCACAAAAAGGAATGAAGCACTGATAACGTGCTATTACATGGATGTGCCTTGAACACATTATGCTAAATGAAATAAGCTAACCACAAAAGAACACAGAGTGGGTGATTCGATTTAAGCAAAATGTCCAGAACAGGCAAATCTTTAGAGAATGAAAGTAGCTTCGTGGTTGCCAGGTGGTGGTGGGGGGGAAGGGAGTTACTGCTAATGGGTATAGGGTTTCTTTTTGGGGCGGTGAAAATGTTCTGGAATTAGACAGTGGTTGTACAACTTTGTGAATATACTCAAAACTGCTGAATTGTATGTGTACTTAAAAATGTGTTACTGTATGTGAGTTATATCTCAACTTTTTAAAAAGATGAGGACAAAATAGCAGTAACAGCTGCCATCCAACCAGTGCTTGCTCTCTGCAGGGCACTGGGCTACATAAGTGTTCTACACCCAGGGTCTCCTTCAATCCACCCAGAAAACCTGCAGGGTCCCTGCCCCCTGTACCTCGTGCTGTATCCAGGGGTGATGTCAGAGAAGGAGCAAAGGATACTGGGTGTACCCCTGCCACCTTGGTCCCAGCAGCCCTGCCCCATGCCAGGACCACAGAGGCTCCTGAAGCTCAATCACGGAATCTCCCGGATTGCAGGGACTCTCTTCTCCAAATGGAGCCAAGACAAAGCCTCGGGTAAGCCAGGACTGGAGCCCAGGCAGCTATTTCTGGTTCCCTGAAAAAGGCTACTGTTGCTTATTTATCATCTTTATTTCTGGCTGGGAGGTGGAAAGAGGCTTTTTTTGGTTAGATGTGGGTTGTGCTCTTTTAAGAACTGTAACCGAAGCTCCTGGGAAACTGAACAACACCCATCTTCCCTCGCTGTACCCCCAATCGGAGGATGTGAATCCAAGGGCCTTGGAGAGGGGCAAGTACCAGTCACACGGTTTTCAAGTCCACAGAAGGGAAGAAAACAGCTCAAGACCACGTGAGCCACTGGCAGGGCCAGGGTGAGACCCCAGGGGCCCCAAGTGCACATCCCTGTCCCATCCACTCTGGCAGGTGGCCTCACACCCATGCCACTGGTGGCAGCTGTTCCCAAAGTGGCAGGAAAACAAGAGGACCAAAGACAAACAGGTGGGCACAGGATGCCTGGGGGTGGGGACAAAGGGGCAGCTTTGGAGCCAGCCGGCCAGACCCTGAACCAGGGCCGGCGATGAACTTGGCTCTGCTGAGCCTGCCTTCCTCTCTGCAAATGGGACAGGAGCCTCCTGAAAGGGCCGTTGTGAGGCCGGGATATCCAAGGAAAGCAGGTGGCTCTGAATCGTGGACTCGCTGGAGGCAGGCCACGTGGGGCGAGGGCCCACCCTCACTGCTCCTTCGCGGAGCCCAGCGCAGGGCTGATGGTGCGGCCTCTTGGGAGAGTGGGGAAAGGAGCCTTGGATGGGCACTGGCAGCAGTGGGGCTGGGGGGTGCGGGCAGTTGGGGCGAGGCTCTGCCTTGGCTCCCTCTTCCTGGATGGGTTTAACGTCTTCATCCAGGTCCCCGGGGGCACCACTATCCATGAGCACACGCAGGGCAGGACTGCGGTGAAGCTTCAGCAATGGGCAGGTGCCCAGGAAGATGAAGGCAGGGAGGGGGCGGGGGCACCGAGCAGGGAGATGGGGCCCAGCTGGGCCAGGGGTGCCACGTGGTCCCGGGCAGCAGGAGGCGTCCCCTCCACTCCCCCATCTGTGATAGTCATATTTGGGCTCTGCCTCTCCTCTAGAATGTCCCTCTGCTAGAGCTGGGGTCTGTGGGGTCTGCTCGTGCCGTAGAACACTGCCCAGCAAGACAGTGCTTGTTGTGTACATGTGGAATGAATGAACTGGCCTGCGCAGCGAAGGGTCAAGGCTGCTCGGCCACATCAGGTTGACTCAGTGGCATCTGGCCACATCTGGACAGATGCAGGGCCCGCGATCAGAATGCCTGAGTGTCACCTGCCCTACCTGCAGGCCCCGCCTGCTGCATGGGCCTCACCCAGCCTGCGACCTGGGTTAGCTCCAGACTAGCTCCGTGTGCAACAGCAAGTCCCAGTCACCCTCGCGGCCCCACTGTCCGCGCTGAACGGCTTTCCCGCGGGCGCACCGGGCCTGCCGGCTTGGCTGTGAGAGGACGACACTCTGCTTTCTAATCCTGCTTCTACTGACCACTGCTGCCACGTGTATCTTCCTGTGTTTCCACGTATCCTGGTCAACTGAATGGCAGTGTGTCCCCCCTGCAGTCGGACACTTAGGCTGGTGCCGGTTTTCTCCCCCACAGGCAGGGCTCCCAGGAACATCCTTCACGTGCACGGCTTTGTGCTCCTGCTAAGTCAGGTCCACGGGCCGCGTTCCCAGGAGCGGGGTCTCTGGTCCACAGGAATGGACACTTCTCTGGTTCTTGCCACACAGGGCTCTGGCGCTTCCCAAAGGGGCTGCGGTACTTTGCGGGGGCGTCGGCAGTGAACGGCCTTGACCGTCACCAGCCCTGGGGAGCCAGTGTGCTGAGCTCTGTTATGAGGGAGGAAGGTGGGGGCCGTGACTCACTCTGACGCTCTGGGGTCAGAGGGTCCCCAGTGTCACGTGGCACCGTGACGCTGGGGGCTGGCGCAGGCCGACACACAACATCCTGAGAAATGCCCTGGAGCTGGGCCCAGGGACCAGTCCTGTCTGCCTGCTAGAGTTGCGGTACGTCTCAAGGATGATGAAAGCGGGCTGCAGAATCTGTCATCGCCACATAAAAAGGCCAGCCACGGCCTGGCGCTGCCCTCACTACTCCACTGTCTCTCAGTGGGCAAGGGTCTAGGCCCCCAGGAGCTGCTGGGAGCTGGGAGGTGGGAGAGGCCTGCCCCACCCAGCCCCCATGGAGGCAAAGCAGAAACCACCAGAGCACCCCCCGCCCCCGTGAATGCTGGAAGCAGGGCTGGGAGGGGCATGGCCGATGGTGACTCCGGTTTCTCGCCAGCAGACCACGTGAGCCGGGCTGCCAAGGTAGCCCAGCCCCAGTGCTCAGGGGCTCGTCGACTCGGGAGGTGGCTGCCAACTGCATCCTGGAAGCACAGAAAGGGCGACGTCTGAGCGGGCTGCAGCGAATGCGGGAAGTTTTGATCTCTAGAGACCCTCCAGCCTTGACTGCAGAGCTGTTGCCACCCCTGGGTCTTTCCAAATTCCAAGGAGACTGCAAGCCCCACGAGGGAGGAGAAGGCCTCGTCCATCATGTCATGGCTGTATCCCCAGCAAGCCAATGAGTGAACGAATGAATGAATGGAGAACTAGACGCTGGTCCTGGGCTCCTGCCTTCCTGGCCTGAGAGAGGACCAGGCTGGACGGCTGGTCCCCTGCCCCCCCATGTGGGAAACTCAGGACCGTCCTCAGACGCTGCCTCTCTGGGGCCACTCCCTGTTCCCAGGGGCCTGCGGCTGTAATGGCAGGAAATGACCTTATTCAGAGGGGGGACGAGGGCGCCCCATTGTGTTAGTGCCAGGGCAGGCGCAGGAAGGCGGACCAGCAGGATCCTGGTTCTCGTTCAGTCTTTTGAAAGCAAGACGGGGAAAATTCCACAGCTTCATTTCTCAGGGCCTACAGCCTCTGCTCGTGGTGGTCCCCCTGCCCTGCAAGCCCTTTCTTCGGGCCCTCTCGGCCTGGGGAACTCCTGCTTGCCCTCAGCGACTGCAATCAGGCCACCTCCTCTGGGAAGGCTTCCCTGAACACCCCCTTCCCGCACACTTGCGAGGAGGCCGTTTCTGCCGGGCTCGCCGAGGACCCCAGGCTGCTCGTGTGCTCATCTGTCGATTATGAAATGGTTTACAGACAGAAAGGAACACGTGTACGTATCTCACCGTGTTTGCTTCAGACCTGTTTAACGACAAACACGATGTTAACAATGCAGCTAAATCCCACCACCCAGCACCGCTGTGCCTGGCCCCCTCCTGCCCCACTCAGAGGCAGCTGCCAGGCAGGGTGCTCGGGCTTAGATCCTGGCACTTAGTAGGTGTGCAAGAGAGCAGGCTGTCACTGTTATCACCATGTTCTCATCACCAGCATTACCACGTGTAAGTGGCTGAGGCGAGGAGTGGGGGAGGGCAGAGGCATGCACACTGACCCCACCCCAAGGAAAGGGAGACCCAGCCTCCTCCATCCCTGGCATCAAAATCCCCGGGAGCCAGCGCAGGCTGCAGGAGAGAGCAGTGAGGGCGCAGGGCAGCCCAGGAAGCAAACAGGGCAGGGGCTCTGAGCACAGACTCTGAGGCCCAGAGCCAACCCTGCCAGTCAACCTCTCCGAGCCATTCCCTCATCTGGAAAATGGGACAGTAATGCCACCCACCTCCCGGGGTTGTGGTGGTGATCAGTGGGGCCTCACCCCCTCCTCAGGGCACCTGGCACCACTAGCATCCCCGCCAGGCCCCCTTCCCTCCTGGGACTGCACCCCAGGGTCTGGGCAACCGCCTCAACCACACCTTGCCCAGCACAATGCATCCCCTGGGCCTTTTCTCCCCCCATGGCCCTGGCTTCCTCCCTCCCAGCTGCCTGACTGGATGGCGAGGAGCCTGTGGTCAAGGAATCCCCCTGATACCTTTGCCCCAAGCCCCTTCCTCTGCGGCTGCTCTGCCTCTAAACCACTAGGCTCCAGCCTTCTGCTGCCCGGCTCATCTTTCCAAAGCACCCCCGCCCGGTCCTACGCAGTTCTCAGTTCACCAACTGCCCCCGGCTCCCCCGAGTGACTGTCTCAGCCATTCCGGGTCCCCAGCACCCAGCCTGTCAACCTCCCCCTCTCCTCTGGCTCCAAGCAGAGTGGCCGCCTCACCATTCCCCGCACACTCCACTGGTACTTCCCTCCAAGTTCTACCCCTTCCCCGGCGTTCTCGGGAGCGAGCTGCCCCATCGTGAAGGGGCCTGCCCAGCATCTTCTACTGAGAGTCGTGCTGGTTCTAGAATCTTCTCTCGCACTGCTACCTTACTTTATTAGTCATCTCTTGTACCCCATTAAATGTTGCACATTCCTTGTCAGGACCAGGCTGCTCAGAAGGCAGGTCAGTAAGAACCATCTCGCTGACAAGGTTCACGTGTGAGAAGATGGCTTTAGTGATGGGATGGATAAAAGTGCGCTGGGGGCACCGGACACAAAGGAGAAGGGATGCCGGGGGCCAGCACCACCCCGATGGCAAAGGAAGGAGGTGGCCTGCAGTTCCCTACGCTGGCCACCACGTGGCGCTGCTATCCCAAAACAGCCTGGACAGCCCCTGCCAGAGCCCGCCCGCCAATCTGCAAGCTCAAGTGTTCACAACTCATTTAGTGCCTGATTTTCCAAAGACACTATCCCTCTGCCATTAAGAGGCAGGAGCCACAACACATGCTTTTTTTTTTTTTTTTCCTTTACCACACAGGGCTCTGGTGCTTCCAAAGGGGCTGCGGTACTTTGTGGGGGCATCGGCAGTGAAGGACCTTGACTGTCACCAGCCCTGGGGAGCCAGTGTGCTGAGCACTGTTAGGAGGGAGGAAGGTGGGGGCCGTGACTCACACCGACACTCACTCTGGGGTCAGAGGGTCCCCAGTGTCGCATGGCACCATGACATCGGGGATCGAACCCAGGTCCCTCCATATGGGAGACGGACAACCAACCATTTGAGCCACATCCGTCCCCCACACATGCTTTTGAATTCTAGACGGGGAAAGACGTTCTATGCATTCTGAGGGACCCACATTTCCATGATGGCAGCTCTGAACAGCTTGGGGTGTGCAGGGATGAGAAAGCAGCTGCAGGTCTGAGCCAGGTGGGGGTGGCCGAAAAGGGGCTGGGTGACAACGCCGTGGACAAGAGGGAATGGAAGACAGGACTGGTTCCAGACCTGGAAGGACTGGCCACGAGCCTGGGACCAAGGAGGCCCTCCCCCCTCCCCCCATTACACCCCTGCTCCCGCTGCCTGCCATGTAATGTCCACTCCCCTGGCCTGGCACAGAAGGCCCAAGGCATCCAGGCCCAGCAAACCATGAGCCCTTCCCCAAAGGCAGGACTCCACCTCTCCTTCCATGCTTCTCCTGAGCTGGTGTCCTCTGCCTGGGGCTCCCAGTCGCCCAGTTCTCTGCACACCACACCCAGGCTCCTCCTTCAAGTAAATGGCAACATCCCCTCCTCCGCCTTTGCCAATTCCCTCCACTTCCGCCAAGACTGGCGCCTTCCTCTGTGCTTCCAGAGGTGCCCCCCTAACCCCACTCCAGCAGCAGCTCATGGGCACTCAGCTGGTGGTGAACTGACGGAGCTCTGCCCTTGGCCTGAGGACCCTTTGAGGGCAGGGCCGTGCAGCAACTGGCACACGGCAGGATTAGGGTTAGGGTTAAGAAACATGTCCAAGATCAAAGCCAGCATGTAGGGGAGCAGAGTCCACAGAGGCAGCCATGCTCTTAACCGTTATCAGGCAGATCCACCTCACGATGGCCTGTGAGACAAGAACCTCGTCTCTCCCTGCTCTGAGCTGTCTGATCCAAGACCTCTGGAAAGCTCCCACCCTGTTTCAGAGACCAGGAAATGGGGGTGGTCAAGTCGGTTGTGCTCCCCACACTGCAGACTGGGTTCGTGTAACTGGGGATGAGTTACTTCCCTCCTCAGTGCCTCAGTTTGCTGACCTGTAAAATGGGGATGAGAGCAGTCCTGCCACGGGCTGCTCCAAGGATCAAACAAGGAAAGACACAAAGCACTGAACACAGAGCCTGGCACAAGGAAGGCAGTGAGTGTGAGATTCCCCGCCCTCTCCACCATCATTGCTGGGTTATTGCTAGAAGAATCACATTTTAAAACATCTGCGATAACTTTTGAGGCCCCTGCAGCTCTGCCCAGCTGGAAGAGGCCCCTGGGGAGAGGAGGCCAGTGGATGTGCTGAAGGAGCAATGCGCCTGACGTCAGGCACTAACAGATAAAGGAGATGGAGGCTTCTGGTCTGTCCGACCATCTGCCGTGACCACGCACGGACTATCAATGGATGTCGGCAGCAAACTTGCAATCCAGTCCCCAAAGGGCCGAGACCCGGGCCATGCTCCTTCGGCAAAGTGCTCAGCTCGATGCAGCATCCATGGGCTGAGGATATAAAGTTGGGGCTGGGGATGCTGGTCTCTGCCAGGATGGAAAAAAAAAGACAACTTGGCGGCAACAGGGTGAGAAAACACAAAGGCGTGTTCAGACTCCAAAAGGGTGCTCTCAGCCAGAGTCGGAGCCCTCTGAGGCAGCAGGTTAACTTGGGGCAGAGTCTACTCCCAAGGCTGGAGTGGAGGGCAGGCAGGTGGGGGTTCCAGAAGCCCGGCCAAGAACGCTGCCAAGGGCTGGGCCGAGGGGCCTGGGTGCCAGGCACCGCATCCCCCAGCAAGGCTCTCACAAAGAAGAGCGTGCCCTGTTCCCAGTGGCGGCCGGCCTGGCCTTCGCCTCTGCTGGACTTGCCCTCAGGGAGGCTGAAATGGGATCCTCATCGCAGAGGCCTGCCCAGAGAGCCCCGTGCCCCAAGCACCCTGCTCACTCTGCCGAATGGCCCCCACCTTCCTCGAGGACCATAGCTTCAGACCCGCTTCCGACAGGACCTCAAGACCCTGTCGCCAAAGCCCACGGACAGCAGGGGCAGCTCCTCCTTGGGCCCCACCCATCACCTCACTGTGGCTGGAAGACAGAGGGGCTGCGGGAGCAGGAACGCGCTGCCCTGCTCGCTCTGAGGGCAGCGCCAGGCTCACAGCCAGCAAGGAAGTGGGGGCGCAGTCCTACAGCCGCCAGGAACTGAACTCTGCCCCCGAGAAAGGGCATGGAAGTGCATCCGTCCCCAGAGCCTGCAGGTAAGAGTGCAGCCTAGCCGACCTTCTCCTTCTCGCCTGCGGGATCCTGAGCATGGCCCAGCCAGCTGTGCGGTGTGGACGGCCGCCCTGCACGGCTAGGAGCTAACAGGCAGGTGCAGCAGGGCCCTCAGCTCCCAGCGTGGAAAACGAGTACACCTGGTTACTGAGTTTTCAAAAGGGAAACTTACCGCTGTCATTTGCAGCCCCCAAACTTGCTCCCCCCACCTCCCCCAGGCTTCTGGAGGCTCTCCCTGCCTCCAGGTGAGCTGTCAGGGGAGGGAGGATATACCCGAGGACAGGGAACTTGCCTGAAATTGGGGAGGAGGGGGCGGAAGGATTGTTTCTGGTAAAGGACCACGGGGAGCAAACGCTACAGGCCTGACACTCCTGGGCAGGGCCCAGTCTGCCCGGCTGGGCATGGAGGGTGGGCTGGAGACCCCTTTCACCCCGAGGGGCCTAGAGCTTGTTGGCAGCCCAGAAGCAGCAGGGCCAGACCCGGGCCAGGCGGAGGAGACACGGATTCTCCTGGGCCCGAGCCAGCTGCTGGAGCAAACACCCAAGGAACATATAAAGAAATGCTCGATCTTGCTAATAATGAAAGGACGACAAATTAAAATAAAACAGTACCTTCCCTAGGCAGACTGGAGCAATTAGGTGTCAAATTTGTTCAGATTTTCTGAAGGGCAATCCAGCAATACCTATCAACATGACGAACGCTTATAACATACTCTTTGACCTAGACATTCCACTTTTAGGTGTTAATTTTACAGAGATCTATGTTTACTGCAGCTGGGTTTGTTAGGAAAAAATTCAAACAAAACTGGAATGATCTTACAAGCCCAGCCTAACTGAATAAATTATGATACTTTTATTCACATGCTGAAACATTATGTTGCCATCAAAAAGGACATACCTTATCTCCTTCATCTCTATAGGCGGACGTGGAGAGAAGCCAAGATATTTTGGGGGTGGGGGTGGGGATTTGTATCAGAACACACATACTATGACCCTGTTTATTTATTTTTAAGTACATATATATCTGGATATGTCTGAGAAGGGTCTAGAACAATAGATTCTATACTGTTAGCAGTAGTCGCCTGTGGGCAGGGAGGATGGCGCTAAACGAGATTTGGGTTTCTTGGAGAAAGGATTCAAGAACAGCCCTGTGCAATGCTGGCTGCAAGGAGACCTCAAGAGCACTGAGTCTGGAATTCCTGAAGTGTGTTCTGTGCAGCATTTCTCACCAGCAGGGATCCATAGCCGATTAGATGGGAAAGGTCAAAACACTGCTGTACTTCTTTGATTCTGAGACATGGGTTTTTCACATTTACCTTCTGTGAAATCAGGACTTAACGTCTTAAAACTGATGGTGTCTCACAATTTAGTTAGAATTTTTTCTTTCTTACTGGAATATAAAATATCAGTGCATGTTCCAGTCGTTGGTAAAATTCAGTACATTCCCCTCTGGGAGAGTGATGATTCCTATTCATAGCAGCACATTAAAGGCTCTGAAAAGTCCTGCAGCAAACTTGGGTATCCAGATTTCTCCAACATATCTGATATAACCTATGTGCTACATGATGGGTCACCCTGAAAATACTCCTTGTTTGGGGAAATAAAGCCTGGCTGTGTATTTAAAAACAGGGGAGGAGCAAACAGAGACGAGAGCACTGCCCCAGGATGGCCTGGTCTCAGGGGGCTCAGAGAGGCCCATCCCCAAGGCCCCAAGAGGCAGCATGAATGTAGAGCTAAACAAACAGCAGCCTAGGACTCATGGGGTCAGGATGTCCAGGGTGTGGTCTGAAGCTCACTCTGGGCCACAAACAAGGCGGCATCACCCCAAAAGAGTTAGCATCTACTGAGCATTTGCCACACTTAATCCTCAGCACGACCCTGCGAGCAAAGTGCCATTACCACCTGCATTTTACAGGAAGGAAACGAGGCTCAGCGCAGTTAAGAAACATGCCTAATGCACACAGCTGGGTGTTCAGGATGGGGTCTGAACCCAGGCACCCAGCTCCACACTCACTACCCTTGCTTACGGGGCTGCTTCTGAGATCACTGCAGAGGAGTGGGTCCCCGTGGAAAGAACACTGGACTGAGAGTCAGAAGGCTGGTCACCAGCTGGCCATCTCTGTGCAGCCTCCCTGGACCTCCTTCCTTCAGCTAGAGACACTAGGTGGACCTAAAATTCATACTAAACTGTAAATGACTGGTGTCATTTTCTGGTTGACCTGACTAACAAGTATGTTTTAAGCATCTGCCTGTCCTACTTATGTCCCAGAGAAGAGATGTGAGTTTTTAACCTGATTGCTGGGAGACTGTGTATGAAGAGGGGGAAGAAAGCTCCTAGGAGTTTCAGGTCTGGAGAGGCTTAGTATTCACCAGAGGCTGGGCCCCCCCCCCACAGCCCCGGAAGGTCAGGAGGCGAAGCGAGGGTAAGCTCTGCAGGCATCAACCAGAACAGGCCATTCTTCCCAGGACACACGTGCACCTCTGGGAGCTGACCACCACCTTCCACAAAGGATCGTTTCACTCCCATGAGTCTCCTTGGAGAGTCCAGACCCGTGCCCTGGGCCAAGGCTGGGGAAGTGAGGAGTTTGGCAGAGGACTCCAGGCGGCCATCCCTCTCTGCCAAGGCCGCCTGGGGTCAGCGCCAACAAGGAGACGTATCCCAAATTGGGAATCCGCAGCAGCATGAGGGTGTGATAAACGGGGCCAGGCGCCAGCCTGATTCTATCAGGAGCACCTCTGGCTCCAGCAAAACTCCAAAAGGGGGAGAGGGCTCTTGGGCTCATCCCAGGAGAGGGTCGTGGGCTCTCCTCCACACACCTGACCTGGCAGCTCCCCCAGGGATCCCCGTCCTCCTGGGGTGGCGTGATGGGTGCTCTTGCTGGGGGGCCTGTCCCGGGAGCCCCTGTGAAAGCAGGCAGGAGGACACAGCCCCGCTTTGGGGGGGCACAGAGGCTTGGCATGGGGGGTGGTTTGCTCAGTCACCTAGCTGGGAAGGGGCAGAGCCATGCTTGGCCCAAATCTCAGGGGTCCTTCTGGTCAGTTAGGCTCTCTGGGGGGCTGTACTACTCCTGGACTCAGTTTCTGATCTGTAAAATGGGGGGGGGGGGCAGCTGGACTGGGAGACCCTGAGGTCTCTCCCCTCTGGCAGTTACGGATCTGGGAGCTGGTATTTTGGTTAGAAGAAGAGAGGTTTAAAGAATTATGAACCTGAGGCTGGCACAGAGTCTGGCATACAGGAGGTACTTAATGACGGCAGTAGCCGTCTCACACCAGAGGGACTCGGATCAGTGGCCCAGAGCCACAGCAACCGGGCTCACGGGGACACGGGAAGGGCCCTTGGGCTGGCCTGGGCTCTGCAGCCTCAAGGCAGAGCAGGGCTGAGGCTGTCCAGACTCCAGGGCCCCTGAGGGAGGTGGGGCTTCCCCTCAAAACGGGAGCTCCCAAGGGCTGTGAAGGAGAGGGGCAGGGCTGGGGGGAGAGAGGGCCCTCCCACGGGCCGGGGGCTGCATGCTGACGAAGGGGCCCTGGCTCCGGGCCCCACAGCACATGCGGCCCCAGGTCTGAGCCAGCGCGGGCACAGATCCAGCCCGGGTCTGCAGAGGCGGAGGGAGAAGTGGACTTGACGATTTATCGGCTCTAAAGCCTTAAACATGCCGCCACGGCCCCTTCTGCCTCATGTGAAAAAGGAGATCAGCAAAGAGGGGTGGAGGAGGCGGAGGGCGGTGCCCACCGGGGCCAGGCCTGGTCCTGAGTGCTCACGCCTGCTCTTCAGTCCTCAGGACTCCTGGGGTCGGGTGGGTGGGGGTATCCACCTCCACTTGGCAGGTGAGCAAACCGAGGCTCACCTGGCTCAGTCTCATGCAGGGTCCCAGGGAGGGGTGGTGCTGGGTTTAAAGTGGAGCCTCCGGGCAGGGTCCTGCTCGGCAGGCTGCACCTCCACAAACGGGTATCTCTGCCGGAGGGTGGAAGGCGCTGACTTGAAAACCAGGACGGTGTCTGAGCGACACACCACTGTCCAGGAAGGGGAACAAGGACTCAGTTTCTGATCTGTAAAATCATGTCCTGCGTGAAGAGGCACCCCCTCCCTTGTCGGCCCGTGGGCTGGGCAGGCTGACACCCCTGCGGCAGGCAAGCTGCTGCCTGTGGCAGGTGGGGGCATGGGCGCCAAAAGGTCGCCCTGCCAGGTCTGGGCAGTGCCAACTCCTCAAGGCGCCCATGTGATAAGACCAGAGCCTTTCCCTATGGGGCCAATCCCAAAATCCAGCCTCCTCTGCACAATCAGAAGGCTGGGCCGCCCTCGGCAGCCTCTGTGGAGAGTGGACCCAGGGCCCCCCGCCAGCTGCTGCCACCACCACCCCCAGGAACTGGGGCACCTGTGAGACCAAGGAGAGGAGCAGACAGCGTCCAGCGCCCTGCCTACCTCCACCTGGGCAGAGGACGGCACCCACACTCAGAGGGGAGGGGCCGCAAGCTGGCTCCTTCCCCCAGCATGTGCTGCCCTGAAACAGAGCGGGTGGGCGTTCTGTTCCCCCCGTAACAGATGGAGCAGAGCCTGTGACCATGTGAAGCAGAGCTACTAGCCTCTCTCCACTGGACAACAGCGGGGGCCCCTGGAGCTGGAGGCGCTGAGAGCGCCAGGAGGGTGTGGCCGTCACTCACCCACAGGCACAGGGTCGGGGGGATGGGTCAGAACAGGGTGCAGGAGCCTGACTGTGGGTCACCGGCTAGGGGCACACACAGGCGGCTGGGGTCCACCTCCCACTCTGCCCCCGGCCGCTGTGGGGCCTTGAGGGACTTGAGCTCCGTAGGTCAGCGTCCTCACTTCTATAAGGGTGGTGACGGCACCGGTGCCTTTCTCCCAGGGCCACTGGAAGGTCTACACGGAGGAGTCAGGTGCTATACGTAAGGCACCTCATACCGTGCCTGGCACGCAGTGTGTGCCCAGTGCCTACCGCAGAGCCGGCAGCGCGAGGCCCAGGGGAAGGGTGACTGCCCCAGGCCACTCTGGCGGGGGCCCTGAAGCCCAGGCCTTGGACCCTCCCCGGTCCCACCTCAGCCCTCTGCCAAGGGCAGCCAGCCAGCCCCCTCCTGTATGAGCGAGGGCCCCCTGAACTTGGCAACCACTGCCCTGGCCCAGGCAGCCTCCCTCCCCCACCCCAAAACAGATGCTTTTTGGGGAATTATCTCCACCAGGCTTTAAGGAGTTGTTTTCTATGCACTCAGTGTCTCCAAGTTCAATCCAGCTTCCGCATGGCCTCTGGGATAAGCCCTGATTAAATTCCAATGGAGCGGGAAACGGATGTGGCTCAAAAGGTTCGGCGTCCGTCTACCATATGGAGAGACCGGGATTTGATCCCCTGTACCTCCCGGTAAAAAAAAAAAAATTCCAATGGAGGGGGGCAGATGTGGCTCAAACGGTTGGGCGTCCGTCTCCCATATGGAGGGACCTGGGTTCGATCCCCAGGACCTCCCGGTAAAAAAAAAAAAAAAAAAAATCCAATGGAACAGCAGGTAGAATCCCTGGATCTGTGGTGTGCAGGGGACAGGCCATCTGTCACCCCCAGAGTACGTGTCTGAGAGGCTTCGGGAAAGGAGAACGGGAGAACCACCCCTGCCCCGCAGTCGTCCACTCTGAAGGACCTATTGCGTCCATGCCTTGTGGCCCAATAGCCTCCATCACAGCTGACCCCGGAGCCGAGGAGGCAAACCCGTTGCACTCCAATCCCAACCCAGAGGCCTTCGTGGACACAGTCTCAGCCAGCCCAGGAGCCGGCAGGGCGTGGCCCAGGATCACTCACCCGGGGTGGCAGAGCAGGTGGCCGAGGGAGAAGCCGGCCACGAATGCATATAAGACAATTCTTGATTCGTTGCCGCAGCTCCCTTTTCCCCCGCCCTCCCAGGACAGGCCTATCCGTGGACACGGGGGTGTGGCTGCAAGTGTGTCCCCCAGTGGCTGCCTGCCAGAGAAGGTCATCTATTAGGGAAACCCAGGGCCAAGGCATTCCAGCACAGGTCACTGCAAGCTTGTCTTTATCACACTGTTTCGAGCTGCTGTGTGGAGAGGACTTGCCCCTGAGGCCGTGGGCTTAGGCCACAAACCCTGGCCAGCTCAACGAGAACGGTTATTCCAAGTGTCAACCACCCATGGGAAAGGTGGGTCCCCAGGAAGGAGCCCACATCTCAGAAGACAGGGTGGCAGATGATAGTTGCCTTCCAGAATGCATTGCCCCCTCATTCCATGGTGACAAAGCTCCAGAATTTTAGCTGGGCACATGGCTGGCCCAGGAGGAGCACAAGTCCAGACTCCGCTGCAGCTCAGCGCGGCCTCGTCACCAAGTTACGGCCAACAACATGTGAAGGGCACGTCAAACTGCAGCTTCCAGGACTCCTCCTTTAAAGAGAGCTGGTGCTTGTCGCCCTTTGCTTCCTGTTTTTTAGTGCCCCCCCCCTACACTCTAACATCTAGATCTTGATGTGATGGCTGGAAGCCTGGCCACCATCTTGGACTACCAAGGACCACACAAAGGGAGATCAAGGAGTTGCTGATGCCAGCAGATGGCCTTCCTCTGTGAACTGCTGCCTTATTTAAACCTTTGTCACCTTAAGTCTCTGTGTTCCTGCAACTAAGGAATCAGTGGGCTTGAGAATGACGTGCCTCAGGCAGAGGAAAAAATCTCTGCCTTCCCTCCAGGCTCTGATTTAAAGGTGGGTTCTGGGGGCCGTGGAACTGCGATGGTGCCCACCACCCAGAGGCTGCCCAGATGCTCAGATGGGCGAGGCCTGGGGCCCAGGGAGCAGGCCTCATCTGCCCGGGGGCTGGGCGGTGGAAGGCGTGCTCTGCAT
Organism: Tolypeutes matacus; assembly: GCA_026826555.1. NCBI lineage: Eukaryota > Metazoa > Chordata > Mammalia > Cingulata > Chlamyphoridae > Tolypeutes > Tolypeutes matacus. Next base: position 12,097,982 of record JAKSZT010053819.1, read on the forward strand.
GGAGCCAGGGAGCCGGCCTGCGTGTGGCCTCCGGTCCACGTGCCCTGCCTGTCACTCCTGGGAGAACCACCCCGCACACTGGGGCCACCCGCCCGCCCCCGCTGCAGAGCAGGGAGGCCGGATCACCTCCCTCCCTGGCTCCTGTCATCCAAGACCCAGCAGCCCTGCAGCGGCCGCCCCGGCTCTCTGACGACAGGGACAGCCGCCCCAGCACAGCAGTGGTGACAAGGCGAGGAGGTGTCTGCCAAGCCCCTTCTCCAAACGCAAAGCTGTGTCACTTGGATTGCTAGAATTATCTGTGGGAACGTAAAGGGTAATTAGAGCAGCGCACAGTCTGCTTAAACACACCGCGTGCCCCAGGAATAGCAGGGGGCGGGCGTGCACATCGCGGAGGGGCTGGCGGCGCCTGCAGAGGGAAGGAGGCCAGGCCCTGGGCGGCCAGCGAGGTGGGGGTCCAGCAGAGACGACTCCCCGCTGCTTCCGAATGAGCAGCCCATGGGCAGCTGCAGGAAAGGGCCCCAGGAAATCCCAGCCTTGGCCCGCCCTCCTTCAAGAATACAAACCGGGGGCTCGGCCTGCATGATAAGGAAAGTGGAAGGGGCAGCCCGCCGGCCCCAGGCCCATTTCCTGCCAGCCTAGAAGCAAGCCGGGCTTCAGTGCTTGCGGGACCTGGAGGGAACAGCCTCTCTCCTGGATGACCCCCACAGAACCTCCCCAGCGGGCAGCTCCTGGGCAAACCACACCTGGCGGGGAGGTTTCTCGGACCCAGCAGAGTGGGCGCAGCCTGGCTCTTTCTCCCGGGAGGCCTGTCAGCAGCCCCTCAGGCTGGGGCCGGGTGGGGGTCACTGCCGAAGGCCCAGGACACAGGCCCCGGTCACCCCACGGCAGGATGGAGAACCCATCTCCAGGCCCCGTGTGGGCTGACCTCACGCGCCAGCTCTGACGCCCTCGAAGGCCGCCCGGGAACAAGGTCCACGTCTGCATGAGGCGTCCCACCCCTCCACCTGAGCCGAGCGCCCGCGAGCCCTGCACAGACACACACTGCCCCACCCAGGAGGCCCAAGGGCCACTCCTCAGGCTCCACGTGTCAGTCCAGCTGCCAGGGTGGCAGGAGCCGAGCTCTGCGAGCTCTGCACTGCTCACCAGACCACATTCCACGCAAGACCCAAGTTGTCATGTCTTTGTCTCCTTCTCCTCCCCCTAAAATGAGACCCCCAGGACAGCGCCCACCTCTCCACCTTTGATTCAGTAAAATCAAGAACACCCATGGCCAGAGAGTGACCCTTTGCCTTCGTGACCGCTGCCCCCAATGACAGGATCGGGGGGTTTACGCAGCATGTCCAAGGACCCCCGGGCCTGGGATCTGACCCTAACGCCACAGCTGAGCACTGTCTACCCCAACTGAATGCACAGGAGGCCTGGGCTCCATGTTTGCTGAGTCGATTATTTTTTAATTGGCGTAAAATATATATAATGTAAAAATTGCCATTTTAACCTTTTTTTTTTTTTTTTTTTAAGATTTTATTTATTTATTCATTTATCCCCCCCTTGCTGCTTGTGCTCACTGGGTCAGCCAACCACGCCGTGCGGGCGGGCCTGCCCTCACCAGGAGGCCCCGGGAACCGAACCCGGGGCCTCCCATATGGTAAACGGGAGCCCTACTGATTGAGCCACAGCCGCTTCCCATTTTAACCATTTTTAAGTGTACAATTCAACGGCATTAATTTGCCATCCATATCACTTAAAGGAACTCATTAAGCCATAGCTCCCCATTCCTCCCTCTCCCAGGCCCTGGGAACCTCCAATCTACTTTGTCTCTATAAATTTACTTATTCTAGACATTTCCCTAAATGGGATCATATGACACTTGTCCTTCCAGGTCTGTTTCACTTAGCGTAGCATTTGAGTCACGGAGAAGCACAGGCTGGTGAGCGGAGTGCTTGCCTTTCATCTTGGCCTAGGAGGCAAGTGCAGGCAGTGCAGGAAGACAGGGCAAGGCCGGTGTGTAACGAGTGCCTCCCCTGGGACAGGAGCCCCTGGACAAGAGGCCCTCAGGGCCCCCTGGGCAGCCTCTGCAAGGCCTGGAGTGGTGCCCCAAGACTCCCACAGAGCCAGCCATCCCACAGGCCTGGGGTACCCCCTTGGGAGTCACCTCTGAGCCAGGGAGGGTAGAGTCCACCCTGGAGCTGGGGACAGTGACGCCAACCTTCTATTTCCTCTGATCCCTGCTCAGGCAGCCAGGGCCTGAGCAGGGATGTATCCTCTTAAGCGCCTCCTTGGTCTGGGTCTGAACCCCACCCCACCCTCAGTTCCCCACTGCCTTAGTGCCAAGAGCTTCCCCCACCTCTTGCCGCCTGCGACCCTCCACCTTGCGGCCGGCGGAAGCTTGCTATCACCCTAATGGAACTAGGACACCTCCTTGCTCAAAAATCCCAACTCCTCACTGGCCCAGGAGGAGCTGAGCAGGCGGGGCGGGGAAGCTCCCTGCCCCCCTTCCCACGCATGCTCCCCGCTGCCCAGGCCTGGCTCACACGTGACCCCAGTGCTGATTCTCCACAACGGGCTCTAAGACCCAATTCCAACGCCCCATCCCCTCCCATCGTGGCAGGAGGAGCTGGCATTCCTGGGCGACTCCACGTGCTGGGCACTGTGCTAAGTGCTTCACGACATCTTCCCAGCGACCCCAACCCCACGGAGAAGTCAGTCTTTACTCACATCTTATAGAAAACAGACAGGACCAGACCAACCTGGCAGGAGCCCGGCTCAGACTCCATTCTAAAGTCGGGCTCTGCGAAAGCCCTCTCCACGGCACCTTCACAGAGTCCATCGCGTCTTCTGACGGACTTGCGGAGGGGACGGCTGGGCCGCCGTGTGTGTGTGTGTGTGTGCGTGTGCACACGCAGGGCCAAGGATTGAACCAGGACCTTGCTTGTGGAAAGCCGGTACTCAACCCCTTGAGCCACATCTGCTCCCTGCCTCAGCTTTTAATACTGTCCTTTTAATCTTCTCCCTTCCCACATGCTGGGTTTCAACGAACACATCCTGGAAAGAGGCTGATTACCTTTCCTGAGCCAAATTTTGGCCAAAACTTCAGCCAGCCACAGACAGGGGTGAGGGTGGCCCCAGAAGTAATTTTCTAGAAGGAACATCACTAGAGATCTTCCTTCTTGTTTGGGGATTCTAGCTGGACCCAGGAAAGGAACGCAGAGGGAAGGGAAATTGAGAATATGCTCCACCACTCCAAACCAAAGAAAGAAAGGATGCTGGCCTGCTGGAAAAGCCTGTCTCCCTGGGGGCTCCCCAGGAAGTCACCTCGAAGCTACACCAGGCTGCTGAGTGCCAGGCACCCAGAAAAAGAAGGCTTGAGACCTCCTTCCAGGATGGCCAGGTCCAGGACTCATCTCTTCCCAGGGCATGTTCCTCACATCTCAGCTACACCCTCTTGGGTGCTTGCTTGCTCCATCCAGGGCCTTCCTTGGAGGAAGCTCTAGTTTTCACTTGTGACAATGGAGGTAAAGGATGGGCATGCACCCAACAAATGCTGCCCTTAGCATGCCCACGGGGCCCTCTTCCAGACAGGCTACCTCAGACCTGGGAGCCTGCTCTAGCCCCTGGTCCAACGATACATGAAATGACCCCGGGGCCAAGTCACCATCCAGGTCAGGGGTCAAGGAGGCATCTTTAGGCTGCAATCATGGCCTGTGGGCAGGGAGCTTCTTCTGCACGCAGCCCAGGGCCCAAGTAAGGAACTCTGTTCCTTAAAACTGAACAAAGGCTCTTAGCAGGAACACTTGGACCAGGTCAGGAAAACTAGGTTACTGCGAGTGTAAATCTTCCCCAAAAAGTCCTTCTTGCATAAACAAACACCTTGGAAAGGCAGTCTCCGCCTGTCCCAGGCTACTTGCCCCAGGCTGCCTGCCCCTGGAGGTGGGGGATGAAGCCTTGGGGACTGGCAGGAGACGCCCCCGCAGCTAGGAGGGAGGCTCCTGTGCCAAGACGAGAGCATACCCCGTGAGGTTCAGCTGCCACGTTACAGACCTCCGTGTGTTTGACTGAAGGCCCTTTAATTTCCGGCTCCTGCGCCCAGTTACACAACTCTGCTCACCCCTGAGCTCGTCCACATGTTCTCTAACTGCTGGGGTCCAGGGCGCGTCAACACCACGCCGTAGGGTCAACGCAATGAAACAAACCGTCCTAAAGCTGTCGGAGGGAGCCAGGCTCTCCCAAAGAGCAGCCGGAGGCTTTTAGCCCATCACAGAGACAGAAAGAAAGGCCCTCCCCAGAGCGTTTCCCCACAGAATTCACCTGCTTCCTGAGCCAAAGTGCTTAGAAAGAGTGGCACCTCCACACCAAGGAGTGGGCTTCCTGCCAGGGACGCCTGCGCCACGCTTTCCCGTACCTTTCATGTAGGCCTCAATCTTCCGGATGAGCTCATAAGACTTGGAGCGGTCAAGCAGGGTCCTGATGGCAGGGAGGGGGTCCAGGACAATGGTCTCGGGGTGGGCGTCGATGTATTCCTGAAACAAAAGCACACGCCTTCCTGTCAGAGAGGGGAGGCTGGTACTAAAACCAGGATGACGAGCAAGACCCTCCCCAAGGCCGTCCTCGTCTTCTCCCTCCCACCAGCCCAGTTTCCGTCTGGGGCGCACTGTCTGGGGACGCAGCCTGCATCCAATAGGTGCATCCCATCCTGGGGCCGCTGGCTCGGGAGTGAACTGTAGCCCTGAGCTGACCAATCAGAGGAGGGCTCGGCGCTCTTGCTGGGCATGCCAGGAAGAAAACACCCTCTACTGCACTGGAGGAGAAAGAGGAAGCTCAGAGACAGGTCGCTGTTAGCAGTCATCCCTGGGACCTTATGGACAAGGCCTGACTGTGCCAAAACTCAGAAATGGAGCCAAAAGAGAAATCAGAGCTGAGCAAAGGAGTGAAACCAGGCTCTGGGCACATTGCTTGAGCCCTGGATAAAACCTCACCTGAAACCAGATCTATCTACTCCACAGGCCGATTACATTCAATGGACAAGGGCTGTGCAGAGGCCAGCCCTGATAAGGATTCTGAGGTCATGAACAAGGTAAGCGTGAAATGCTGCTGCAGTGAATAAAAGGGCCTCTGGGGAGGCGTGGAGGTGTGCTGCCTGGCACTCACGCGGTCCTTGACGAGGACTTACTGTTACCTACTACTTCACAGTAACTATGGAAATGTGAGAGAGACTGTGACAAAATCATGGTCTTTAAGGAATCTGCAATCTACTTTGGAGAAATAACACTAGTGCCTACAGGGAAAAAGAGGTTATTACCTATAACAGAATTCAACAAAAAGCAGAGTGAAGTTTCTAGGAAAAGAACACAGCTGAGAAAGGAACGCCGCTGTGGCCCTGGCCCTGCCACCGGCCACCTCTGGGACTACAGGAGCCCCCCCCCCCCAACTCTACAGGATGGTCCACCAGACACGGTCAATGCAACCCTCCCATGGGCTCTAAAACGCAATCCCGAGAACAAAACTGCAGACAGCTGGAGCAAGAGGGTCTCAGGGAGAGTACCAGCCTGAGAACGGGCACCAGCTGAATTCATCCATGCCACCCCTTCCCCACCCCCACCCCCACTGCCCACCCCACGGGGTCCATAAGACCCGCCTGCATGGTCGGCGAAGGCCAGGGAAAAGAACTCCCACGGCGCTTCTTTTCTCCTAAAGCCCACCGACAGAAAAGAGCATTTGGAATTGTTTTTTTTGTTTTTCAGTGAACCTACTCGGGTTTCCATAATCATTTTTAAGGATGCTCGTGACCAAAGCCAGAGATCCGCATCCACACTTCTCGCCGAGTCCGCCGCCCCTGCCTCCCCTTCATGTTTCGCAGCAGAGCAGCCCGTTGCAGGCCCACGGGTGCCCGTTGCTCTGAATGTTCCCAACAATTCTTGCGCTGCTGTCGTCACCCGAGTCCGTGGACCAACACCTCCCCGCCCTCGCAGCTCCTCTCCCCCCACAGGCATCCTGCAGAGCTGGAAGCGGAAGAGAAGAGCCTCCAGAGCTCTTCCTCCTCCCCAGAGGCGAGTCGACAGTTCGCAGCTGCCCTGTTGGCACACGGGGGGCCAGGCAGCCGATACCGGCCACCTGCCTGGGGTGTGGGGAAGAGCCCAGGCCACCCCCTGGCCAAGCACCACGCCCCTCACTCCTGACAGCCTCGGCTGCACCCACGGCCCGTGCCTGACCCCCCTCTCACTGGGGCTCCCCTCACCCCCATCGGCAGCCTTCTCCCCCAGGACTCCTTTTTGAGTAAGGCCTGAGCTTCCATGACAGTGTGGCCTTCGCGAGCCCCTGCCCACCCAGACTCACACACCGTATGAAGTCACACAGTGTCCTGAGGTTAAGCCTCCGTCCACTCGACAAGACCATGTCTCAAACCACAGCGCGGACAGAGCTCAGGGCACCACGCAGGTACAGCGGACACGGCTCGAGGCCTTCCCCACCCTACCAGGGAGAGCCCCAGCCGACAAAGACAGCCTGGGCTAAGAGCTGGAGGCGCTGAGCGGGTCTCTCTTCCCTCTCGCCTCCAACACGCCGGGAGGCAGCCTGGTGTGGGGGATAAAATCAAGAAGCCCAGGTTCCCGCACTGTCACCTGCCCCCCTCCCCCACCTGCGACAGGCCACTGGCTTCTCGGGGTCTCACTTTCCTTGTCTGTGAACTGTGAACCAGGGACCTCAAGGGTCCTTTTAAAACTGCTCTCCAGTTCTGGGAGTCTAAATTAACTGGAAAGACAAGGACCAATTCACAGAGCAGACTTCAAGACCACACACAGGCTGTTCTAGAACCCACTGAATAGAAGCAACAGGCAACAGGCAGAAGCCTCCCATCCTCCTTTCAAAAAGGCGGCAAAATCAGAGACGTCCGCTTCGATGGGCCGGCCCAACTCTCCCTGCACAACCTGAGGTCACTTAGGAGGCGACGCTGTCAGCGCCTTCCGCCCACGCTCCAAACCCTCCACGACTCTGTCCCCAGGAAGAGGACCCCTGGGTTGCAGAGTATCACAAAGCTGATGCTGGTTCCACTTTCATGCCTTAGGGCCATGACCTTTAAAGAGAGAGCTCAGAATCATTAAGACATGAATTCAAGCCAAATTCATGAGGGAAAGGAACTAAAAGAAACCAAGGGGGAGAGTATTGGACAAGCAGGCGCCAACAAGCTTTTCACCCGGGATGAAATCATCAGCATTACCAGAGGAATTACTCCTAAATACATTCTCTTTTGGGATCAGGATAGAAAGGGCAAAGAGATTTTCCAACACCCAGCCATCCACAAGTGGATTTTCTTCCAGGCTTTCAGTTTATCTATTGTATTGTGGGCCTCATGCATTTTTCACAAGTCTCTTAGAATTAGCAAACAAACTGCTGGAAGGCTGAGTGCCCTGTGCCATTTTATCACCATTTTATCCCCAAGCAGAAGAGATCCAAATGGTCTCCAGGGCAAATGGTAAACTCATGTTCCCTTAGAGGACCTGCAGCAGAACACAGAGAAAGGGGTCCTGGAAGTTAACGGAAAACCTGGTTTTAAGCCGACTGAAAAGAGGGAAATGCAAAAGACCTAGGCCCGGGCCAGGAGGCCAGGAGCACTGGACACCACCGACTGCTTGCTGGAGGGGAGAGGCTACAGAGCCAGCCCCACCCTGCCCGGGAGCACAGGCTCCCTGAGCTTTAGCTGCCCCCAGCACAATTCCGAGAGGGGTTCTAAGGCCTTCCGGGGAGGCGGGGTGAGTCAAGTCCTCCCCGGTGAGAATCCGAGCCAAAGTGAACAACAGAGGTACTATTTCCTCCGAGCTTCCATTTATGCACGGAAATGAGCAGGGTCGGGATTTGCATTTGACTAATGGAGAATGGAGAGGGAAGCTCCAAGTTCAAATCCTGACTCTGACACTTATACTATGGTTTTGAACAAGAAGCTGGAGTTAACTCTGAGAGTCTGTTTTCTCATGTGCAAAATGTACATTCTGTACAAAACTTAGGGAGCTTCTGTGGGTATCAAGGAGCTCACGGATGTGAAAGAAGTTTGTAAATACAAAAGCAAAAAGAATTCTCATCATTATACTGATAAATGGCCTCTTAGGGCCCACTCTGACTCACGGTCTCTTAGCTCACCTTGCCCTGCCCCATCTAGCAGACCAAGGAGAAGCAGGATGGGTGGCCGGGCTGTTCTGTCCTGTGCCAAACCCCCTGCTGATACGGCACCCCAAGACCCCAAGGCAGCCCAGCTCCAGGGAGAGGCCTCTGTGGAAGGCCAGGTCCCAGCGCAGGAGTCCGCCATGCTGACTAGGCACAGCCTCCCCTTCTCGGGAAGCAGCAGAGGTCTTCACGCATGGAACCCACTCCGCATTCTGGGGAGGATTGCACGCTCTGTCCCCCGCCCCCGGGACACAGATGGTCCCTTTTGAGAAAGCAGTGCCTCATCCCATAGAGAAGCACACCACAATTATTTATAGAGATCTGCACTGTGTCCAGCGCACCGTAACATGTGTTCTGTGTCTGAGATTTGCATCAAGATATTCCAGGCACGGGGGTGGGCAGGGAAGTCATTGAGGGGCAGATGAAACGAGAGTGGCCCCAGACTTGCTAACTGGTGAAGCTGCGTGATGGCTACAAGGAAATACATTTCATCAGTCTCTCTTCTCAAGTATTTTTAAACTTCCCATAATAAAAGCTTGGGGGAAAAAGGAGGGGGAGGGCGTTGCTGGTGACCAGCTTCTCCCCTTCTTCTACCCTGTACTCCCAGCTAAGCCAGAAAGAGGTTCAGGGGAGCAGGTGCAGCCCAGTGGTTTGAGCACCTCTTTCCCATATATAGGTCCCAGGTTCAATTCCCGGTACCTCCAAAAAAAAAAAAAAAGAAGAAAGAAGAAAGAAAGAAAGAAAAGAAAGAAAAGAAAGAAGGAAAGAAAGGAAAGAAAGGAAGAAAGAAAGAAAGAGGCTCAAACTTCAACCATCAACACATTCTTCCAGGGAGAAGCAAGCGGAGCTACCCAGATGGCAAACACAATGGGAGATTAATTGTGGCAATAATGATGATGACAAATAATCAAAATAATAATTGTAAAGTAATAGCAGCCACAATTTGCCTGGCACTTGCCATGTGCACATTGCTAGATAAAATGCCTTTCAAGCATCATTTCATTTAATATAAAATTCTATGAGGTAAGAGCTAAAACCATAAAACTCTCAGAAGAAAACACAGCCGTAATTCTTCGTGACCTCGGATGAGATAATGGTTTCTTAGATTTAACACCAAGCATAAGAAACAAACAAACAGAAATAGATGAGTTGGGCATGATCAAAATTTAAAACTTTTGTGCTTCAAAGGAAACTATCAAAAAAGTGAAAAGACACCCCACAGAATAGGGGGAAATATTTGCAAATCATTTATCTGATAGGGGTCTAATATCCAAAATATTAAAAGAACTATTAACAACATTAAAAAGATAAGCCAATTTAAAAGGGGGCAAAGGATTTGAATAGACATTTCTCTAAAGAAGCTACGCGAAAGGCCAAGAAGCAAGATGTTCAACGTTATCATCCATCAAGGGAACTCAAATCAAAACCGCAATGAGCTACTACTTCACACCCCCTAGGATGGCTATAATAAAAAAGACAAGCGTTGGTGAAGATGTGGAGAGATCTTCATACTCCGCTAGGGGGAATGTAAAATGATGTAGCTACTTTGGAAAAGAACCTGACAGTTGCTCAAAAAGTTAAACATAGAGCTCCCATTTGCCCCAGCAACTCCACTCTTCGGTGCACCCCCATGAGGATGAAAACACGTCCACACAGAGGCCAGCACACAACTGTTCACAGCAGCAGTATTCGTAACAGCCAAAAAGCGGGGGAAAAACAAGTATTCATCAGCAGATGAATGGATAAGCAAAATGTGGTATATCCACGCAAGCAGTAGACTAGCTCGGTCATAAAAAGGAAGAAGCGCTGATGCGTGCTGTGACGCGGGTGAACCGCACAAACGCCGTGCTGAGTGAAAGGCGCCAGGCGCAGAAGACCACACATCGATTCCACTTATATGAAATGCCCAGAACAGGCAAATCCACAGAGACGGGCAGTGCACTAGTGGCTGCCTAGGGCTGGGGGGATGGGAGTGGTGGGAGTGCTGGTTGGGGGGTGCGGTCTCTTTTTGGAGTGATGAAATGTTCTAAAATTGATTGTGGTCGTCTCACTCAACTTTGTGAACAGACTAAAGCCACTGCACCGTACACTTTAAATGGGTGGATTGTACCTATACGAGGACCCCCATTTTACAGATGAGGTCCAAGACTCAGGGAGGGGCACAGTCACAAGCAGGAAAGGCGGGATCTGAAGCCAGGTGTGGTGCAGGTAGCCTCTTTACTTTACAGAAAAGGAGAGGAGAGGAAACTCCCAGCGCGGTGTGGTGCCCGCTCCTCCAGCCCAGCTTCCCCACCCCTCCGAGGGGAGATCTCCCAAGCAACCCACCGAGCCTCAGCCTCCTAATCTGGCTGCAGAGCCTGGCCAGGCTCCCAAACCCACACAGCCCAGTGGACAGACTCCCAGCCGTTGGGCAGGAGGGTGGGGCTGGCGAGGCAGGACCGGCTGTGAGGAAGGCGCAAGGCCAGAACCGGGGGGGGGGGGGGGCCGAGCTCAGCAATAAAGTTCTCAGTCTCAGGCTCCTGAATAAACCTGCCCCCTCCCCTCACAGTGCTACAGGGGACCCGCAAGTTCTGGCGCATGCAAGTGCTGCAGGACTGGCCGAGCCCGGGGCCCTGCCCAGCTCCAGGCGCAGGAGCAGGTCTCCAGGGGCCACGGACATCGCGGCACCTCCGCCAGGTGAGGCTGTCCACAGGCCCTGGCTCCAGAGCCCCAGATGCTACTGGACCCGTGAGGTGGTGGGGTCGGCACTGGCTGTGCCCAGGCAGGGCCCAGGAGGGAGATGCTGGACCACCCCGCTCGGCCGCCACGTGGGCTCAGGCCCGATCTCCCAGGCCCCAGAGGCGCCATAGTGGTCAGGCCGCCTGCCCTCCCCACTGCGCCCTCTTGTGCTCCCCCCCACCCCCTCTCTCTGAGCTTCAGCTTCCCATTCTCCATCATGCAGGGAGAAGGGAGGGAAGGTGGGCCACCACAAGCTGATCGCTGTGAAACCAAAACTCCAGCCAAAGGGGGGAGGATGACGGACTAGTTTTATTTTCTTAACTGTGCTTTTCTGTATCTTGAATTCTATAATGAACATGTCACTATGGTAAGCTGAAAAAAGGGAAATCATATTTTTAAAGAGAAAAATATTCAAAAAGCTGCAATAATTATTTTTTAATTAAAAAGTGATCCCTCCCCCATATCCCACCACACTAAAAAAATAAAAACAAACCACACGCATTCCACAGGAGAGACCACAAAACGTCTCAGCATGTCCCAGTGGACGATTAAACAGTCATCAAAATCTCCCATCACAGTACACACCATAGCACTTTTCCTGGTTTTGAAAGGTGCAGCTCTATAAAACATGGGATTTGACCCTCAAAACAACTCGGTAGGATCTACTGAGCAAACACCCGTATTTTTACTTCCATTTTACAGATGAAGAAACTGAGTTTCTGAAAGGCAAAGACTGTCCTCCAGGCTACAGGCAGCTGGGGCTTTGCCAGGATTCCCAACCAGCCATTACAATGTCAAACACAAGACGTTTCCAGTGCCCCCTGTCACCCGTCCAAGCACAAATTATGTGGCTGCAGTGCTTTTAATTCCCATAACTAGCTAAGGCCACATTTCAAATCTAGGTGCTGGAGAGGCTTGTACACGAGTTGGGCTGACCCTGGGGGTCATCTATGGGTGGAGCAGGCTGGATCCAGGACAAAGGGGGCCGGAGCCCAGGGCCAGTGATGGGCGAGGCATGTCAGAGAGGAGGGGCTGCCCTGCCCTGTGCGGAAGCAGTGCCCACGCCCCTGGCAGCTCCAGCAGAGGGGTCTCCAACACGGGGGCGTCTGGACACTGCCAGCTGAAAGGTGGCTTCGTTAGTCACGCTCGGCGGATGTCTACAGACCGACCCTGAGAGAGCTCCTGATCTGAGCGAGGTGGACCTGGAAACAGCATGGCAGGCACTGGCACGGAACCGCGTGCGGGTGGACGGGCTCAGGGCCAGCCCGTGCAGGCCCCTCTGCCACGCACTCCACCAAGTGTGTGCAACCTGAAGGTCGAAGCACAGGAGGAGAAGAGGCTTTTTAGGAGGGGATTCACAGTACTGGAAGTGAGGTTCAGAAAAATCCTGCTGGTAGTGTGGGGCACCGAGATCCGAGAGCATCCAGTACCAAGAAAGTCAATCTCCTGGTGGGTAACGAGCCCCCTTCCCTCCTCCCAGAAGCCAGTGTCCCCGGCCCCCAGCCCCGAGAGGACGTCACGGTAGGAGGACAGGAGCTGTGCCCTGGGAAAGGGAAGAGGCTTCCTCCTACCAGTCTGCTTGACCAGTCCCTGCCACTGGGCACTGGCATCCACAAGCCAGGAGGACGTGATTTCTGAAAAGCCACATGCCTGTGGTGGGCAGGCTTGAAGGTGGCCCCGGGATTGCCGATATTCCCGCCTTTGGCGAACCCCCACCCCTTGAGTGTGAGCACAGCCTCTGGTTGCTTCTAACCAAGAGAAGATGGCAAAGGTGAGGGCATGTCACTCCTGTGACATGTCACTACATCACATCACAGAAGACTCCATCCCCCCAGCAGATGTGCTTTCTCTCCATCACTGGCTTTGAAGACACGGGCCGCCATGCATGAAGCAAGTAGCCGTTCTGGAGAAGCCCACGTGGCGAGGAACTGCCGGCGGCCTCTAGGTGCTTAAATCGAGACCCTCAGTCCTGCAGCCCCAGGAAACGGATCCTGCCCACAACCTGAGGGAGTGTGGAAGCAGACCTTTCCCCAGTCAAGCCTTGGATGAGACCACCGCCGTGACTGCACCCAGATTAGAGCCTGGTGAGACCCTGAAGCACAGAACCCAGCTAAGCTGTGCCCAGACTTCTGTCCCAGAGAAACCAAAACATGATCCTGGTATGCTGTTTTAAACCGCTGTGTGTGTGGTCGTTTGTTACGCAGCACAGCAAACTAATACAGAACCTGGTTGATGTCTCCATGCAAGTGCCAAGCATGGAAGGAAGGGGATGCAGCACTCTGACAGAGGGTAGGAACAAAGGTGCTGCTAAGGGCTGACACCGGACAGTGTCAGGGAGCCTGGAGGGGCCTGAGGAGTGGCTCTGGAGAGCGGCGATGGCCTGCCGCCTGATCTGGTGCTAGTTACACGCGGTATTCGGTTTGTGGAAATTCATGTATATTATACTTCAGTAAAAAGTTAAGAGATAGAGAAAGAAAACCAGACCCTGCTCTGAAATGTGACCTGCCTTAGGCTTACCCTCTCTGGGACTCCAGTCGTCTACTGGAGTATAACAAGGATGGGAAATGGGGCACAACCCCATCGTGTCTCCCCACAACCATGGCAGCCATCACCACCGATCGTGGTAGCAACCACCTGGGACTACAACCACCTGGGATTACAACCACCATTTGTGCTAAACCCAAACGGGACTTCAGAATCCAGATCGACACCTGGCTCTAGGAACAGGTAAGTGTCAGCACTCAAAATGAATCCCACCCGCATGCCAGTCCCAGAAGGAACTCTCCAAGTGGATCCCGAAGATGGCACGAATCAGGGTCTGTGTGCTTCACACAACAGCCAGAGAAGAGCCCCCCCTCGATGAAAGAACTGCAACTGCTTCCTCATGACTGCTGAAAATGCCTCCCAGGCGCTCCCTGGGGTTGCCTGTTCTCACTCATCCTGGTCCCTCCAAAGAGCATGGCCCATGGCCACACCTTCAGCTGACAGCCATGGCTGGTCCTTCAGCTCCCCTCCGTCCAAGAGGAGGGTGAGATCCAGGAAGCCTCGGGTGCCGAAAGCCTTAACTCCATCATGGGAGTCCTGGCCAGATCCCAGGACAAGTCATTACCACTGGTGGCAGCCGCTACCTCTTCCTGAGTTGCACCCTTGTGGGGTCCTGCTCTGTGCACTCTGCAGGGGGCGGCTCTTCTGGTACTTACAACCCTGTGCAGTAGGTCCTGTTGTCGGGCCCATTTGACAGATGGAGACACTGAGGCTCAGGCCACCCCAGAACTTGCCAGGCTCACCCAGCTAGGAAGTGGCCGAGACAGGATGTTTGCCTCCATAACCCTCTAACCAAAGGGACAGAAGGGGCCAGAACAAAGCATGGGAAAGCCTGGCTGAATGAAAAGCATCTCAGTTGCAACCTGGGTTGGGACTGCTCAGTTACATTTTTTTTTTTTTTTTTTTTTTTTGGTTTTTTTTTTTTTTTTCTTTTATCCCCCCCCCCCCCGCTGCTTGCGCTTGCTGGGTCAGCCGACCACGCCGCGCGGGCGGGCCCGCCTCCACCAGGAGGCCCCGGGAACCGAACCCGGGGCCCCCCATATGGTAAACGGGAGCCCCACTGATTGAGCCACAGCCGCTTCCCAGTTACATTATTTTTAATTGTATGTTAAAGGAGTAAAAGGAAGCCTTGCTCGTGTTCTGACAACACAAGCCCAGGCCTTTGGCCTGGTGAGTCGGCCCTGACTCCATTTGGTGTCAGGACAGAGCAGGTAACGCACCCAAGAAAAGGAGCACAGAGAGTTTGCCATTTCCCCCCCCCTAGAAATCTCGTCACAGACATCAGAACTGGCCACACAATCCAGACTGCCTTTTCAGAGAAGAGAAACACCTTCTTCTAGAAGGAAGCAGAAACCAGCCCCAGACCACACCGTGGAGCGGTGAAGTGGACACAATCTGCTCTATCCACCACTCCCTGGTCCACTCTGGTTCCCAGTTCTCTAAAACCTTCCCAGGCCCACCCACAGCTGGGGCAGCCTCTGCACGTGCTCCCAGCCTGTGTCAGGATAAAGCCACCTAACCGGGAAGAGCGGGCTCTTAGGAGAGCAAGCAGGTGACATGGCCAAGCTCAGAGTCCACGGCGGGCTCTGGGAGGCACATCCCACGTGGCCGAGGGAAGAACATCTGCCGTCTGCTCAGGGCTTCAGGCCGCGGCGCACGCCTGCTGGCAGAGGAGGGGGCGCGCTGAGGGAAGACCCCCTAACAAGTGTCAAGAGCAACCAGACCCACAGTGCTGAATAAAGCCAGACAAAAAGACAAAATACCCAGAATATGCCAATTCAGAGAGACGTAAAATACAGACTACCAAGGCCCAGGGATGGGGAGCTATTGCCTAACGGATGCAGAGGTTCTGCTAGGGGTGATGGAAGAGTTTTGGTAATAGGTGATGGTGATGGCAGCATAACACTGTGGATGTAATTAGCAGCACTGAATTACATACTTGAAAGTGCTTAGGGCAATGTTATGTTGTATGTTACCATGGTAAAAATTAGGTATTATTATTTTTTAAAGCACACTCAGACCTTCAAAGGTTCTGCAGAAAAGGAAACCTCCCTCTTCCCCTGGAAGGTCAGGTCCACTGGAGGCTGAGGAGGTGGGCCACGCCGAGCAGTGCTTTCTGGACACCTACCAAATCCTCTCGACAGACCACTGAAGCCGTGACATGAGCCACTGTTGGTGGACATGAAATGAACCGTGGCCAGGGCCGAAAGTCTCCCAGGCAAAGCCTCTCCAGCACGTCCCAGAACATCTGCCTGTTCATTACGTCTTAGAGAAGACCACGATGGTCCTGAGGAATCCCTGGGCCCGGGTGCCTTGGTGTAACAGAATGTGCTGAGCAGCCAGCCCTGGTGTTCAGCTCAACCCCAGGGGCCATGACTGTTCAACAACCGCAGGCAGAGGAGGAGCCAGGTCCCTGGCCTGTGCTAGGGCTGAAGATTCCGGAGCCAAGAGAAGATTGTGGCAGCCTCTGGTGTCTACCAGGGGCAGGACCAGCAAATCCAGCCATGCGGCAGGGATGCCATTCACAGAGCCCATGGCAGAGCTGTGCAGTGCACAACCCGTGTAACAGTCCATGGCTGTCTGCCAAGGCTTCTGCCTTCAGCCACTGGCAGATCACCTCTTTCAGCCCAGTCACACGTGGCCAGTCCCAATGTCAGAACAAGGACCCTGAGGCCACATGCAAGATAAGACAAAGGCAGAGTGAAGAAACTTGGGTTCAAGTCCTAGGACGACCATTAAATTTATGTGTGATTTTGAAAGTCACTTAAGTTATCTGTGCTACGGTTTTCCCATCTGCAAAATGAGAGGGTCTGAATAACTCATTTATAACATCCCTTGTTGTCACTTAAGTTCAACGGTTAATTCTGCGACATTTCAAAAACAAACAAAAAGGTCTTGGGCCCTTAGGCCCTGACTGCCACGGCAGGCCCGGGAGAGCCTAACACGTAAGCCCAGGGCCTGCTGCCTTCGGAGCTCACACAGCTGAGGGACTACCCGGGTACCGATCGCCTGGAGGCTGAGACCCCTGCCCACCACGAGGAGGGAAGAGGACACACAGGACAGGCACGCTGCCTATGGCAGAGGGCCCCACCTCGGGGACGACCCAAGCAAGAGCAGATGGCAAGGCTGTCTTCTGTGCAGGTAGAAAAGACGGCTCTCCTCTCTTCTGGATTCAGCCCTGTATGTCGAGGGGCTTCCTCACTGACCACTTCTTTCCTAGTGTTTTTTGGGTGGGGAAAGAGCTGAGCTTCCCCATCAGCAGACACCTTGGTCTTAGCCAACCCTCATTTGTGTTCTGGAGAAATCCTGAGTTTCTGAGCCCTTGCCTGAGGCCTCCCAGGGGGCATGAGACCAGGAAGAGTGACATCCCATAAAAAGGCAGAGTCACCTCTTCAGCTACAGGGCAGCCACTTTCGGCACCCCCCCACCGCTCTCCTAAGTGGCAGGCATGGGTTGACTGGTAACAGAGTAGGGAGTGTTGACATGGGGATGTACCAGCCTGGGATGGGAGAAGGGCTTTTCCAAGGCCAGGGGCCAGGAGGAGAAAGGGCATTCCGAGCAGAGGGGACAGCAAAAGGAAAGGCAAGGAGGGGGCAGGGGAGCCCGGCACACTTGGGGACCCACCAGGAACACAGCAAGGCTGGGACGGACACAGGACTCAGAGGGACGGTTAAGTCAAGAGAGAGGTCGGGACAGACCGCTGGGGCTGGGCCAGCTGAGGAGCTTGAAGCAAGAGAGTCGGGGAGTAATGGGGACAGCTTTGGGTTCTGGAGCGGCCAGTCTTGAAACCTGGAAGGCCAAGGGACGGCACTCGGAACCGACAAGGCCTTGGCAGCGTGTCGGATGGAGTGCCGGCCTTAGGGGCGGTGGGCCCTGGGCCTCCTCTCGGGGAAGGACTTCTGCGCTGCCCTGGCTGTGGAAGGAAGTTATGACTGACCTGCTCCGAGACAGAGGTGCTCTTCTGGCTGCTACTTAAGCCCGTACGGCCAGGCTGGGCCAGCGCCTCCAGCAGAGCGGGCTGGGGGCCCCGAGCACCGGCCAGGGTAAGGTGGCCGGGGTCGGGGTCCAGCTGCCTGAGCCTGCGGGGACACACTGCCCTCCCAGGCCTCCAGTGCGCCAGCCGCAGAACCCAAAGGTGGCAGGGGGGCCTCTCCGTATTCCGACGGCGTGCCAGGAACAGCAGGGGGAGGGGATCCTCGACTACAGCTGAGGGAACGCTGTGCAGCCATTAAAGAGAACGAGGCGGCCTCAGGCACTGATGGGAAGTTGATTGCAAGACGGACCGCAGAGAACCACAGGCCTGTTGGGGGAAGCGAACCCCCTGCAAAGGGTCTGACGCCGCTGGAGCCAAGAGGGGAACTGGGTGGCAGGTCGCAGGGTGGGGAGGGAGACCGCTGTCAGATTTGTTTATGTGCATCTGAACTACTACAAAAATAAACAAACCGGGACGGCTGAGAGCCAAGCAGAGGTGATGAAGGGAAAACCACATCTCTGCGATCCACGAGAATCACAGTCAATGCACGGACTGGGCAAGGGATGGGAGAACCCTAGGAAAGGCCGAGGCGGCTTCCTTGGAGGAGAAGCTGCACCCTTGCCTGGTGCTGAAAAGAAGAGCCACAGAGCCAGCAGTCCAGAGAAGACAAGGCGAGAGCCGAGCGCCCAGCCTCGCTTCCAGGCTGCACGCGGACTGGCCGGCACTGGGGGACAGAGAAGGTGCTGCCTGTGTGGGCCTCAAGCAGCCAGAGGCATCGGGTCTTCTGGGCACAAACACTCTGCTATTCATGGAGCCAGCAGCAAAGTCTGGGGAAAAATGTCTCCGCAGCCAACACGAAACCCTGCACGCTGCGGGAGAGAGGGCTGCAAGGCAGCTGAACACTGTGTTATCTCGAGAGAGCAGATAGCTTCTCCCTGCTCGTCCCCAGGCCCCCGCTGAGAACAATACTTCCCTTCTGTGCCCAGGTGTCAGCACCAAACTCACGAGCAGGAGGCTGGCAAGGGGCCGGCCAGCGCCATCCACCTGACAAACACCATCTGCCCAGCGGCTGCCCTGGTCACATGCCGCGGCTCCGGTCTGTTCCTCTGGGTGACCGGGGGAGAGACCCAGACCACACGCAGCCCCCGGTGCTGGGAAAGGAGCCTGGCCCGGGTCCCCGTCCAAAGACATTTCCTTGGCAGCCCAGGATCCCACACGTGGAAGCACAGACTGTTTAGAGGCAAGGGTCTTGGCAGTCACCTGGCCCGGCCCAGCCTGCAGAGAGGGGCTGCCGGGCCCAAGGCCACACCAAGCGGGGCCCGCCCGGCTCGGCAGTGGCCTACTCACTCCTTCCCAGCACAGGGGCCTTCTCCACGCAGCCACTGGGGGGACCTGGGGAGCTGCCCCTCCCCTGTGGAAAACCCCTGGGGGACCTGCCTGCTCGGGCCCTGCGCTCCTGCCCCACCCAGCAAGCCCTCTGGCCAGAACCAGCTGGGAGCCACCCCACAAGGCCCACCTGGCTCCCTAGCCTTCTTCGCCATCATACCCACCCAGCGATTCGCTGAGTTTGCAAGCTTAGCTCAAAACCAGAACTCGCCGTATCCAAACTGGTGTCTGTGCAGAGACCAGGGTCAGCTGGAACCTGTGCCGCTTGCAGCTGCCCCTGAATGCTGGAAAGCCAGGTGATCCTGGGACCAGAGGGCCCCGGGGTCCTCACTCTGCACTCAGCACCCACCTCTCATTAAGCACCCCCGACCTTCCCAGTTTCCAGCTCAGGGTCTGGTTGCACGGGGACAGAGACGGACACTGCTGCCAACGACGACCCTGCAGTGACACCTGGTGCCACAGATGTACACCTCAGGCCCGAGGCAAGAGCCCACCTGTCACCAACCCCCGCTGTCAATCCCAGCCAAGGCAGAGAAAGGGGGGACTCTTCTTCCTTGGAGGGCTTTGGAACCAGAAAAGGGCACTTGGTCTGATTTCATCCTCAGGGTTGGCAGAGAGAGGGCCCTGCACTTTTCCCTAATCCTGTCCTGTCCGCACAGACCTGCTTACAACTCTGCAAAGGCTTCTGGAGCTCCTCACAGAGGCCACCAGGCCCACACGTCCAGTTTCTGCCTCCCGCAGAAGTCACTCTGCCCTGGCCACCGCACCCCGCAGCACAGCTACCCGTGCATCTGCAGCCTGCTCCCCAAGCTCCCCGGGATGGCCTCTGTCTGTCCTGTCCTTTTAGGCCCCAGCTCAAGGTCAGTTCAGGGAGGCTGCACAACGAGGGCATAAGAACCTTCCTGTTACCTATTGCAGGCCTTGATTTGTTTTTTCCTAAAACTTATCATAATTGGGGATTGTATTACTTTTTTGCCTATTTACTTGTGTCTTTGTTTGCCTCCTCCCTGGACCCCCCAGCACGCACGCGCGCGCACACACACACACACACACACACAAATATGAGTCCACGAGGTCAGGGGCTGAGCCCCCTGATCTCCCTCCCTGTGGCTCTGCAAAGACTTTTATGACTCCTGGCACACAGGAAGCGCTCAATTAAGACCTATTGAACGAATGATGAATAAGCTCGGGGGTCACTGAAGAGGCTGACAGTGATGGAGGCGGGGGGGGGGGGACGGGGGGGGGACGGGGGACGGGACGGACGGACTAGAAGCCCAGGGGTGTGGGAGAGTTGAGGCAGGGCGCTGCATCCCTCCCCCAACCAGGGGACACGCCACGGGGGCTCAGAGAGGCATGACAACCCACAGCCCACATGGACCGAGAAGGTGGCAGCCATGAAATCTGCCCCCAAAACAGCAGGGGGAGAAGGGAAAAGGGGTGCCCTCAGTGCTCCAGGTGTTACTAAGCCAAGACCCCCCAAAACGTGCCCTGGGGCAGGGAGGAGATCCTGACCTCTAGAAGCCAAGGATACTGTACCTGACGAGGCCGCGGTGCCCACCCTGACAAACAGGGCCGTTTTCACCGACTGCCCAAGCTCTCAGAGCTGCTGGGAAGGGCTCTTAAATGCGGTGGCTCTCAACCGGGGAGAATGTCCCCCAGGGGGCACTCGGCTATGATGGAGGCGTTTTTGGCTGTCACAGCTGGGGAAAGGGGTGCAGGAAGTGGGGGTGCTGCTGGCATTTAGTGGGTGGAGGCCAGGATGCTGCTGCTGACCATCCCACAACGCACAGGACGGTCACCCAAGACAAAGGATTATCAGGCTCGAGACATCAAAGTCTGGAGGCTGACAAACCCAGACGTAAAGAGTATGAAAGTGCTGTCTATGATTCTGCAAAAGTGAATGATGAATATCCACAGACTTTCCTGCAGCTCAACATGCCCCAAGCCCTGTGCTGCAAACGCTGGCCGTGCACATCTCTGCTCCCACCGCACCATACAGGGCTGCACAAAGCCCAGCTTTGTTCTGGGATGGGAACAGGGGCCTCACGACGCAGGGTCCACCTGGGGCCGCACTTCCCCTCCCCACGGGAAAGCCCTGCAGACAGACAGCTAATGGCCCTGCGTGGCACCAACCTCCCGGAGCAGAAAGGGCAGCTCCCGGCTCTGCCTGCATGGCCCGGTCTCAGCCCACAAGGGACGGATTGTGCTAAGTGCCTCCACTGTGGGGGCATGGCCTCGTGGCCCAGGGCAGCGGTCACTCTGAGGCTGACCTCACTCCACCCAGGGGCAGGGCCTACTCCTTCGGGACCAGGCTGCCCCCACGCACCGGGCCCTGCCTCCTCTTGTGCCTGCGGCCCAAGTTTCACTGTTGGGCGGCAATCCCAGGACAGTGACCTCGTCCTCAGGCGACCCTGCACCGCTGACCCTCGTGCCTCCCAGGAAGCTGCCAGGTGCTCCAGTGAAGCCTATGTGACAAAAGCTCGGCCATAATCCTGGCCATGCCACTTTCTAACTGGACAAATGGCTTCACTTCCTTGGGCCTCAGTTTTCTCACCTGAAAAGGAGGAGATGATCCCATTTTCCCACAACTACGGGGTAAGAGGGAGCTAAGAGGTGTGCACAGTCCAGCACACACTGGGGAGTGGGGGACATGATTGGCCACGCCCAGTCACAGCCCGAAGCCCTCCCTGGAGTCCACGGTTCCTACTGTGACTCTGCCAGCCAGGGGCCCACACACCTCTCACATGCTGCCCCCCAAACCCACAAGCTCGTTTTGATTTTAGGCTGTTTCTTAACTTGTAATAGGCTTAAACATTATCTTTCTAATCAGATTGGAAGGTCCAGAACAACAAAAATTTTAGTTTCCCTTTCTTCCCCGCCTGGCCTATGACACACAGCACCGAGCCTGCACCTGCCCCACGCAAACATCTGAGGCTGGTGCAGTTTGAATCAGCAAAGCTGTGATGTCACTGTGGAGGCCCCCGAGGGTGGGGACAAAACCAAGCAGTGGTCTTGGAAGTGACTTCCCACTGCCCATACCTACTGGCTCCTCCACGCCTCTCCTTACCATCGTGAGTGCTCCCTGGGTGGCAGGTGGGTGGCTGAGGCCCGGGCTCGCCAGCAGGGGCAGGAGGAGCCGATACGGCGCCCCCAGTGCCTCTGACCCCCACCAGGCCCTGCCTCTCTGCTAACAGCAGCACACGTCCCACCTGGGGACACTTCCACAGTCACTGCCTTGTTGGCTCCATTGATGACTGAGAAGGCACCCAGATAAGGCTGGGGGGAGGGGGGACTTACCATTGTCCCTTGAACAATACCAGTGACATGAGCTGCCAGTTCGCCAAGTGCCAAAGGCTTTACCCGCGCTATCACATCACCCACCCCGTGTGCTAAGAGTAATGGTGGCCAACACGTGTGTGCATACACACAGACACGCAGCACGTGGGCCCAGGTGATTCATTTCGCCCTCACCCTAGGAGGAGATGCAATTATTTTAAGGAGAAAAAGGAGCTGGGTAATCGCTCACCCATCTCCAGTTCCCTTGCCTAAAGGGAGAGCCTACTTCCCCAGGCCCTTGCAGTCCATCCTGGCAACGAGGCTCGGTGTGGCCGAAGAAATTTCAGAGTCTATAGCACGTGTCGCTGTGAAGCAGAAACTAAGAGCCAGGTCCAGTTTTGCCACATTCCCTTCCCTCTGCCATGACATCCTGCACAGAAGGGCAGCAGCCATGGCCCTCCACGGACACGTGGCAGAGGCCAGGAATAAGCCGGTGCCAAGTCAAGCCACTGGGTTATGGGAGCTGCTCGTTACTGCGGCGTCGCCTGGCCCATCCTGACCAACTAAAGCCAGAAGGGCCTTGGATGCCATCTGTCTGCAAGAGGAGAGGCTGGTCCTGCAGCTACACAGCCAGCAGGAGGCAGGTCACGCCCTCCTTGTCCCCTGGCTGGGCCCCAGCCCAGGCCCATCGTTCCCTCCAGGATAACTGGGCCTTGGCTCCCAGTACCAGCCGCTGCTCTGATGTACACCAATCCACCTTGAGGCCCTAGGAGGTAAAGAGCCTTGCCCGAGGGGATTCAGCAGGCAGTGGCGGAGAACTCCAGACCCCGCAGCATGGCTTCAGTACCAGGGTCCTTAACCACCGCACTGAGTAGGCTCCAGCTGCCCAGGAGACAGAAGGCCAATCTGGGAGCTCTCGACATTTCCCCATAAATTATCAGGGGGCAGGGGGGCTGCTGAAGGCCGACCGACTGCTGGGTTTTCAGGCCCGGTGCAGAACCGGCGTGGCGAAGTGTGTGCTCTCTTCCTGCATCCACGAAGGCAAGGAAAGTGGATGCCCCTCAGACCCATTTTATACACAGCTGACGGAGACCCAAGAGGTGAGTGGAATGGGTGCCACTTGGTTTGTGCACGCTGGGCAAGGCCCAAGCCAAGGGGTGGACACAGGACCCCAGGGGTAGCTGGGTGAGGGTGGGGGTCCTGCTGAGCCTGCAGCATCGGGAGCTCCCTCTGTCTCCCACACCCAGGCCCCTCTGCTCCCGTCACCAGCTGCCCTAACCCGTGCCCGGTGCAGCTTGCACTGGAAATCTCCCCTTCTCAGCAGGGCCTCCCTCACTCCAGTTACGTCTGGTCTTATCACTCCCCACCACCTACAGGATAAAGTCCAAGCTCCCAAGCCTGGCACGAGAGAGCCCTCAGAGAGCTGGTCCAGCCCCTCTCTCCACCCTCATCGTCACCTTGAGGCTTCTCCACACCCCCACTAGGCAGCCCCACTGCCTAAGGAAGCCTCCTGGCCTCTTCTCTCCTTGCTCCCCGATCCCAGCTGCTCACCAGAGCCGCTGACACCCTCCCCTGACCTGCCCGGCACCCTGCACGAGGCTCACCCTGCACAGGCCAGGCCCCTCCCCTCGTTCCTTCACTTCCTATGATCCAGGCACCGAGTGTGGCAATGGGGACACCAGGTGAGCTGGAAGCAGACATCACCTGTGCCCCTGTGCAGCCAGCTGTCAAGCAGAGAGACAGGCAATAACAAGTGATAAGGAAATAAGAAATGGTGTGAAGGAAAAGCACAGAGTTACAAGGACCTAGAAGGGAGATGTGTTAGTGGGAAGATCAGGGAAGACATCCCTCGGGAAGGGACCTCTGGGCAGAGAGCTGAAGGCAGACTGGGAGGTGGGGAGGGAATTCCAGGCAAGGGAGCAGCTGTGCAAAGGCCCCCGCATGAGCGACACCCCAGAGCGTGGGCGACACCCCAGAGCGTGGGCAGCTGTGGTAAGAGGGTCAGGGTGTTAAGACGGGGCAGTGGGACACTGCC
The DNA here is from genome assembly GCA_026826555.1 of Tolypeutes matacus. Lineage (NCBI taxonomy): Eukaryota > Metazoa > Chordata > Mammalia > Cingulata > Chlamyphoridae > Tolypeutes > Tolypeutes matacus. The sequence continues at coordinate 12,122,065 of JAKSZT010053819.1, forward strand.
GAGGAGGGAGATGGTGGGTCCTACGGGCCCCCAGGCCATGTTAGGGCCTCTGCTCTTTACTGTAACCACAGGGAGATGGCAAAGAAGGAACTGCTGGGACCGGATCCATGTGTCCTGACCCAGCACTTGGGGGTGGCGCGGGCAGGGACTGTTTGTCTGTCCGTCCCCCGCCTGGGCGGGGAGTTCCCAGCCTCCTTTTCTGAGGAGTGCAGAGGACACCAACCAGTCAAGCTGGGGGAGGGGAGGCACCCTCAGTTGAGACCCAGTGCTCCTTCTTCTAAGCACTTTTCAGGGGGAAACCCCAGGACAACCCACCATGACTGCTCCACATGCTGCAAGGAAGGCCATGGCAGTCACCCTTTAGGGCCATCCCAGGGCTGGATGGGGCAGCAGAGGAAGAGGGCTGCGCCCCAGCCACATTGGGCAGGGCTGCAGCTGCCACAGCGAGAAGGGGCGCCACTGCTCTCCCAAGGAAGCCGTCTAAGGGGCCTGCAGGGCACTGGGCAGGGCCCCCCGCCGCCCGCCAGAGGGCCCGCAGGACCTTGCCCAGATCTGTTCACTGATCAGCAAATCGGCACCAGGCTGCCGGCGCCACGTGGACCTTGGAGCAGAAAAACAACAGAATCATCCAGATGATTCTCCAAGCCAAGCTATCTTGAGGCCAATCAAAGGCGGGGGTGTGTGGGGTGTGTGTGTGTTTCTATGACAACCAGCTTTAACAATCTGCAATATACCCCCACCTCCTCCCTACTGCCTCCCATCTGTCCACAGGGGAAAAGGCACCACCTCCAGCCCTGAGGCTGGAGGTTTATTGGAAGAAAGCTGGGGAGAGAATGCCACAGGCAGGTAGAATGCTCTAGAGTTGTCAGGAATATCGCAGAAACACATCTCCTTCAGCCCCTACACCCGCTTCAAGCAGAGTCCCTTCTGGAACAGACCGTAAATATATTTTTTTAATAAACTTAGTAAATGCTTATTTATTTGTTTATTTATCCCCCCTCCCCTGCCCCCTCATTGTTTTGCGCTCGCTGTCTGCTGTCTGTGTGTTCTTCTGTGTCTGCTTGTCTTCTCTTTAGGCAGCACCAAGAACCAATCCTGGGACCTTCCAGAGTGGGAGAGAGGCGCTCAATCTCTTGTGTCACCTCAGCTCCCTGGTCTGCTGCGTCTCTTATTGTCTCTCCTCTGTCTCCTTTTGTTGTGTCATCTTGCTGCGCCAGCTCTCCGCATGGGCCAGCACTCCGCGTGGGGCAGCTCGCCACGCGGGCCAGCCTGCCTTTCACCAGGAGGCTCCAGGACCTCCCTATATGAGAGACCTTCTATATGAGAGGCGGGAGCCCAATCGCTTGAGCCACACCCGCTTCCTGAAGCAGACCATCTTAACGCTGTTTTGTTGCCGCACCACAAGGGAAAGACCAGCTCTGCCAAGCCGGGACCTGGGCTCCGCTCCTCACTGCCCCCTGGAAACCGACTGGCCTCAGGCCCAAGCCAAAGCCTCCTCACTAATTCCTCAGGCCTAGATACTGCAACAGGATGGTGACAGAAAGCCTGGCGGGGATCAAGGTCAGCGTCAGTGTCAGCTGCCCCACCAGGGTGGTACGGTCCTGAACTCGAGCCTCTTCCAGGTCAGGGCAGTGCGAGTGAACCAGGCCACTGGGGGGGGGCGTGGACGGGATGCGTGCCACACCTGGTGGTCAGGGGGGAAGGCCTGCAGCCACCCTCATCCCGGGGCTTTTGGAAAGCACAGTCTGTCACCCTCTTCCCCAAAGGATTGTTCTCTTCACAAGGAAGCAAACTTCCTGCTTATCGGATATCCAACTTCAGGCTGAAGCTCTGGCTCCCTGTGTGAATGGGCAGAGGGCAGCAGGTCACCCAAGGGCGGAAACTGACCCTTGCGGCCTGGGTCCCAGCACATCCTTCTGAGCCTCAGTTTCCCCAGTTAGAAAAGAAAGCCGGTGTTGTAGGTGTTGAAGTTGTAGGAATTACACGAGGCCTGGGGCAGTGAGTGCAACAGGGACGCCACAGACAGTCCATTCGACAGGGCAGAGGATTTGCCTGCCATGTCCCCTCTCTGACCCTAGAGCCTGGGAGAGCACCCGGAGCATGGCACACGCTCAGCAAACATCACACCTACCTCTTCCTGAGCCCTGGATGGGGCCAGGCACATGACATGCCTCGTGTCACCTACTCCTCCCCACAACCGAAAGAGGTTTTACTATCATGACCACCATTTTACAAAGAACCTTGATGAGATCATGGATTTCCCTTGGCCTTTCCCGTGGCTCCCAGCCCTGTGAAAACTGCCCAGCAAGGGCAGGGACTTTGCCTGCCAGTCACACAGAGGGAGGCTGCAAGAGAACACAGGAACGTAGAGCAGGGAGCTCTCCAAGGAACTGGGAGGGAACCACGGGGAAGAGGAGGTTGTCAACCTGAACACCTTTGGTAAAGAGAAGTGCCGTCAGCCTGGTGGCTGCTCTGCAGACCAGGTGGCGAGCAAGAGTCGCCTTTGTCCTCAGAAAGCAAAACAGGATGCCAAGCCTCCGATCATCACACCAAAAAGCACTAGCTCAAGCATCCCTTTCTCCCCAGGGAGGCCCCCCAACATCCACTCTTTCAGCTGCATTTATCCTTGGTTTTTCATGACCCCAGAGTTGCTCTCCGGAGGAATGAATCATGTTCTTATCCACAACAGAAAAAGCCTGGGGCGCAGGCGGCGGTGGCAGAATCAGCCCCACGCAAGACATCCAAGGCAGAGAGCGAATCACCCATGGGGTGAGGGCCTGGGAGGCCAGTGGGGAAGGAGGGGAGGATGGAGGGAGAGGCAAGGGGATCCGTATTCCATCAGCTTAGGGAGACGTCTCAAGCCATGCTCATAGACAAGCAAGAAGGGGCCAATGTGACGAGCACAGAGAGGGAGGTCTCTGCCAAGGTGAGAGCTTGGCCAGTCCAAAGGCCCTCGGGCATCCCCTTTCTCCAAGTGTGCCAAAAAAAAAATCCCTTGTGCCAACTAAATGCCACCAAGAATGGTGAGTGTGTCTGGGCTGAGGATTTGGAGGCCTCCCCTGGACTCAGCAGTCACTGACGTCGATGTGGGCAGGGGCTGGGAGGGCAGGTGCCAGGCAAGCCTGGTTCAATCCCCATGGAACACCCTGGAGGCTGATGCCCTGGCCAGGGAGGACTTGCCCCCTAGCTTGGACCCTGTCATGGGCAGGACCATTTCTACAGACAACATGTCAAGGCGGCTGCTGCACGTTTACAAACGGCCTCCTCCACCTCCCCTAGCTCACCTGGAACCTGTGCACCAGCTCCAGGGACTGGCTGTCGTTCTGGTCGGCTTCAAGGATGACATCGGTCAGCTTGTGGATGATGACGTCCAGGGGTCCCTGCTCCTCGATCGGCCGGCTCAGGTTGAGCTGCAAGGGGGGGCACAACATGGAAGAACATCAGCACCTGAGCCCACTACTCCCGCCCAGTCCCAACCCCTGCACCAGTCGAGAGAGGAGGCGCCAAGAGGGCTGGCGCTCATGGAAACAGCAGAGCGAATCCTCTAAGGTCCTGTACCTCGCCTCTCCCACCAAACCCCAGGCTCCCCGGGATGGAATCTGGGTGGTGAAGTATCTATAGTTCTGGCACATGTCACCTGTGAAAGCATGTAAGCGGGTCCATCTGCCCAACAACGCAGATGCTTCAAGTAAGAAAACTGGGGCTTATGGGAAACGGATGTGGCTCAAGAGGTTCGGCGTCCGTCTACCATACGGAGAGACCGGGGTTCGATCCCCAGTACCTCCCGGTAAAAAAAAAAAGAAAAGAAAAGAAAACTGGGGCTTGGAGAGATCAGGTAACCCAACCAGAGTCACACAGCATGATCTGAACTTGGATCTGGCTGACTGCAAAGTCAATACTCTTTCCATGAAACCATGAAGTCTCTGAAAAGCTGAGATCTCCACGCATCTAGGGGACGAGCAGCTTGCACTTCATGCTGAAATCGAGCTCGTCACGACGTGGTGACGGATGCAGGCTGCCTGGACTCTGTCAAGCACTGCAGGCCCCGCTCCATGGGGGATGTGTTTATTCTGTCAAGAGCATGGGGTCAGGGAGATCGGGCTGCAAGGGAGCCAGGGCTGCCAGCTGACAATCAGCACCAGCTGACCCTGGACGGTTGCACCTGCTGACAGGTGGAGCAGCCTGCCACTGAGCATATATCCACCTGCACACCGAGCAGCGCCGGTCAGTGCCTGGCTGACCCCTGGGTGGCCTCGACCGAGGCCAGAGTGAACATGAGCCCCACCCCACACTCGGAGTGTGAGTCAACAAATCCCACTGATGGATTCAAATTCCTGTGGGCACTGTGCTACAAGCATATGTCCATTTGATTCATTTTCTCTTCCAATTACACTAGGAGGAAAGATCTTACAAATGCCGTTAGTGGAGGACAGAGACGTGAAAGACCGGCCTACGATCTGGCTAGGAAGTCGTGGAGCCGAAACGCGGCCAGGGCCTGACGCTGTGCTTGTTATCTGGTTCACGGTCCCCAGGGCCCCCTCTGTGCCCTGGACACTGCCTGTGGAGCCACGTCCACCTGGCTCCCTTGTCCTCTGGCTGAGTCTGGAGGCACCCGCAGGAGACCACAGAGAGAGGAGGAGTGAGAGGCCAGGGTAGGCGCTCCCCCAGGGCTCTGGCAAACCCTCTGCCCCCTTGCGAGAGCACTGGGGGTCCATCACAATCTCTAGATGGTTCTCTTGACTGGCTCACATCTCTTGGCAGCCCCTGATTTAAAGCCATTTTCAGTTAAACCTCTGGAATGTGCCCACTCCTTCCCTCCTTGCTGGGACGCCGATGCCCTTAGCTCCTCTTTTATATTACCTGCCATGAGAGAGGTTAGGGCATTTCCCCTATGTAAATAAAAAAATTAAGTCCCGTGGACTGACCAATGAGAAAATACTGAAGACACTCCCGGTGGTGGCTTGCCCGGGTACAAAAGAGGACAGAGGCAAACAGCAGGCCCACTGAGCGCTGGCCACCTCTCCCAGGGGTCCAGAGGAGGTGGCAGTGCATGGACAAGCGGGGCAGAGCCGGGCACTTACCCATCCTCCCGGCCAGCCTAGGAGCTGGGTGGCCCCCACCCTCACAGACCAAGCCACCAGCACCTCTGCCACGCAGTTAGAGCAGCCAGATGGGGGGCAGGGGGAGGCTTGGCCTGAGGCTGTCCAGCGGCGCCTGTGGGCTCAGCCTCTCTGCCAAGCTGCCGGGGCCCGGGGCCAGTGCACATACATGGTCTATCATGCCCCTGGGCCTCAGTTTCCCCTTCTATAAAAGGAGGATGCAAGGGCCTCTCTATCTCTCTTTGCAGGTTCTGTATTACGTTCCCGTCCTATCGTCTTTCCAAGAAAAAAGCAGAATATGAATGAAGGCGAAGCAGCAGCCAGCAAAGAAGAGCAGGCTCTCAAAAGGTGCAGCGAAGACAGACCCACGTTTTCTGTGACCCGTGGCTCCACTGTGACGGGACCATAAAAAGAGGCCCGTATTCAGACCCAGACAGCTACAAACGGAGGAGAACTGGGTCACTCAGGCGAGGCTGGGCAACGTGCTCCCTGGCCTGTCACAGCCGCGGTCCCCGCTGCCACGCACACCTCCAGAGAACCTTCCGGTTCTCCTGTGCAGCACAGGGCAGGGCAGAAACCAGCCTGGGAGGGGCCTTGAGGTCCCCTCAGGTTTCTGGAGGGGATAGGCAGAGGGCTGCCCCCGGCTCTCCCCTCACCCAGCATGGCCTGGGGAACCAGGGCCTGACAACCAGGGGCTGTTTGGAAAACAAGCTCTCAGCGTCCTGGCTGCTCTGTCCCGGCTGCTCCGCTGAAGGTAAACAATTGTGCTCTGGAAGCCGGCCACCTCCCGTTGTGTATTTTCCAAGCATTTTGATGCCAGTAAAACCCCTTCACGAGAATAGCAGCTGGGAACGTACACCCCCGGCAGCTGGCTCCCGCAGCGTCCTCGCTGTGGCGAGAGCAGAGCCCTCTGAGGCTCTGAAAGGCTTTCCCAGCACCCATTTTCCCGCAGGAGGCCAGAAGGGGCTTCAGTCTCTCCCCACTGGCTGAGAGGGAGCTGATGGGCCCTTGGCCACTGCCAAGGCTGGGGCGACTCACAGCCGAGGTGCAGCATGGAGAAAGGGCCAGGTGTCTTGAGAACTTGGGGTGCTGCAGAGGGGGACAGTGCTGGGCGGACAGAGCAGAAGAGAGGACAGCACAGACGGGGGGGGGCATGCTGGGGGGGGGCGCACAGAGGCATTGTCTCTCAGGTGGGGCGGGGATGGGGGCCCATTTCAGGCTTGCTCTTTTTTGTTTTCCTGACCACACTCTGCCCCGAGAAGGGGCCCCCGCAGGCGACCTGTTCTCTTCCTCAGCAGGGCTCTGACCTGCCCCTCCAGCAGGTAGCACGGCGACTCCCACTGAGGGCACCACGTCTCCAAGTCATGCCGCCCTGTGCGGGCAGCTCCAGGTTCCGTTCTGTGCGGCGCTCAGAGTTCAGCATTCAGAGAAGACAAGGGGCTGGCGTTTTCCTCAGTGACTAGGGCATCCTCGGGGGGGTGGGGGGTGGGCTGCAAATCCCACTACCCAAAAGACACCTCTGACTTCCAAAACCATTAACCCAATCATGCCCAACCCAGTCGCCGAGGCAAGCGTGGCACTGCCACCGGCCCCTCCCCGCCACACAGACGGAAGGCGGCTTTACGGGCAGGCCTGGAAACCCACGCCGGCGCAGCTGCGTCCAGTCCAGGGCAAGGCGCCCGGCTGCTCTGAGCCTGATTCCCCGGCCACCAGCCAGGCTGCTGTTAACTATCCCCACACCTCCCAGGGCTGCTGTGTGCATCGCCACAGATGCTAGGAGCCAACCACACCCCAAGTCCTCCTGGCCACTTCCTGCCTCTTAGTCGTTAGTTCAACGAGTATCTTCCGGGCACCTACCATGCTCCTGACATAGTTGAGGACCGGCAGGCACAGCCCACCCCTGGCCGCTCCCAGAACTCCGTTCACCCTGAAGCAGGACCCACAGGTGGGCCCGTGTCCTAGGTGGAAGGCAGCATGTCTCTGCCTGCAGTGTCCCCTCTCCCTGTGTCCCCTGTCCACAGAGTAGCCTCCTACTCCAAGTCCCAGCTCAGAAGTTCAATCCTTTTCCAGACTTCTCAGCTCACCCTGCCCCAGTCAAGAAGCACCAAAGCCTCCCTCACCCTCACCTACATCCCAGAACCCTTGCACGTCCTCCAAGATTCTGCCATGATGTTCAGTTATACAGTCATTTCTCTGTCTCCTCGAAAGGCCTGTGAGATGCCCAAAGGAAGGACAGAGCGCTGGCATGCTCTGGCCCTAGGCCAGCGGCTCGAGGTATGAGCTCAGTTATTACATGCAAAATGCAGCCGACACTTTCAAGAACAGGCAGGCCAGGTGGCAGGGAGATGCCCCCGCCACCTCCCGAGCAGGGTGACTCGCAGACTAAGGGGTTAGAACTGGCATCCTGGAGGGGGGGGGTGTCCAGCCAAGCCATGAAGGAGGAGAGGGGAGATGTGGACCTCCAGAGATGGGAGGGACAGAAGGGGCAATCCAGGTAGAGGGGCAGCCACGGGGGGAACTCACCTGGGTCAGCTACTCCCCCTGTATTTGTAAGCCACAGACACTACGGGTGCTCTGACATCCTCAGCAGAAAGAGCTCTTCCTGGAGCACTAAGCCCTTCCTGGCACCTCGGGAGGGGTGCTCCCTCGGCCTCTGGAGCGGGCACAGGCTGGGCTCCTTTGCGGCTGGGTAGCCACGGGACAGTCCTGGCAAATGCACAGTTTTGCAGGGCACTGTTATGCGCCTGGCCTGTAAAAACCTCCCCTGAGCGCTCTTTCATGCCCCGTCTGCAGGCTGGAAGTGGAGGCTCTTGGAAGAGTCCCAGGGCCTGGGGGATGAGGCACTGCGCAGACCTGATCTGAACAACTGATAGATCTTTGTTGTGTTAAGTCACTGAGATTTGGGGGCTGTACGCCATAGCAGTAAGCCGACCCTGTCCAATGCAACCCAAAAAGGAGAGAGCATGTATAGGAAGGGGGCTGGAGAAGACGCCTTTGCAGCAAGGCAGGGCCAAGAGCAAAGGAAAAGCGGAGGCCTCCAGCTCCAGCTCTAATGCCCCAGGGTCCCCTGGGCAGTACATCCACTCTTCCTTCTCTCCCAAACCTCCTCACATGCTGCCCTGACATGATCAATAACAGGCTAGGTTCGAAAGAAACATAAAACCAACCCTGGGGTTCATCAGAGAGGCGGGGAACTTGGAGAAACTGGCTTCCCACCTCCATGCTGGGGGCTGCTCATCCTTTCTGGTCCTTGAGTCCTTTGCTGTAAAATGCAGAGCGGTGCATGATTAGGGAGGCCCAGGGCCGCTGAGAACATCTATGACCCTCCGAAAGGCCCACAGGGGCTGCAACTGACTTCTCAGCTCAAAAAGCCACAAGTGCAGCCAGAACCACGCAAGGACAGGTTTTTGTGGTCTGTCACCTCTCAGAACCTCAGTTTGCTCATCTTTAAAGCGAGAAGTCTTGTTATTCTAGCACTAGAGCAGGCAGCTCTTGCACACTCACTCGGTGCCAGGATTTGTTCTGAGCCCTTTACACTCATTACCCCTCATTCAATTCTCCCTGCAGGTACCCAGGAGTGAGGCACAGAGAGGTTCCATAACTGGCAGGAAGTCTCACGGCTTCATGCCCTCCTAATAGTGCCAGCCAGTGACTACAGAGCACTCAAGAAACGTCAGCTACGCTTTCTGTCCTATTCTACCTATACATGTTATTACTGACCAATGGAACTTCCTTGCCATTCTGGCAGTAAAAGCTCAGACTAGTCAAGGACATGCTAGAATTTGAATCTTGCAAAGCCTAAGAATTAACAAAGTTCTCACTTTGGGCCACATACTATGCTCACAAGACGACACATGAGGTACAGACATGAGTGCATGCATGACATGAGATAAAGAGGAGGACGCAGAGTCACAGAGAGGTTAAGGAATCTGCCCACACTTACAGAGTTACAGCTGCACAGTCTCTTGCCTGTAATGCCAGACAATGAACTTCTAATCCAAAAGGCCTCCTGGATGCCTAGGGCTGACCTTCTATCTCCTTCTCCCCAAGGAGTAGTCTGTTTTCAGCTCTGATTTCAGATGGAAATCACTAGATAAAAAGTTTTGTCTCAACCAAGGGCGAGACAAAAGGGCCTGGACAAAAGGCATGTGGGCTTAGGTCTGATTTATTCCTCCGCAATCTCCAAGGATCTGAGAATCTGGGAAAGAAATACCATCTTCAATGTTGAGATGCCCGGCCAGGCAGAAGCAGCTCTCTCTTGAGGTCGTGGATCAACTTCAAAGGGAGCCTCGACAACACAGTGAACCCTATCGTAAATAATGGACTAATAGAGTTAGTGTAATTATAAAAAATTCCTTTCATGAATTATAACAAATGTACTAATACAAGGTGCTAATAATAGGGTGGTTTATGGGAACTCTGTATTTTATGCATTGTTTTTCTATAAACCTACAAATCCTCTAATTAAAAAAAAATAAAATAAAGGGAACTGGCCACTGATTCAGCACTAGTGACATTTTTCAGTGGGTTGTATTCCAAAAGATGTATCAGGGAGAAGAGACGAGAGTTTTTTCCTGGCAAAACCAACTCCCACTCCCAAGAGAACTCAATGTGGCCCTCAGAGAGGTCAGGAACTGGAGGTCACTTGAGGCTGGCCACCAGGCCGTCAAAAGCCAAGGCAGACCAGAGAGGGTAGCTGCTGTAAATGTTCCCTAACCCAATTACCCAATTTCTCAAAAACTGGCTTCTAACTATGGGGGCAATGGGAAGAAACATCAACCTGGTTAAGAGGCAGAAGAGCAGAGAGTTCTCCCTTAAAATATGAGAGGCCAAACCTAAATGGCCTGGTGATAAGGGCACCTTATAGCTCCAAAGTTCTGGGAATCCGCGAGCAGACTTTATTTGAAAGAGCCGGGAAGCGGCTGTGGCTCAATCAGTAGGGCTCCCGTTTACCATATGGGAGGCCCCGGGTTCGTTTCCCGGGGCCTCCTGGTGAAGGCAAGCCCGCCCGCACGGCGTGGTTAGCTGACCCAGCGAGCACAAGCAGCAAGGGGGGGATAAATGAATAAATAAATTAAAAAAAAAAAAAAAAGAAAGAGCCAACAAAGTTCCACCCATTCAGCACACACAGCTCCTTTAAGACCAGGGCTGATCCCAAGTTCTCAGGACCTAAAAAACCCTGGCCTGTGCCCAGTGCTTGAGAGCCAGGTTCAAGAGGAGATTAAAAGGATAAACATGCCCATGCCCTTTGACCCAGCAAGCCCACTCCTGGGATGTTGGCCTAGGGAAAGAATCAAAGGGCAAAAACCACGCCTGGGGAAGCGGCTGTGGCTCAATCAGTAGGGCTCCCGTTTACCATATGGGAGGCCCCGGGTTCGGTTCCCGGGGCCTCCTGGTGAAGGCAAGCCCGCCCGCACGGCGTGGTTAGCTGACCCAGCGAGCACAAGCAGCAAGGGGGGGATAAATGAATAAATAAATAAAATCTTTAAAAAAAAAAAAAAAGACACGCCTGGCCCAGGGAGATCCACTGAGGCCGTAGCTACAGGTGGAAAGACAAAGAAAAAACTCTACTGCCCAGACACGGGGGACTGGCTAAGTAAGCAATTGACACACCCCAGAAGGGGGTATTAGCATCAGAGAGGACAATTAGGAGGACTTGGTGGAAACAAGCGTGTGCGCTTCTGTTAAAACCACGTGAAGCAACGTGGGCTTTGGACAAAGCTGAAATGGAAATACAGAACACAAAAATGGGGGATTATAGGTACATTGAATCTGTAACTGAAACGGAGCAATTACGGGTCCATATCAGTAAGAACACAGTAGGCCCTGTGCTGGACACACGGCGGGACTGTACTTCCTGACTCGCTTGGAGCTGGATCATGTGACTGGCTCTGGCCAATGAGCTGTGAGAGAAAGTGACCATGTCGCTTCCTGTCCAGGGTAACTATATAGTGTGAGAGCACTCTGCGCACTTGCTTCTCCCTCTGGCACGGGTCCAGCAGTGTTCAAGATGGCGGCTCAGTCAGCTAGGACCCCTGAGTGACTCGGACGAGCTGAGCCCCCCGCTGGCCCACCATGCACGTGCAGCAGGAGTGAGAAGTAACTCCCTGTTGAAGATGCTGAGACTTGGGGGTTGTCAGTCAACACAGCACAGCCTAGCCTGTCCTCACCGATACAGTAAGTGGCTTTCTGTCCCCTCCCAAGTTTTCTTCTTACGTTTTCTGAAACAAAGGAAGTGTGGAAGGGAAGGAGTATGGGAAGAAAAGTAAATTAAATCAAAAGGGTCCCAACAACAATGCAAGGTTGAGACTGGGGTATTGTTGGGATTTTTTTCTAAGTTATAGTTCAGCATTTGGATAAAATAGAGGAACAGGGAGTTATCCTGAAAGGGTTGATTACTTGTCCTACCCCTTAGGATCAGAACGGCACAGACGTGACCGTTCTCCAGCATCCCAGAAAAACCCATCTGAGAGGCCCCTAAATCTGCCAGAAGAGCCCCTTGCTCCTGTGTGGTTGGCCAAGTGGGCCACTTCATCCTGGTCACTGTTCGCAGCCAGAGCCAGGGCCGGTGGGAAGTAAACCCTCCCTCTGTGCGCAGCTCGGTGTGGTCCTCTCCTGGCGGGGAACACAAATCACAGGCTGGCCAGGAAAAGAAAGAGAAGGAGCATGAAAAGGGCTGGCAGAGCTGGACCCCACGGGGGAGGAGTCAAACGCCACAGAGCAAAGTCCAACCGCACCCTGTGAGAGTGACTTTATGGGGGGAGAGGAGGGTTCCACACTTCCTAATCGCCTGTCTATGGGCCTGGAGGAGGAAGCCCCCAGCGCCCCCATCTGCAGCACTCCTTCCACATGACCAGCCGATTCTCTTCTCCCTGAGGACCCTTTCCCAGGCAGAAGGGTGCAGAGGAGGGAGGTGCAGATGGCAGGGGCTGAGTATCCAGCTGTGGGACCCTGGGGAGGGCACTCCCCACCCTTCCCTTGGTTCCTCACCTGCAAAGGGAGAGCAGGCAGCCAGCCTCCCTACAGTCATCATGGAGGGACATGCCCGATGCCCTGTGGGAATGGACTGCACGGATGTGAGCAATTATGGCTTCTTTACTCTAGCGTCAATTTAGGTCTCTGCCTTGTCTGGCACTGTCTCCTCAATCCTGATCATCACCACCACTAGGCCTCACAGAGCCCTCAAGTCATACCAGGCACTGAGCAAGCAACATATGCAATTCCATCTCACCCTCGGAATATCTCCAGGAGGCATGGCAAGTTGCTGCCATCTTACAGATGAGGCCAGGAAGGTCCTGTGAGGCAAAATAACCTGCCTGAGGTTGTATAACCCGTAAACAGGGAAGGCAGAACTCACACCCAGGTCCCTGTGGCTCCAGGACAGAGATCCTCAAGCACTGCTTTCTTTAGGAAGGAGAGCAGCCCAATGCACAGCCTGCCAGCCATCTTTCCCGGTGGTGAGATGGAGGGGCTTCCCTAGCATGGTCTGAGATGTCTTTTGGGAGGACTGTTCCCGAACTCCAGGGCCAGAGGAGCCTGGAGGCACCATGGGCAGATGGTCCCCACTGCAGTCTGGCCCACAGCTCAGAAATCCCAGCTGGTCCAACTGTCCATCAGCTGATGAATGGATAAACAAAATGTGGTACACATGCATGCAACAGAATATTACTCAGCTGTAAAAAGGAATAAAGTTCTGATACATGCTAAAACGTAGATGAACTTGGAATCATGTTGAATGAAATAAGCCAGACATGTAAGGATAAATATTATAATATAATATTATTCCACTTATACGAAATATCTAGAATAAGCACGTTTATAGAGACAGAAAGTAGATTACAAGTTACCAGGGGCTGGTTGGCAGAGGTGAGGGTGGGGTGGGGTTGTGAGGTAGGGCTGGGGGTGGTAGTTATTGCTTAATAGATACAGAGATCATTGGAAAAGCCTTGGTAATGGATAGTGCTAATTACACTGTAAGTGTAAATAATGTCACTGACATATACTTAAAAATGGTTAAAATGGGAAATTTTGTGTTTTAAATACAGATGTTACAATTAAAAAGAAGAAAACACACACACACACGAAATGCTAGCAGTTGAGCCCGAAGCTTTTAAGCAAAACCCATCTCCTGGGAACTACATGTGGCAAGAAGCACGGGTATTGCAGAAGGGTTGCTGAGCGTGTCAAGGGCGCAGATTCCGGGTCTTTCCGCCCTGCTGGCTGCCAACCTCGCATGCCACGGTCAGCTCATGGGAGTGCTTCGAGCTGGGGGGGCCAGCACCCAGCACAAGTGACCAGCAAAACAGCGGTGAAGCAACGGCCTTGGGATCCAAGAACACATTACAAAGCCTGTTTAACATCTCCCAGGTTATATCTGTCTTTTCACTTTGCATTGTAGAAAATGTTTACTTTCCTGTAATTCAAATTCATCAGTCTTTTCACTTTTGGATTCCTCATTCTAACATTATTTTAAAAATAATCCCATGATTTCTTTATGTTTTCATTTTTAATAATGAATTCTTTTATCCATCTGGAATTTATTTTGGAGGTATAGCACTATGTCTATATTTTTTCAAGATGGATACTAAATTGTCCCAATACCATTTATTAATAGCCTGTCTTTTTATTATTTTGTTTTAAAATTTCCATCATTTACAAGTGCTCTATAACCACGATGCAACAACGCCCTATTCTCCCCTTCTTTCATCCCCAAGTAACCTCTAAGCTAATTTCAGTCTCTACTAATTTGAATGCCCATCTTTTACCCATTGTTTTCAGATGCCACTATGCTATTCTCATACACTAACTCCTATATTTATTTTGGTCTCTTTTTGGACCCTCCAATAATTTGTTGTTTTTTTGTTTGTTTGTTTGTTTTTTACCAGGAGGTCCCAGGGATTGAACCCTGGTCCCTCCATATGGGAGACAGATGCCCAACCACTTGAGCCACATCTGCCCCCTCCAATAATTTGCACAATCACTGTTTCCACTACTATCACTTTACGATATGTCTTAATATCTAGAATAGCTAGTTCCTCTCATTATTCTTTTTTCAGAATTTTCCTATTCTTGCTCTTTTTTTTTTTCTACACACCCTTTAGAATTGGACTGGGACTGGATTATGAGTTACATTTATAGACTAATTTCTGGAAAACTGATGATTTTATGATGTTGAATCTTCCTAACCAAGAACATGGCATACTATGGTTGCAACTCAAACAGCAAGTGGCTAATGCTATTCATATATATAGTAAGATCCTATAAATTGTTAAGAAAAGAACAATACAACAGAAAAAATGAACAAGAGATACATTTAGACTTAAGTACAGAAAAGTAAATAATAGCTCCAAACATAAAAATATTAGAAAATGCTGTCTCACTCGTAAGATAATGCATTTAAGATACCATTTTTGTGCACCAGATTGGCTAAAGACAATGTGACGGGGCGGGGGGGGACGGGACGGGGCGGGGGGACGACTGGATGTGGCTGGTGGGAGTGTAAATTTGAATCATCTCAATAAGAAGCAAGTGGCTAATACCCATTACGATTTGAAATGCATATACCCTCTAGTCCAGGAATTCATTTCTAGGGATTTATCCCTTAGGTGAATTAACACACGTGTAAAATTACATACACATGTGATTAGTCACTGTCACACAACAGCCAAAAATGAAGCAAAGTCCATCAAGAGGGGACTGAGTAAATGGCTTCTGGTAACCCAAACGGTAGACTATTTCAGAGTCACAGGAGAGAACGGAGAAGTGGTTGCTGACCTGGAGTGGAAGATGGCCAAGGAGGTGTGGGTCAGTGAGGCGAGCAGGCCACAGTATGTATGGGGAGAAAAAAGACTTACACAGACCTTTGACTGTATATTCAGAGTACCTCAGGGTGTTCAAAGAATCTGGTCCCAGCGGCGGCTTCTGAGGCAGTAGGGGTACGAGGTGAAAGGGAGATGTCTGCCTGTGCACTCCTCTGAATTTCAAACCAGTGAAACATATTATTTATTTATCATTTATATTTGAGTTACCAGGGACATCTGCATTCAGGTTCAAACTTACCTCCTACGTTAAGAGTGGGGAAAGGAAACTTGTATTGCGATGTCTATGCGTTTGGCTCTGTGGGTAAACTATCTCATTAACCACCAGGACAGCCAGGGTGAGGTGGGCCTGGGTGCGAACCCAGCCCAGGTGCAACACTCGCTGAGCACGACGGCATGCCTGGCCCTGTTCTAGGCACTTTATGTGACTTAGCCTCACAACCAGCCTGTGAGGCAGGGGGTCCCCATTAAGGCCTGGGGACGATGAGCCAGGATATGACACCAGGCAGCCAAGACACGGGGCTGGCCGTCTGGGGACGTGCACACGTGACTCCTCTCACTTAGCCATGGCATCGCCAGCTCAAGAGGTTGCAGAGGGCTTGGCATCTCCTGGCTGGCTGGCAACCTTGGGGTTCCTTGGCTTTTCCATGGTCACAGGGCAATGCCCATGCTGGTGTCCTCTCCCCTAGCCTCCTGCTCCCCGAGGCTTCCTCCCTCTGGCCTGTTTCCTCTGCTTCTAAGGACCTCGGCCATATTGGGTGAAGGCCACCCTCCTTCAGTGGGGGGCTCAGCTTAACATCTTCGAAGGTCCATTTTACAAATGGGCCCGCACCCACAGGACCCGGGGTTGGGACCTGAACATGCCACTTGTGGGGGGCATGATTCAGTCCCCAACAACAGGCTATCACTCACCACATGTGACCGTCCCAAAAGAAAACACATGAGCTATGGCAAGGTACGCATTTCTCTGTGAGCTCCCAGCCAGAGGAATTCAAATGACACCCCCAGCCGCCCTTCCCGACACCGCTGCTTGCCCTGCCCTCTCCCCTGTACTTTCCACACAGGATTTCAGGTCGAGGACTGCCAGACCTGGATTCCACCCTCCCTCCTAGATGGTAAACTTGAACTCTGTGCCCAGTGCAAGCCGCCTCCCCCATACAACGTGCCCAGCAGATGTGCTGACCAAGGATGTGGACAGCATCCTGCAGGCTACGGGGTGAACTTTCAAATTTAGCCGACCCTGACGGGAAGACATGCAAACGTAAAATGGGGTGAGAGGTGTCCCATTCAACACACTCTCGAAACACTCAAACACAATAGCACCATGTTCCTACCCTTTAGCTGAGATTTAAATAAAAGAAAAACAGTTACTGCTTCATGAATCCCACACAAAGCCGGTTCTCCATTCTGCCCTTGTTTTCTCTAAATCTCAGTTTGCACGAGTGAAAAATGGGGGTGCCAGCAATCCCGGCCTCCACGGGCTGTGCTGTCACCATTCATTCATGCAGTGGTTATGCTAAGGGAACACTCCGTGCCTGGTGTCAACCAAGCGCTGAGGACGCAGCAAGTGAACAAGTCAGCCAAGGCCCCTGTTCTCAAGCCCTCATATTCGGGGGAGGACGGACAAGGAAGTAAAAGGAAGTCATTTCAGTGGTCATCAAGCGTTATGGCATCAACAAAATAAGCACAGAGAGCACGATGGGCACAGTGGGGCACACCTAGGAAGCCCACTCTAGGGGGCCAGTCTTGGGCTGGGACCTGAATGAGGGGAAGGACGCAGGGAAAGATCCGGAGAAGGGATTTCCAGGTGAAGGAGAAAGCCAAGTTCAAGGCCGCGAGGAGAGGCTGCATCTGGTGGGAACAGCAAGGGGGCCAGCGTGAGTGCCCAGAGGTGAGGGAGGGGCATGGACAGGCAGGAGGGCCGGGTCGTACAGAGGAACTGGGAATGGGTTCCAGGTGGGATGGAAGCCACTGCAGGGGAGCTGGATGCTCGTGGGTCCCTCTGCAAGTGTGAGTTAACAGACGTGAGCACCTTGCCCAGTACACACCACTCACACTCATAAATGAAATGCTGTTATGGCCTCACTGGACACGGGGCTTGGGAAGGACTTCAAAGAGCACCGTGCCTGGAGAGCAGCGGCTATGGTCAGGGCCTGATGCTGACCGTGACCCGAGCTGGCATTTTCCCTGTCTCTAACTTGGGGCTCTCATCTTTAAAATGAAGGCCTGGCAGAAATAGGAGCTATGTACAGTATGTACAGCAAGGGAGACAGAGAGGTTGAGATGAAGTTTCTTGTTTCTGTTTTTTGTTTATTATTAGCAGTAATGAAATAACGAAAATGTGCTACTAATGACTGAAGTGATGAATGCACAACTATGTGATTATACCAAATACTATTCGGTATACTCTTTGGATGAACTGTATGATTTATTAGTATGTATCGATAAAATCGATTTGGAAAAAAAAAAAAAAATGAGGGCCTGGACCGCTGAGGGCCTCTAGGTCTGGTTCCAAGAGCTGGTGGTATGAGATCAGCTGCCCACCCCCAACACTGTGTCCCCCTCCACGCCCCAAACTGTGCTGCTTCTGCCCTGTCCCAGCTCCCAGCCTGAGGTGCTATTTTTCTGCTGACAATGGAAAACACATCTCAATGTGTCCTTTATCTCCACGTTCTGCCTCCCAGAATGACAACTGGCAGCCCAGGCACCAGCAGCTAAGAATTCTCCAAGTCCAAAATACATCCTCTCTGCACATCCTCTCTCATAGTTTCTACAAAGCCTGCATAGATTATTCTTTATTAGCCCCAAAGCAGTACTTTTTCTACATTCTTTTCTTTCCAGTCCAAGGAAAGCCTTCCTTGGGGCAGTTTCCAAACTGGTATTTGATATGATGTTAATTAAAAAGCACTTCATGGAAAAGAGGTTCGGTACTCGAGGCTGTTTTGAAAGACGCGGGGTTGCGTCAAGTTCAATGTGAGCTTTCCTGCTGACCTCTCCGGTACTTTAATGTGCTCACATGCACTAGAGATTGATGAAAGGAGAAGCTGACACTGAAACCCTTCCCAAACTCACTTGGGACCGCTCTGGAAAACAATGCCATGTCACAGAGATGCAGAGACTTGACCAAACCACCCAGGAAGAGACCCTAGAAAATGCAAGCGACACCCCACACACACACACAACTGGAGGAAGTGCCCATGGATCATCTCCTGCCACGCCAGGAGGGGCGGCTGGACTGCCTCCCATTGCAGACCGGCCTGGGGTAGCACATGTCCATCGGCTCTGGCTGGGGCCTGGTGAGGCACGAAGACCCCCTCGACCGCACGATGGAAAAAGCGCACTCTGCAGACAACACACTCCACCGCAAGGCAACGGGGACAGCGGCCTGCAGAGGTCAGCACCCAGCGGGGCCCGCCCTTCTCTCTGGGGCTGGGCCTGGCGGCCTCCTGCAAAGGGCCTCCTCTGCTTAACCTCCCGTGGCAGCAGCTGTGAAGCCGCGACAGAGACGCCCGGAACAGACTCAGAGCGAAAGCAGGTATGTGACAATATCCTGTGTGGGAGAGGCACCACTTTCTAAAGCAGCAGTGGAATGGGCTCGGGTTTCTCCTCGAGTCTACAAATTAAGTCAGCAAATTCAAACTGTTGTGTCACAGTTTCTACCCAGAGGCCCGTGACCGAGTGTTAAGTTCTTACTGCAGTCGCATAGGTGAGAGCAGGGCTCGAGCCTTGGGCGCCGGGGCGGTAGAGGTAGAGGCGCAGGTGATGTCGCGTTTAAAGTATGTATGCATTGGGAAGCGGCTGTGGCTCAATCAGTGGGGCTCCCGTTTGCCATATGGGAGGCCCCGGGTTCGGTTCCCGGGGCCTCCTGGTGAGGGCAGGCCCGCCCGCATGGCGTGGTTGGCTGACCCAGCGAGCACAGGCAGCAAGGGGGGGATAAATGAATAAATAAATAAATAAAAAATCTTTTAAAAAAAAAAAAAAAAAAAAAAAGTATGTATGCATGAGCACAGCTGCACAGCAGAGTAACTCCTGAGCAAAGAGCCACTGAGCCCGAGAGACCTCGTTTCCTCAACTGAGAAACTGGGAAGAACCACTGTATCGACCTGGAGTGTCCCTGTGCCCAGGACACACTGCTTGTCTCATGGGCACTTTCCCAATGTCCCATGGCAGCTGGCCCCCGTCCCACTCCACTCCTTCAAGCGCTCCTGGGCCCAGGCCTAGGGAGAAGGCCCGTGAGTTATCAGTAAACAGGACCAGCAGGGCAGGAAGGCAGGGCTGCAGGGCTGTGTGAGGAGCTGGGAAGGGCAGGGTGATCTGCTGGGGAACCGGTAGAGACACAGAGGAGCGCGCTTCCTCAGAGAGGAGGCTGAGGAAGGGGCAGAGCCAGGTCAGGCTGGGGCACATGAGAGGAAGGGGAGCGGTCTGCGGGAAAGGGGAGCGGCAGGGCAGAGGCCGGAGCCAGGCAGAGGCCCAGGACTCCCAGGGCTGGGTCTGTGAAGGGAGAGACTGGCTTGACCACGTGCACGCGTGCGGGTGTGTGTCGTGTGTGGGTGTGTATGTGTGCGTGTAGCAGAGAATGTGTGCGTGTGAGAGAGCATGTGTGTGCACATACACACAACACAGAGGAGAGCTGATAAGGCAGAAAGAGATAATGGAGGCAAAATTACGGCGACGTAGTGGCTGGGGGTTGAGGGTGGGGTGGGGTGCAGGGACCCCGTCACACACGACTGATTCCAGCCTAGGGGAGGCGGTGAGGACACTGGCAGCCTTTCTCCAAAGCGGGGAAAGGGGGGATAGAGGGGATTGTGAGGCAAGGCCCCAGGCCCCAGCCGAGTCTAATCCTTTCCCAGGGGGCACCTCCTACCTCCTGACCCCACACCTTCCTTCCACTGCCTCCCTCGGCATCCTGCCCCCAGCACTGACCCCAGGTGGGCACACGGACCAGGGAGGTGGCTCAGCCCGCAGCTCCAGCTCCTGTAGCAGCCAGCAGTTTCTATGGCAACCAACCCCTCCCTCCCGTAGGAAAACCCTCACCTTTGCTGGAATGCAAAGAGGTGCTTGAATGTCTTGAGTCTGATCCAGGAAATCTCCCTATAGGGCAACCTCAGAGGGTGCTCCAGGCCCTCTGCCCAGTGTGTGCTTTTCCGGAGCCTTCCACAAAGACTGGGAAAAGGAGTGGGCTGCACACAGCGCAGACCTTCCTTGGGCTCACCTCTCCCCTGCTGCTGCGTGCTGTGGGACATTCACTCAACACATGGACATGGAGAGCTGGCCGTGTGCCAGCCGCCACACCCGGGCGGGGGAATGGCCCTTGAGGGCAGCCACGGCTCAGCATCGGGGCAGCGAGGCGAAAGGGAACGGGGCTCTTCCCGCATGACCAAAGAGAGGTGGGGGCGGGGGGGCAAAGGCAGGCACCATTACTCAAGGTGGGGGTGAGCTGCACCCTGAAGGGTGGGCACCCTCCCTCCTCTGTGGAGGCACACACACCCAGACCCAGGGACCCCCAAATCAACAGCAAAGACCCACACATCAGGGGAATTCTGCCTGCGGCTCCAGAAGGAACGGGGAGGTCAGCAGATGGCAAGAGGTGATGCAGGGGACTGTGTGCGAGGGAGGGGCTCGAGGCAGCAGAAGTCCACATGGTGTCCAGGCTGGCAATGCCGCCTGCTGCCTCTACCCTCCTCTGCACCAGGAGAGTGGAGCCGGCAGTCAACCAAGCCAGCACTGCCTGGAGCCAAAGGCAGCCCCTTCAGTTACTCTCCCTGTCACTTCCCACCAGAAGCCGATCTTGGGCCCCCGAAGGCCACCTATCCTGTGTGTGGTCCAGCCAGGGTTCCATGAAGGCCTGTGGCACAGGGTGGCCGACTGGACCCTGTGGGCCTGGGGGTCAAGCTTGGAAGGAAGGGTTTCGTGACACCAAGCGGCTGCATCATCTCTGCCTTGCCCTGAGCACTTTGATTCCTATCCTTAGAGAGGATGGAAACAGGTGGGAGGGGATGTCTGCCAAGCCCAAGACCACCCCTTTCCCAAAAAGCAAGCAGAGGGAACAGCGGCCCCTGTGGATTCCCAAGGAGCCTGTGGTTGGCCCCACCTCTGGCAAATAAATGCACACACTGTGGGGAGCAGACAATGGATGGTGCCATCCGCATGCCACCAGGCGTGTATGTGCCCGGAAGCCCACATGGGGGCAGAGGACGGAAGGGTCCCAAGGTCACAGGGCCATGTCAAGGTCACAACATGTGACAGTACAAGAAAAATCGCAAACATTTCATCAAGGTTTAAGACAGAATCAAAGACACTGAGAACAGACGGGCTTCTCAATATGCACTGCTGATGGCATGGACTTCTGACGTTCCCAGTTCCCAAAGGTGAATAAAAATGTGACTTCCTCCGACGAGCTGGCAGGGGACCCAGGGGCCCCTCTGACCCTCGAGACTTCTGCTGCTGCTGACAACATCCCTCCCCCTGCACAAGCCTCACCGGCTGTCTTACCCCCCCAGCACGCGAGGGAGAACTGACTCATCAGGCCTGCACTCCTGGGAGCGCGGGCGCAGGGCTCTCCCGTGGGGACTCTAATTACTTCCCCATGGCTCGCCCCAGCCCTGAACACTGCCCCTATTCTCTGGGCTCTGGCTCCAGGATCATCACCAAAAGCACGCTCCGCCCTCTCCCC
Organism: Tolypeutes matacus; assembly: GCA_026826555.1. Taxonomy (NCBI): domain Eukaryota; kingdom Metazoa; phylum Chordata; class Mammalia; order Cingulata; family Chlamyphoridae; genus Tolypeutes; species Tolypeutes matacus. Next base: position 12,143,655 of record JAKSZT010053819.1, read on the forward strand.
CACTCATCCCACCACCACAAGGCGGGGGAGAACGAAGTTCCAAGAAGTGGGCAATCTTAGAAAAATCTACCAAAAACAGAGCAAGGAAGGGTTGAGAGAGACGGGAAGGGCCCAAAGGCAAGGCAGGCGTGTGGGGGGCCGCCCAGGCCCCCAGTCTTCTCCCCCTCCCCCACTCCCACCCCCAACAATGCCCCCTTTCTCTCGGGTTGTGACTCCTCCACTCGGTGCTCTGTTCTCGGCAGAGCCTGCAGGGCCCGGCGGCTGGACAAGGCCCCCTTGACGGCTGATCCCTGCTCTGGGTGCAGCCACCGGTCATTTCCAGGCCCTGGGGCAGTGTGGGAACAGCCCCTCACCCCCACCCCCAGCCAGCCCAGGCGTCCTGCCAACCCTCTGACCCTAGGGCTCCCAGCACGGCCAGCTGGGTTCCTGTCGGCAGGAGGAGGGGCGGGGAGGGAGTGTCTGAGACCAGGACGTCAGAGCCACCTGCTGGCTTTGCTAACGGGGTGGCAGGGGAAGGGGGTGGGGGGTGCCAGCCTTTCTTTCAAAGAGTAGGCCAAGGGTCCAACTTACACTGACTTCTATCAAAAAATTCATGGTTTAGCAAGAATTTTTAAAGATTTCTCAAGAAACTCGGTCTCATTACCCAAAGGAAGTGACAAATGACCCATGGGTTGAAGGCCCAGCCAAGCTTCAGGGTCTAACCCCAGACAGCGCAGCCCGAGGGCCTCCACTGCTGCCTCCAGCACCACGACCACCCGCCACCTGGAAAGCAGCAACCAAGAGCACCTCCGTGCTCACCTGAGCACCCCCTTTCACAAGGGAGGAGCTCGGGGCTCCCAAGGCCAAGCCAAGGACCCAAGAGTGCCCAGCTAGGGCAGGCAGGCTGGGATTCAGACTGCGCCACCGGAAAGGGGTGCGGTGAGAAAGCCCAAGACAAAGTCAGGCCACCTGACCCCGAAGGTGACCCCAAAGGTGACGCCGCTACCCGCTACTCGCCTGGAGGTCAGCTTCTAGAGCCCTCTGCAGCGCAAACAGCGGCAAGGAGCAGCCTGGGAAGACACCAGGTGTAGCTATAAAATAACACGGCTTTTTAAAAAATGTCCTTTTTCACAAATGAATATATGCTCATTGTGAGAAATCTTTAAATTCCAAGTTTCTTATTCACCCAAGAACTCAGATAACGGGTGGCATTTTGTCAGACATCCCTCCAATTTATATATATAGCCTCAAAACAAAACTACACTACGTAAGTAACACGCTACAATGAACATTTTCCTATGGTAACACATATTCTTTTAAACCACTGTCATTAAAAGGTGGATAAAAATATCTAACCAATTCCTCACCATCTGACGTTGGTTGTTTCTAACTGCACAGTTATAAATAACATAGGAAAGAAGATTAAATTGCATCCTATGCAGTCTTTTTTAGAAGGTGAGGAAGAGCGCAGCGAAACTGTTTATCTGAAGACAGACGCAAGCCCCAAGCAACGACTATACAAGAAAGTCTCCTAGTGGGAAGCCTCGTTCCCCGGCCATGCCAGAAAACAAGATGCTCCGGTTACGATTCCTGACACTTGTGACCTATTCCTTGCTCAAGTTTCTCTGCACTGAGCCCCGAAAGAGGGTGCCTCCATGTTCTAAATTAAGCTCCCTATGCCACTGTCATCGACCCAGGGACCCCCCCCTGCTGCCACGAGAGCTAACGCGCAGCTCTCCTCGGGGCCCTGCCGTCCTCAAAGCCCACCTCTGACTCCCCTTTTCTACCAAATGGAGCACACGGTCCCAAGTCCCCACCACTGAGCCATGAGCCAGCCCCAACCTGCTTTGGGCCCCCTCCCTCACAGCATTCCCTTCCACCCACTCCCCAGAGGCCAGGCCAAGCAGACTCCTAGCTGCCGGTACCCCTTTTCCACAAAGGCTATTCCCTCTGCCGTCTAGGCCACCTGTCCGCGAAGCCATTCCGGAGCCCCTGCCACAAGAACCCTCTTCCTTCACTCCGTGCCTGGCGAGGTCTCTGTCTTTATACGCCTAAGGCCCCTGGCGTCAGACGCACAGACCCTGGAATCTCAGGTCTGCTGCCCACCGAGCCCTCTGTGCTGGAAGCATCTACACCTCCAGGGTCTCTGGGACAGTAAGAGAGGCCAGCCCCCACGTTGCTCCTGACGAGAGTGGCAGTGTGGGGAGTGGGCTGCCCTCGAAGCATCCTGTGCCCCAGGAGGTGGTTTTTGGCCTCAACCACACCCGATGAACTCCAAGTTCTCCTTTGCTTCCACAGGCTCAGTACACAAATTCCAAGCTTCTTACTGTCACAAGATGTTATACAGCCCCCCAAAACACCAAATACTTGCCACTCCTAAGGCTGGCTCATGCCTCAGGGCTGTTCCCTCCTCTTCCTTACCTTCCTGGTGAGCTCCTAGCCTGCCAGGAAGGGGCTCTGCTCAAATGTTCTCTTGTCTGGGGAGCCAGCTTGTGCTCCCACCCCGGTCTCTCGCCCACTTCTCTCCCCGCCGTGCCTGCCTGCCTGCCTCCGAGTGGGGCAGTAGGAGCCAGGGGAGACACCCAAGCTCAGGAGGTAGGAGAAGAGGATGCGAAGCCCTGGCCCACTGCCTGGCCAGCCTCGGGGACAGGGCCGAGGTACTTAACCCCACCGCGGCCCTGTCTCCTCACCTGGAAAACGGAAGGACCATCCAGACTTCACAAGGGGCTGTGGGTCAAACAACAGAGGACAGGGCTCAGAGCAGTGCCCCGCCCCCTCCCCAATTGATAAAGAACTGGGGGGTGGGGTTGAGCAGACCGTCAGGGAGTGGCTGATCTCACAAAACTGCTACGAACCTGCTTCCCTGGTTGGGGGCGGGAGGGCAGGGTATTCTGTGGGAGTTCTCACCCGGTCACTACAGGCTGGAGGGCAGGCCATGCCTGGCTCATCAAAGGGCCCAGCCCCTAGCAGCTGGTGAGTCACTCACCTTTACCTTTTCGGAGAGCTTACTATGAACCAGGCGCTGTTCTCAACTCTACTCCTCACAACAGCCCTCTAAAGCAGGGACCAGTGTCATCCCCATTTTACCAATAAGAGGCCACAAGGCCGGGCCGGGCCGCAGTGAGAGTGACAGAGGTGGGATTTGAGTGCGACAGGCTAACCCTGCTCGGGAATCTCCATGAGTGAGTAAATGAATGAGTGGGGAATGAACGAGGGGAGCAATACCCTGCACAGTGGGTTCCGCGTGCACTCATCAGAGTCTCATTTCTCCAAGCCCATCCACATCCCCCTCCAGGGCTTCCATCCCACAAAGTTCCCTTCGAATGCTCCCTCCTCCAAGAAGCCTTCCTGACCCTTGCTGGAACCCCTTCTCGCCCTCCATAGCCCTCCATAGCGGATGCCTGGGCCTCCCTCTCTGCGCTCAGCACTTGTTACTCTGGGTCCCAGAGATGATTGGGTGTGAGCACAGAACTAACCAGGGGCTGCCGCACTACAAGACCGTCATGCAGCCCATTGAACGTGGGAAGCTGGGAGAGCCAGCAAGGGAGGCTGGTCACCCAGCACAACGAACGACCCTGGGAACTGCAGCCGTCAGCCAAGATCCGGGAACCTGGCACCTGGCGTTGCCTCTGGCAACCGAGCAGCGTGCTGTCGCAGCCTCTGCCACTGAGCCACTGTAACGAACGCTCTCTGTCCCTACTTCCCTCGTACCGCACCAGCTGGGAGGTGAGGCTGGCGGTCCCCAGGCATGTGCCCAGGCCCAGTTCTGCAGGACGAGGAGACAACCAGGGCCTCCTGTCTGGCCTCCAAGACCCACGTGGAAGAGAACCCTCAGATGTAAACCAGGAAGAGGTTCCGAGGCTGGGAACCCCAAACACACACAAACATGCGCCGTGGTCCATGCTGACCTCCTCTGACCGTGCAGGGACCCCATCTCACCCAGCCGGGGCTCCTCATGCCGTCTAACCCTCCTGCCACCAACTCCATAACGAACTCGTGGCACACGTACCACATGCCCCAGGCAGACTTCATTAGTCACTCAGTCTCACGACACCTGCTGAGCTGAGTGTAATTAAATACACTTTTTTTAAGTTAAGGAAATTAAGCTTCCTGAGTACAAATAACTGGTGTGTCTTGGATATCACAGTCACAAATTCGGGATTCAAACACGGATGGTCCAGCAAACGAGAGACCCGTGTTTTCTCACCTCCTGCCGCCCTGCTGTTCTAATAAACGTTCACTGGATGATAACCATATATGAGCACAAAGTGGACGGGAGCAAACACGGTCTCCGTCTTCAGCCAGGTGGCTCTGGCCCCAGTTCTGGGTGGTCCTTGATGGTCGGGGGTTCTGGAGAACGCCTGGCCCTTTCTCAGGTCACAGAAACCTGCCGGCACACCCACTGGCAAAGGATTTCAGGCTGAGCTTGTGCCCATTTTAAGGCTGCTGATCCAACGCTCTTACCACGGATGGGGCCGGGATCAGAGGCTGGACTCTGCTCTGTCTGCACTTCCCGCTGGGCCTGCCTGGGAACCGGGGTGTGTGGCGTGACCTGGACACTGGCTTTAGGATTGCCAGGGAGGCCAGGAGTAGGGGGACGCGCCAGTGGGCTGAAAGGAGAGCAGCCTTGGAGAGGGAGGAGAAAACGAACGTTTCAACCTTACTCTACAAAGTGACCTGAAGTCCAAGCCCCTCCTCATCCAGCTACGCCAGGATAAGGTAACAGGGCTGCCACTCCCTCCGCAGACCACACTGTCAGGTCCACCTTAGAAACAGCCTGGCACTGGCACAAATGGTCAGCCCAGGACTGACCACCTGGGCCAGGGTTGGTCGTGGCACGGACAGGTGTGAAGCTGGGGCTCAGGGAGGTAAAACAACCTGCCCCAAATCACCCACCTAGGGAGGGACTAGGCCAGGACCCAGATCCACCCCAGAGTGTGTAGAGAGGTGAGGGAGAGAAGAGGCAAGCCTTCCTGTGGGGTAGGTGAAAAACAGGGGCAAGTCCATTTCTGGAGGAAGGAAAGAGAAAATACCAAGGGGAAAGGAGAAGGCCAGCAGGGACGGAGCTTGCAGAAGGCTGCATGTGTTTCACACATGCATTGGTCAACCGGTCCACCAGGCTTTTCTTTGGGACTTCTATTTCCAACAGGAAATTCCATGTGCCTGTCAAGCAGGGGAGATTCCATCCTGGGTCCAAACCAGCAGGGCAGTCCCCACCTCCCACCCCAGAGGACAAAGTGCACTTGGCAGGAATGTGCAGCCAGGCCTCTGCCAGCCCGGCTTGGCCAGGAAGAAGCTAGTTCTTATCTGTAGCCAGACTAAAGCAAGACCAGATTACCAAGACCTTTAAACCCTGAGCAGGGGTGCTATGAGCAGGGGCCTGCTGCAGGAGCCAGAGGTCATGCCCAAACCACAGTCTTTCCCCGACCTGGGCAAAGGCAGGGCTGGCGTCCTGCCGGGGATGCTACAGGGAGCTGAGCTGCAACCCCTCCCTCCCGCACATCTTTCTGCACTTCTACTTTCAACTTTGTTGCTGAACATTTACAGCCTCAAAGTCCACTTATTCATGCACCATCCCTACGCTGAGTTCAGAGCAAATGGGGAACCTTCTGCCCTTCCCCAGACTCCCCAACTCCCATCATTCTGAACATGGCTTGTGAACGGCCAGCCCCTCACCCTGGTCCTCTTCCATCCCATCACCCAGGGAGGCCAGGCCAGAAGGCTGCAGGGGAATTCGGACAGGGGAGAGGAGCCCAAGGGCCCCAGAGGATCACCAACTGTAGTGCCGCAGAGGACATCTGAATAATGTGGGACCACAGGGAGTCGGAGGGACTGGAGGCAACTGGTTTCCATACTGGCAACTAATTCAAAGAAAAGCTGTGATCCTACGTGGGCCAGGCTGCCTGTGTGTGATCTGGTCCAACCCCTCTGCACAGATGGGGAAGCTGAGGCCAGCCACAAGAAGGTCACACCAGTAATTACTGAAAAAGTTCAGAATGAAGTTTAACCCAAAGCCTAGGCCACCTGCTTAGCTGTGCCCCTAGGCAGTGAGGCTGCTTAAGGCTTGGCAGCTGATGGAAAACCCTGGGACTGGATTACCTGGCCAGAGAAGCCCTGGGACTAGTTCACATACAGTAACTGACCAGGGCGGCAGCTGACCTCGTTTCCAGCCCCACAGGGCTCTCAGATCCTGGGGGAGGGGAAGGCCTGTAACAGAGGGGGTGGGGAGGTGGGTGAGGTCCCCGTGGACAGCTCTGGCTGGAAGGGCCACCTCAAGGACCAGGGCTGGTTAAGGAGGAGTGGGAAGAAGCCAAACTCTCCACCCACACTGTTCGGCTAGGTCCAGCCCCAGGGCCCCCAGGCCCACAACCCTTCCAGAAAGCGTTTTTGGGGGCGGGGAGGCCTAAAACCACCGCAATTTATTCTTTCACCACCTGGAGGCCGGAAGTCTGAAATCCGTGTGACTGTGATAAAATCAAGGCATCAGCAGGGCCATTCTCCGTCCAGAGGCTCTAGGGGATCAGAGGTCATTCAGTCCCTTGACTCTTACAGCTTATGGTGGCGGCTGGAATTCCTTAACCTGTGGCCACATCACCCAACTACCTGCCTCCGTGGTCCCATGGCCTCCTTCTCCTCTGTGCTACAATTTCCCTCTGCCTCTCTCTCTTTCTTTTTAATTGAAGCGTATCATTCGCACGTGAACATATGTAAATAATAAGTGTACAGTAACTTAGGTTTTGTGAACTTACAGAACCAACATGTACATCGTCATACAAGGCTCCCAGACAGCTTGCACTGTTGTGAAACATTTGTTATAAACTATGAAAATCATCATCAAAATACTCCTAACTATAGTCCATATCTTTTTTTTTTTTTTTTTTTTTTTGAGGTACTAGAGCCAGGGACTGAACCCAGTACCTCCTATATGGGAAGCAGGTGCTCAACTGCTTGAGCCACATCTGCTCCCTAGCCCTTATCTTACATTTGGTGTATTTTTCCCCAACGCACCCAATTATTATCACCCTGTATTAGTATTATACATTTGTCATAGGTCACGAGTGAACGTTCTCATGTAACCACAGTCCGTCTTCCACCACTGGATTTCCTGTTATACAGCCCCATGCTTTGTACAGTCCATTCACAGTGAACACTCAGTGGCTCTCAGTTCCATCACAGAGTTGCTCTGTCATCACCTCAGTCAATTTTAGAACATTTTGATTACTCCAGGAACATTCCATACCCCCTTATACCCCTCTATTCTTGTCCCTTAGAACTGATGCATCTTCTTTGCCACTGCTGCAAAAATTATTACATTACTGTTAACTATCATCCATAAGTTACATTAGTTGTAATTTTCCTGTGTATCACCATACTGAAATTGCTCTCTTCACCCACCCAAAACCCTTCGATGGCTTCCCACTGCCCCTAAACCAGGCCCCACAATGCCAGGGGTGTGGCCCCTGGGGGCTGGCTCCGGCTTCCTTTCCATCCTCACCACTCCCTTCTCTCTGGCCCGCCCTGGGCCTGCACACAGTTCCCTGACGCCTGCCCCGCCAGCCCCACACCCTGCTCTTTCCTCCTGCAACACGCCCGCTGGTCTGAGCCAATGGCGCCCACTACCCTATCTTAACTCTCAGAGTATCCTGATCGCATCTCCCAGGCAGAACGTAAATTCAAACAAAGAAGACTTCTTTGTGGCCTACCTGGGGCTTAGGGGCTCAGATACAGGCAAAGCTGCTTGCAGGAGAGCCTCAACCATCAGGCAGGTCATGGGCTGGTCTAAGTTTCTACTCTGTAGAAGAGGAAACTGAGGCCAGAAATAAAACGAACCCAGGGCCACACGGTGGGGGCACCAGGACTAGCACTGCGTTTCCCAGCTCAGCCTCCTCCCCATCTCCTCCCCACGCACCCAAATAAAAGAAATGAGGCGCCGAGAGGTAAGACCAGCATACAGGAAGGAGTGAAAAAGCCAAACAGATGCTCCTGAGCACGCTGAGGGTTCAGCACCAACGGGAAGGGTCAGGCAGGCAGGGTCAGCCCGATGGCCTGGGGACAAGCCAGCAAAGGAGTGGTCAACTGGAAAGCCAGGGCAGAAATCCAGGCCCCGGTGTCTGGCCATTCCTTCGTGGACTCAACATGCCAACAACCTTCTCCTCCCCAGCAGCCAAAATACTCGCCATAAATAAAAAACAGCAAAAGGAGCACCGCCACGTCAAAGCTCCATTACTAAATAAATGACCTGCCCAGGCTGCGTCCCCACATCATGGCTCCACTCAAAGGAACCACCCGAAGGACAGACGGACAAGAGCCGCTGTGCAGCCAGTCAAGGCTCCTGAGGGCCAGGGCTTCGGCCGCCTCTGCCAAGGCCTGGCCACGGCAAGTCGGCACATCACCAAGGCCTCTTCCATCCCTCTCCGTCCACCCCCAGCTGAACTAGCTGCCCCACCCCAAAAACTCAAAGAATGGAAGTGGGGGGCTGGACTGGGAAAGAAGAATGGGACCACTTGGAGCCTACAGAGTTTGGGCCCCCATGGTGAGTTTGGGTTGCCTGGGGAAGCTCTCCACCCCCCACCCCCCACCCCCACCGATTTTGCCTGCCTCGCACCCAGGGCCTGCCTTCAATATAGTTTCTTGGGAGAGCCGTCCTCCCCGACTTTTAAGCCAGTGGGTTGACCCATAGTCACTTTTGGGGTTGGCATGTGACTCAGGCCAATCAGATCATCACATCATTCTGGTTGAGGATGGATCTGTGACCCCAGCCAGAGCACGAGAACCCACAAGGGTCAGCCAGCCCTGCTGGAACTCCAGGCAGGGACACACTTGCTTCTGGTGGGGTTGCAAAGCTGACGGGATGGAGCTGCTGACAACTATTCTGACATGACTAGGAAGAGGTCTGCCCCCAAATTAACCTATTCAAGGAGACTGAGAAAGGAAGAACTATTTCCAATGACCCATAAATTTGAGTCTTTGATGGCCTGAAACCTATCAAACCTACCACTGGACGTTTTGAAACACATGAGCTTATAATAAATTCTACTTATTGACATTTCTTAAGTCTTTTCTTTCCTATTGAAAATTCTTCTTACAGCCTCAAGCACCTTTAAGTGTTATCATACCTGGTACAATTATAAACTGGCGAAACCAGATTAGTTTTCACTAATCATTTATATGCAATAGATAGTCATAACCTTGGGGATCAAAATTTAAACATAGCAACACTGCTGTCCTTCCCTTTGGTAGGTACCTTCAGCCTTCAAAGTTTTATTTCAATGATGGTCAGTCTTTATCCCAAAGGTGCATTTGAGTTTTGATAACAAAAAACAGTTCAGCCAAGCTCAGAATAATCAGGATGTGTTTGTAAGAAATGCTAACTAAAAATGGTTTAAACCATTAGGACAGAAAGTTTGAAAGTAAGTGGGTCTCTCAGGTATTTCAACAGATTTTTGTCAGCAAGAACCGAGGATCTTTTCAAATTTCAATTCTGCCATGCTTACGTGTTATAGACTTTTATCCTCATGTCTGTCAGCTCATGGTCACGAAATGGCTGCCACAGCTCTAGATACCCGGTCCCCATATGGTATCTAAAGTGGGGGAGGGCAGAGGAGACTGGTCCTGGTAGACTTAGGATCCAGAGGGACAGTAAGAAGCCTATGCATAGGAAGAAGCCAGAGGAGGGAGCGGCTTTCTAGAAGGGGGGGAGAGGCACAGTCAGGGAAAACTTCTGCTAGGAAGCCAAAGCTGACGGGTGTCTGAAGGATGGGAAGGCGCTTGCCAAGGTAGATGGAGACAGGTACAGGGCAGTGTTCACTGGGGTTTGACCTGGAGAGTGGCAGGAGACGAGCTTGCAGGATTGGCAGGGCCTTGGAAACTGCTTTAAAGAGCCAACACTCTAACCTAAAAACAATGGGAAGCTGGTACACATGAAAGCAAGGGAGTGACTTGTATATTCCTGATGGAAGATTTCTCCACAACGGGGGGGGGGGGGGGGGGGTGTTGCTGGGAATAAAGGAGGGTGAGCCATGAGGCAGGGACACCAGCCAGAGGGCTTGGCGGTATTGGGTAAGGGGTGATGGGGCACCCACAACAAGACAGAGCTGGGAACAGGCAAGGGTTCTAAACCAGGGGTCCAGGGACCAAAGATTTCAGGGGGTCCGTGAGCTTGAAATGAAAAAAATCAACTTTTTACCTTTATCTTCTCTGACCTCTAACTGAAATCTGGCATTTCCTTACTTATGAATTTATACAATAAATAAATTACAGTAGTATTCATTTCACCTGACCGGCAAAGGGGTCCGTGGAACAAAAAAGGTTAAGAAACCCTGATCCAGAGGACGCATCACTAGGACCTGAAAAATGACGATATGGATGTGAGGGATGGAGGCACCTGGCTGGCTACCAGGTGGGTGGCCCAGGCATCTGTGGGGGGGGGGGGCTCAGGCATCTGTGGCGATAGCTCAGGCATCTGTGTGTGGGGGTGGGGGTGGCTCAGGCATCTGGAGGAGGATTGGGGGTGCGGCTCAGACATCTGGGGGAGGATGGGGGGGCAGCTCAGACATCTGGGGGAGGATGGGGGTGGTTCAGGCATCTGGAGGAGGATTGGGGGGCAGCTCAGACATCTGGGGGAGGATGGGGGGTGGCTCAGGCATCTGGAGGAGGATTGGGGGCGGTCCAGGCATCTGGGGGAGGATGGAGGAATACCCCATTATGAAGGGAAGCAGGTTTGGAGAAGGTGGTGAGTCAAGTTACAGAAAGTGATACCTCCAGGCAGAGGCGCCCCAAAGAGGCGCTTCCCAAACATTCTAGGCCTGCTGGGGGCCGGGCCGACAACCACCCCTACTGGGAAGTGCAACCCCCACCCGGCTTCACCGAGTCACAAAAGAAAGTAGGTGGAACAGCCTTCCTAGGCAAAGCAAAGGCCGGGGGGCAACGTGCTGGAGGAACTGCTCTCACTGCCTTAAATAGAAGCAAGCGCCGTGGCTGGGCTGAGGGTTTGCGTGAGGAGGACGAGGTCGCCCTGGGTGCCCCCACGAGGCTGATTTTAAGGAAAGGCCAGATTAGAATGTAGACAAATCTTTGCAGGAACCACAATTCAACCTGCTACATTCCTCAATGTGGAAGGAAGAGAATGTATAGGCCATAACCAAATAGTTTTACTGTAAGGTACTTAACCACACACATGGAATGTAAAAGAATGTAAAAACAGCCCTTTATTTTCGGGTTCCAGTGGCACATTCTGACTTATATAAAATTCTCGGGCGGGGGGGGGGGGGGGAAATAACACACAAATAGAAACTCCTTTCTTTTCTTTTTCTTTTTTGCATATGACCTGAAACAAAGTTCAAAGGTTGTCCTCTCTCTATTTCTAGCAATGATATTTGGTGAAGATTTAAAAAGACTAATAATCTTATCCATGACTTTCACAGTTGTCATACACATTTTTGACTTGCGCCTTTATAGACCAGAAAGTGTTCTACTCTTTCTATTTGTCATCTTTACATACTCTTCTCTAGGTGCCTTTCATAAGGTCAGAATATTCATTCATTTATTTGTTTATTTGAACCCTCATTCCACAAATATTTATAGTGTGCCCACTATGTGCCAGGCACTACAATTTTGTGTTCGGTTAAAACTGAATAAAGTTACAAACCAGAAAAAAAAAAAAAAAAAAAAGGAAAGCCCAGGGCATAGCTGTGGCCAGCCTGTGAAGTAAGAACTGAACTTGCACTTGTAAACATCTTCCAAGAGGCTCAAGAGGGCAGCACGTGGCCCTCTTATCTTTACCACATCCTGGGGGGCGGGGGCAGGTACTTCCATTCCTGCTTGCTCTGTGAACAGCACTCACAGTGGCCCAGTGGGCGAAGGAAACCCGGCGATTCACCTCTGAGCACCACGCCCTCCGAATGCTTCTCCAGGGCTGCACGGGAGCAACTTCCGCCCTGCCCAAGGCAAGGCGGAGGAACAAAGACCCTGCTGGGGAAGAGGGTGGGGGGTGGGCATCCGCTGCTGGCCTCTGAAAGCATCTCTTGGGGCTGCGCAGTCCCACTGTGGCTCCTGAGCCCCTCCTCCCATGAATGAGGCTCCCCCCACATGAAAAGACGATACATCAAAGCTCTGGAGGTCGGGAGGTTTGGCAGGCCTAGGGCTTAACAGATGAGGTCAGGCGGGGGTTGACTAGAGACCCAGGTGCCCGCTCCAGGTTTTCCCTAAGCAGGTGTCACAGGACCTTGGGAGACCCAGCCGCAGAGCCTGCCATGACCCGCAGTGACCAGTAGGTGGCGCGTCCGCAAGCACGTGGGAGGAAGTGGGACGGGCTGACCAACAGGCAGAAATGAGAAATGGCAGAAGCACCTGTCACGAGATTAAAATGCTGAGCTCTTTGTTAACAGTGCCCAGAAGGTGCCAAAATGGAGCAAAGTCTACCACAGACAGAGGCCATCCTCCCCCTAGACTGGAAGCTTCTTAAGGACAGGGACAGAGAAGCAAATGTGGCTTAAGCAGTTGAGCACCAGCTTCCCACCTGCAAGGTCCCAGGTTCAATCCCCAGCCCTGGTAAAAGGATGGGCACATGGCAGGTTTGCTCTTAACTATATCCCCAGCACTGCTCACAGGCCCTGGCCTGCCACAGGTGCTCAGGTGAATGCCTGATAATCAATCAACAAATTAACGAATCAATCAGTGCAGTGATGCTGGGGCCTGGCAATCCAGCGGGGAAGCCGAGAGCTCCTGCCCCTGCCCCTGCCCCTGCCCTGCACCACCAGTGGTTTCCAAACCCTCTTTGCCCTAAATGATTCCTCGGAATGAAATCTAACATGAAGACCCCAAATCAAAAACAGGTAAGAGGGAAACGGATGTGGCTCAAAAGGTTCGGCGTCCGTCTACCATATGGAGAGACCGGGTTCGATCCCCGGTACCTCCTGGTAAAAAAAAAAAAAAAACAGGTAAGAGAGGAGCTGCTGAGGTTGGGAAATCATCCTATGCCTCCAAATTCCTTAGCATGGAAAAGAGCAAACGGCAGAGGAAGCGGAAGCTTTTCCATTTGCAAGCTGAGTAACTCATCGATCCCTGCCTTCATTGCAGACATGGACAGTGTTGCCCATTTCTAAGTCTCTGGGCTGAGAAACATCAAGAACAATCATCTATTTCCAGATAGTTGTTAATGAGGAATTCTAGCACATTCCACTCCTGAGAGCACCAGCATTTCCACCACGCTAGCTTGCTCAGGGGCTTCACAAAGAGGGGGAGCTCAATAAAGCAAGGGATTTGGGTGGCAGCAGTGCATGGATTCAAATCCTCCCACTTTATGGCTCTGCAGGCTTGGTGAGTTTTTAACCTTTCTGAACATCAGTTTCTGCATCTAAAAGATGGGCTAAAAGTAGGGCTGTCTTGAAGTTTATATGGGGGATTTTTTTTTCAAGTGCTTTGTAAACCACTCCCAAATGTTAGCCATGTTGACATTTATTTTACTGCCACCCTCTCAGAGGCCAAACAGAGCAGCCTTAGAGAGTCTCTACCAACGGTCTTTTATGACAGATCACGTGCGGGCAGGGCAGCCTGCTTCTCCCACATGGACCCTGGTTTTCTGAGCACCGTACAGAGTCCAAGTCTTGCTGCCAGACCCTCACTGACATACCCACCCAGGGAGGCCCGTTTATCCTGGCCCAGAACAAGCTGCTGGTGGGACGAGAGGCTGCTGGAACCTCCGGGACTGGGAGTTCAAGCTCCCTGGTGGCACCCGGCCTCACCTGGCTCCTGACTATGGCAGTTTGATATTATTTTTGAATTCCAAAAAGAGATATTATGTTTGTAAACTGGTCTGTTCCTCTGGGCATGACACCTTTTGATTGATTTAAATCCAAAGGCTTTATGTTTACTAGATTAATTCAAGATTAGGGTAGGATTCGACCACGTCCTATGACGTGTGTAGGGTTGAGTCCCCGCCCCGCTGGTGGCCGATAACACAGACTCTTACGCAGAAGCAGATACGCAGAGAAGATACACGGAGGAAGAGAGACGGCTCCACAGACACAGCAGAGGCCTCGGAAAAAGAGATGAGCCTGGTAGTCTACAGCTGACCTTGTGAAGAGAACGGAGCAGCTGAACCTGGAAAGAAATGAGCCCCGGGAAGAGAGACGAGCCTCATGCCAGCCTACAGCAGAGATCAGAAGCAGCTGGACCCAAGGAGCCTTAAGAGGAAGGAGGAAGGCTGAACCCTCACAGACGGTGCCCGCCATCTTGCTTCAACACGTGGCAACAGGCTTCGGGTGAGGAAGAAACCTTGAGTTGGACTCTTTAGGGTCTTGTAACTGTAAGCTTTTCACCCCAAATAAATATCCTTTAGAAAAGCCAGCAGATTTCTGGTACTTTGCATCAGCACCCCTTTGGCTGACTAACACACTGACCCACCCTTCAATCAACACAGCACTGGCCTGTCCCACCACTCTCCTTCCAATCCCAGGGTCCCCCAGCACTCATGATTGCCGCACAGGGGCTCAGACATGGGACACGGGCCTCCACATCCCATACCCAGGCTCGGCCCCTCACACAGAGCAGGGCCAGCCGGATAAGTGGCCCAGACACAACTGCCCAGAAGGTCCCAGAGGACCTGAGAACAGCTTGCGTGGTTTTCCAGGTTAGGTGCACTTGGCCTCACCACGTCTTTCACCAACATCCTTTAAAAGACGTGGTTTTCAAGCGGTGGTCCTTGGACCACCTGGACACTCGTTAGAGCTGCAAATTCTCAGCCCTCCCCCACCCTCGGAGAACCTCTCCACACAGCCTGGGGGCAGGGCCTCCCCTCCAGAGCCTCAGACCTGGCTCCAGGCGTCACCGTGACAACAGCCCACAAACACGGGCAGCCCGGGCCTCAGTGCCATAAACAACCCTGACAGATTCAATAAATACAGACGTACTACAGCAATTTGTGGGGAATTTATGAGAAATTAAAAATTCAACTTGGACAATAAACAACCCATTTCAGAATTTGTCCCACTTTAAGTTAAATAAACTGCATGCTAGCATTTTTAGAGCATGATGCTGCGAGGCTAAAAAGGCTAAAAACGGGCCTTGCCAGGAATCCTTCCTGCTCCTCCAAATCAGGGTGCTGCTGGGAAGCCACATCAACTCATCAGCTCATATCGCAGAGCAATTAACAGTTTGTAAAGCGCTTCCACCTGGGCCTCACAAATGCCATTCTGGGAGACGGGTGGGACAGGTGTTATTTAACACTGTTAACGATGGAGGACCTGGAGTTGAAGCACAGTGACTTGCCCAAGGTCACAAAGCTGGCCAAGGTCAGAGACAAGGTTCAAACCCAGGTCTACCCATCTCCAAATGCACCGAGCATCCCAGGCAACACGCTACATTTGTGATACATTAAAAACTGCATCCAAGTGATGTCTGATGTGGGGAGCTGGCAGAATTCTCTGGAAATCTGTCCTACTTAAAAAGCTTCAAAGGGGCTGGCTTTGAACAGATCGACACATTCTCATTCACACACTCGCTCACACCCGAGGGAGCCGGAGGGCTCAGATCCCTCAGCTGCCTTTAAGATGAAAGGCTAAGAAATAAGGGTTTCTACTCCTGCTTTCCAGAGAGTGAGAGAGTCACAGGCGGCAAGCGCAGGATGGGACCCAGAGACCCTGCCAGCCCCATCAGCCCATTTTAGAGAGAAAAAACCAAAGCCCACGCTGCACGGAGGACAGGAGGGGCAGCCCAGTCTCCCGCTACTCTGGCCGGGGGGCCTTGTCACCACCAGCCTTAACGTCTCCACATGCCCTCCCTGGGGCACCAAATTCAGGACCCCCCCCCAACAGATGCCCTGGTCCTTCTTGCCAGGCGTGTTGCTCCGGCACCGACAGTGACTCCAGGGGTGTGAGGACTCTTCGGAAGCCAGCAGAGCCAATGGCAGGCGGGCGGACAGATTCACGATCTGCACAAGCTGTGCTGGCGGGGGTGGGGGGAGGGGGTGTGCTGTGCCCACACTGTGTCCCACTCCCCCAGCTCTCAGGATGCGGCCTGTGCATTCCCAGGGAGCAGCAGAGGGCCTGGTCCCAGAATGCCAGGGAAGGGAAGGAAGCCAGTCACCTCCCAACTAGGATGGTGGAAAACAGGCCCAGGGGCTGCTGGTCACAGGGCCACCTGGGGTGGCCACGCGGGAGTCTGGGGGCAGAGGGCCTTGGTACCCCTCCTGACAGCCCAGGGCTGGGACAGCTGGCTGCCTGCCCTGCTCTGGGCCCGGGAGCCTGCCTGGAGGAAGCATCACTCAGGATCCCGGCTCCCAGCTGGGTTCAGCCAATGGGGGCACCTGCGGGAGCTCGGGGAGCTGGAAGAGGGGCCACAGGAAGATTCCTCCCTTCCTCCCTGCTCTGACGTCCTGACCTGGGCAGTGGCTGCATCTCACTGTCACTCCAGGCCCCTCTGGGCAGCCCCTGCTCACAACCCTGAGTTCCAGCGACACTTCTCTTCCCTTTGCCCAATGGCCCCAGGAGCAGTAACAGCTCCCACTGAAGCTAGACTCGGGGCATCTCACAGGCCCCAAATCCCCAAATGCTCCCCCAATATGCCCACAGCCCTGCAAAGAGTTCCCACATGGAAGTCCCTTCATCAGAACCAGCGGGTGAGCTGTCTCCTGCCAGGCTCCCAGCTGCTATGAGGACAAGGTTTGGGTCACCAAACATCACAGGATCAGATCAAGGAGCGTGACTTCCTAGAGCAGGAGACAGGAGTGAGGAAACAGAGGACAGAGTGCACAGGGGCCTTCTCATCTGGAGGGAGGGCAGGCTGGAGGGGAGGACGGGCTAGGGGGAAGGAGGGGAGGCTGGGAGGGAAAGGGAGGGCTGGGGGGTACAGAGAGGGTGGGCTGGGAGAGAGAGGAAGAGAGGGTGGTGGCAGGGAGGGAGGCTGTGGGGGAGAGGGAAGGCAGGTTGGGAAAGAGGAGGGCAGTCTGGGGGCCAAGGGGGAGGGAGAGTCGGGGGAAAGGTGGGCAGGCTGGGTAGGGGGAACACAGGGTGAATAGGCGCATGAACTGGTAGAGGTGGGTATGGGGGGCTTAGCTGGGGAGTGAGAGGCTGAAAACCTGGGGGTGACCCTGCTTTGCTGTAAGAGGCTGAGTTTGGGGCAGCCTCAGAAAAATTCAGGAAAGGTAGAGCCACCAAGTTTTTACTGGAATCCAAGGAGGTCTGGCTAGCACAGGGGACCAGGGTAGAGGGGCAGAAGCTTAAGCCACGAGGCTGAGCAGATTTGGGCTCAAAGACCACAGCTGCTGGTAACTGCTTGCTCTGTGGCCTTGGATGCCACTTAAGTGACCTAGCTGGGCCTCAGTTCCCTCATCTGCAACACAGGGAGAATAATAAAGAGACCCCACCTCAGAGAGCCATTCTGAGAAGAGGGAGAGAGAGAAGTAAAAGGGTCCCACATGGATGGAAGCACAGGCTCGGCAACAAGGAACTGGTTCAAGGTGGTGAATGTTCCCTGGAACACTGACCCACGTCCACTCTGGAAATTCCCCTCTGAAGTCGAGGTCAGGCCTGTTCCACCAGGGAACACACTGCAGGGATCGATGGAGAGCTGCACCCACTCGCCACACCCTGAGAAGGAGCCTGACTTGCAAGCTGGGGTTTGATCACCTTGCAACAATGAACCTTCCAGACCTTAGTTCCTGAATACGAACTGGCAGCCAAAGGGCAAGGATGAATCACAACACACCACCAGCTCTGAGCTTCTGGACACATACTTGGCGCCAGGCTTTGCACTAAGTGCTGTAACCTGTCATCTCATTTCCTCTCCTGACCAGCCCCTTTTCCAAGCAAGGAACCCGAGACCCCTGCAAGCACCATCGCCCTGTCTGGTAAGTGGAGCCACTAGGAGCTGTGCAAAGTCTTGACCATTTTATAGTATTTGGTGCCTCTCCAGAAGATGCATCTGGGAAAATCATAGCTTTCCAACCATCTGGCATAGTCTTAATTCCCGCCTTGGCTAGCAAACTGCAGGTATGTGCAAACAGAAGCAAAGCAGGGATCTGGGGGCAGAGCACCCAGAGAGTACGTGCTGGGTCTTAGAAACCCAAGGGGCTGGGAGCAAAACAGCAAAGGAGAGGCCCACAGAGGGGGATGGCAGGACCACTATGCAGCCAGACCCAACCAGCCCAGAGAAGCCACCTGCCAGCCCTGGCAGTGCTGGGAAGGAGTGGAGAGCACCCTGGGGACAGACCTCCTCCCCGTGAGTCCACAACTCCCTGTACTTCTCCTGGGTCCGGACCAAACGTAGGGCAAAAACACCAATGGGCAGAGCTACCGCTGGGCCCCAGCCCCAGCCCCTGCCCAATGGGCAGAGGGCGCCTGAAGGGTCTAGGGTTTGGGTGAGAAGGAAAGGGAGAAGGCAGGACCCAGAAGAGAGAAACAGACTCCATCCAAATACCGGGGTGCACATGTGTAACAGGGCTTATCTGGAAGGACAGACTCCCAAATGATGTGCGCCCTTCCTAGGAAGCCCTATACCGTTTATCATGGTCTTTTTTTTTCTTCAAGAAACACATATTACTTTCATAAACTCCAAGAACAATAACTACATTTATTTATGTAGCCCAAAGAAACATCCACGTGGCCCCACAAGAGACTGCCCCGATGATATCAGAACCAGATGCTCATCGCAATATTCTAAGGGTGAAGAACATAAACATCACCAAGAGCCACCAAAACCATTACGTAACTGTGGCTGTAATCAGAGAGACAGTGATGCAGTCGTGAAGGAAACAAGCCTGAGGAGAACACTGAACAAAAGGGGAAATGCCGATGATATGTTCTCAGGCTTGTTTTCTTAAGTATGTTTGGGGGAGAAGGGCAGATACAAAAGGAACACTTTTAAAATAAAAAATGCAAGCTATATTTTTGCATACAGAAAAAAAGAACCCGAGGGAAACATCTGTGAAGTGGCAATGGTGGCAATCTCTGGGCTGTGGGTAAACATGTTTTGCTTCTACAAGATACACAGGAGGCTCTTCTGGACCTTCTCAAAAGATATTTTACGGAAGAAGTTGCTGGCTGCCGCATGGCCCAGTGTACTTTTTGGACCATGTGCTGCTATGTATTCCTGATGTACCTGAAATGCAGTTTGAGGAGACTGTGCCACCTAAATGCTTGGCTGGGTTAAGCACCTAATTAGGGTGGTTTTTAACAAGGTGGAGTAAGCATGCAGTTGGTACTTTGGTCTGGAAAGCCATATGGTACATCTCGAAGTATCCGAAGGAAAACTGGTAGTAATTTCTCTCTGATTCAGAGCCCAAGAGTTCAGTTTCAGCTCACCAGCCATGCAACAGAATGGAGTCCCAACCACCAAGGAGAGGCTGCAGTGGCCTCGCTGGCTGATGTCGGATGGTAGTCAAAGGTGGAGAGTGCTCAGCGAGATTAAGGACAGAGCGCAGGTCAAGGCTACAGCTTCAGGAGGACCTTCCTTTCTTTGAGAAGCCCCCGAGTAGGCAGATTTCCTTACCCAACCTGTATCAAGAGCCTCGACTAAGGACTACGACACTGGTGAATGAGGTGGCACTGCACAAGATCAGTGCTCTTGAAAACGAACCTGCCACCTCAGAGCTGAGATTGCCAAGAGAAGCGGGACCTCACTGCAGGTGACTGAGACCCTACCACGTTATCACAGCACCACCCTCCGTCCCACCTCCTCTGCCGCCGCCACCACTGCCTCCCCTCCCCACAACAGAGCTCCACCAAAGTACATCTGCTATTGATCTGATTAAAGGGCAGAGAGAGAAAAAGGCAATGCTGGAAAGACTTTGGCTAAAGACAGTCCAAAGAAACCTGACATGCCAAATACGCTAGAAATCATTAAAGATAAAAACAGTGCAAAACTTCATTCTGTTACAGGGTCAGGGCAAGATGTAAAGCAAGACCAGTGGAGCCTACCGACCCTGCTGCCCTCATTCTGCAGGGGCTGTAAGAAAGAAACACGCCCATCGATATCGATCGAATCAGAGACAGTGTTGTTTGGGCCACACGTTGACATCTACAGGGAAAATGGAGCCTTTAACAGTGCTGCAAATTCCTAAATGGAAAATGAGTTGAGAAAGATTATCCTGGTTCAGCTGCTGGTTTGTTAGGGCTAAGTATGGCTAGTAGAAATCAGCACTGCTTAGTAAATACCTGGCTATTCAGTGGCCTTCTTTTAAAACTAGTTAGAAGATTAAGCAATAATGAAAGCGCTAAGTTAATGATTTTTGCTTTATTCTATTAGGGTCTATTCTGGAGCTACCCAGTATTCTGACGTGTTTTAATCGTAGCTAGGATGTTCAGGTTTCCAGTCTTAACAACTACAAAGATTTGAGAACTTAGAAGGATATTTGTGGATGTTCCTGTGTGTTTTTCACTTCTTCAACACTAACTTGGGAAGCAGATGTGGTTCAAGCAATTGGGCTCCTGTCTACCATATAGGAGGTCCACGGTTCAATTCCCGGTGTCTCCTGGGGAAAGCAAGCTGGTCTGCGCAGGAGTGCTGGCCCACACAGAGAGCTGGCTCAGCAAGATGACGCAACAAAGAGAGACACAGAGGAGAGACAATAAGAGATGCCGCAGACCAGGGTGATGAGGTGGAGCCTCTCCCCCACTCCAGAAGGTCCCAGGATCAGTTCCCAATGCTACTTCTAAAGACAAGCAGACACAGAAGAACACACAGAAAGCAGACAGTGAGCACAAAAACAATGGGGGGTGGGAGGGAATAAATCAATAAATAAATCTTTAAAAAAATAAACACTAACTTATCTGCACAAATGTTTTATGTGCATATACTCAGATATAAAACAGCTTATATGAAAATTAGTAATGATGGCAGTGAGGGCCGTGCTGTCGTCACTTTCAACGATAATTTACTGCACAAGGACAGGACAGCTGGTGTGACGTAAGTTGATGCAGTGACATATTTGAGGTTGGAATCTTCTTGCCTTGAACAGAAGGTGCTTCTTACATTTCTTGCTCACATTTTTGTGGAGGTGGGGTTTAAGCAGGCACAGGATGACACTCACTGCTGAACTTCCAGAAAGCTTTTAAATTAAAGGGAAGTAAAGGACCATGGAAGCTGTTTTCACCTCAGTGCCATCCAGTGTTGAGGAAGAAAATGTCATTGTTAAGTAGTAAGCAATCAAATTATTCAATTAATTTTCCTTTCAAAATAAAAACCAAAATGTACCATCTTCTTTTATTTTCCCATTTAAAAAATGGCACAGTAAAATGGTTTGTTGCTAAGTTAACAATACTTCTGGAAATGTTGGCATAATGTAGTTTTACATTTTAATATTGGCCAAAATATTAGCTTTATAATGAGATATTATTGAAGAGATGAGAGTTTCCTACAAATTATTTATTGTGGGTCAAAATGCTGTTGCATTGAATTACATTATACAACATAAACCTAGGGTTTATATTTTCTTGAATTTTATATTTTCTTGAATTTTATTTTATTTTATTTTATTTTTATATTTTATTGAATATTCTTATATTATATTTTATTGAAAATATGCAGAGTTCTAAATATTAACAAAAATTAGTTGAGGTAATTTACATGGATTGGTTATTCAGCTTAAATGTGAACTGTGGTTTATTTTACACTTTATTGATATACATTGTTTCCAATTGTCTTACAGTTTTAAAATTCTGCCTTTAAAGAGAAATTCAGAAAATTCACCTGTCATTTTGGCCTCCTAAGAAATTTATATTTGTATCAGTACTGAATTTTGGCCAGTTCTCCAATATAAGGAAGTTATACTAAATAATAATATTAATAAAGCAAATTGTTTTATTTTCCTGGGGGAAAAAAAGACATTTGTAAACCCCCTCTGGAGGGACAGAAAATGATGTGGACACAGGCCCACGCGGGGGCAGCTGAGCCCAGCGGCCCTGGGCTGTTTGAGGCAGTGAACCGGTCAGTAATGGCCCAGCCAGAGGGTCCCCTGGACAGGGCAAGGAGCAGACAGGCTAAGGAGCAGACAGGCTCACAGCTGTAACACACATCAGGGGGTGTCTCTTCTTCATTCCATACTGCGCTGCTGGGACCCCCTGTCACCATGGGACAACTGAGGGTACCGAGACCTTGGACAGCAAAGTAACTGAGGGCCCAGAGCCGAGCCTTCCTGAGTGACCAGCCCCAGAACATTCCGTCAGCAGGCATCCGAGCGAGTCCTGCTCTTGCCAGGCCCAGCAGCCCAGGATGTAGGAGAAGGTCGACCTCACATTTATCAGGTTTAATAAATGTGTGCTGCATCCCCACCATCTACCTCTCTCCTCTCTCCCTCTCTCTCCCCCTTGTCAGGCCCCTTCCCCCCAGTCCACACTCTTAGGCCATTAGCTCAGTCCCAAAGGCATCCTTGCCCGTCCAGGCTTTTGATGATCCTGTCAAAACACTGTAAATAACTTATTCCTTCTTGGCAAGGCCTGCAGCAAAAATATTGCCCAGGAGGAGAGAAGGAAGCAAGCCAAGGCTCTCCTCCATGCCAGGAAAACCACACCTCTCAAGCTGGGGACCCACAGGCCCCACCCCCACCAGGGATGGGAGAAACCAAATTTTTCCCAATTAGAAGAGGGGGTGAGTTTCACAAGAGCCCCTGGTTATCTCATGCCCAGTGAGCTGCTGAGAGCTCCATTAGGCCCTCAAACCTAAACCTTATCTCCTGGCCTCAGGCCACGCCTATCTCCCCTTCCAGAAGGTCTGGCAGTTTTACCAGACCTGCCACGCCTCACCTTGTCTCATCCATCAGTCTTGTCACTGACAGACAGATGAACCTCAGAGAGGTTCTACCACTTGCCCAGGGTTACACAGCTGCAGAGCGGCAGGGCTGGGTCCAGGGAGGCAGCCTCCAGAGCAGACAACGAACCGGCTTTGCAATCGCACACCCCTGGAATCCAAGCCCAGCTCCGCGGCTCACTGGCTGGGGGACACAGGGCAGAGACACTCTACCTGTCTGAACCGCCACAGCCAACCGGGGCCCTAACACGGGCACCTGGAGGTCAGCAACAACCAGGCGTCGTCACAGGTGCTGTGGGTGCTGGCTCGTGGAAGCACAGCACATTTTTCTATGGGCCTTTGAGAGCTCTGAAGTGATCCTACTAAGTGTCTGCTGCCCAGAGGCCAGGGCTGGCGGGCTCTTTGCAGAGAGCCCAGGAATAAATGGTCCCCCAGAACATCTGGTAAAAGCCACCCCCCTCCAGGCCCCCCAAAAACCCATTCCCATCAGAACCTCCCCAGGTGGCTTTCATGGAAGTGATGACCAATCCCCACGCTGCTGCAAGTTCCTGGGACACAGCCACAGAGCCGGGGCACCCATGAACCGGGATCTCCTTATTGGGATGCACTAGGTCATTATATAAAAGTCCAAGGAGAAGAGACTCGGATTGACAGCCATGCTGGAAAATACACCCAAGTGGAGAGGGACCAAGATATCCAGAGTAACCAGGTCCCCTCAAGGGCCACCTCTGCCTCTACAGACACTGGAGAATTCAAGAGAAAGGTGGGGGCCACTGTGGTTCCCAGGGGAGTACTCGGGTTGGTGGGGGGGGGAGCAGTACAAGGGAAAAAAGAACCCAGTCACAGAATAGCTCTGGATTCTCACAAATTTTGGAAAAGCCATGAAATCTCAGCTGCACATGGGACTCCCTAGGGCAACCCCAGCCAAGGGTGAGGGAGCTTGCCCAGTTTAGGGATGGGGTGGGAGGTTCACAGGGACAGGGTCAGAGGTCAGCACCCCTCAGAGGCGATGCCTTCACCCCATCCAGAAAGAGGAAGGAAAGAAATCAGGGTGAGCCAGGCCGTGACCCCAGGTATCCCTCTGGCCAGGGCAAGATCTGATCAACCTCGGAGGCTGCCGCACCCCAGGCTGCATCATACCTCGGGCCACCATGGCAGGGAAGGGACCCCGAGCTGGGATCTCACTGGGCCCTGGCAGAAGAATCATTCCCAGTCAGCCCTGATTTAAGCAGAGCCAACATGCATAGCTGATGTTACAGAGATTTCTGGCTTATTTTCCTTTACTGGTGATTTAAAAAAAAAAAAAAAAAGTCAAACAAAAGACCCTTGTATTTTGGCTCATCTCCTACCCCATCACTTAGCTACACAACACCTTAATTAACTCATCTAAAGTATTAATTTCCATGGACCACTGGTGCCCATGATGATAACGATGGAGCCAGGAAATAGCCATGAAAACGCTTTTCCTGGGGATATACTATGTGCCAGGCTCTGGGCTATTCCTAATCTGCAGGATCTTGATTAATCCTCACAACAGCTCAGAGAGACTGACGAGGAAACAGGCTCAGAGGAGCTAAGGAACTTGTTCAGTTCTAAGTCCAGAGCCCGACCCTGCTAGACACTGCCAGCTCTGCAGCCCAGCACCCACTCCCCATCCACCCATCTTTAATAGCAGAACCCTGAGTTCACTGAGATGACATGTGCCCAGCAAAAAGACGGCACTCCCCAGCCTACCTGGCAGCCAGGTGTGGCTCATTTCTGGACAAGGAGAGGTAGGCGACAGTGTAGCAGGGCGCTTCTGAGGAGTCTGCCTAAAGAAAACAGACTCAGATGCAGGGGCTGGGGTGATAGGGGGGTCCCCTACTCCCCTACAACCATCTTTACCAATGAGGTGATCTGGAGCCTAGAAGCCAGGGCACAGGGTATAAGGGCACAAGCACAGAGAGAAAAGGGTTCTGTATAACTTTATGGAGGTACCTCCCAGCCCTGCACTGCCTGCTGGCTTCCAGCTGCTTTGACCCGAGACAGATATAATTACATTTTATTTAGGCCAATGCTATTATCAGTCTGCCGAATGCAAATCCTAAACAACACACCAAATGAAGTGAAGAATGGCTCCGTAGTGCAGCTGCAGGTGAACGGGGTGTTGGAGAACGGGAGCTGGCCAAGCAGGGGGGAAGAAGGGTAGCAGTCCAGGAGAGGTGCCACTGCACGAGGAGACTTGTGGAGGTGCTCCGGCTGCCAGAGCTTTACTTCTCTTTTAATTCCCCCTTTTCATTCAAGCAAAGAAAAAGATTTCCTATTTGTGAGATCGGCGAGGTTCTTCAGCATTTTAGGAAGGAAGGTTCCAACCTCTCCATGGCGTTTATTCTCCCTCCTGAGGAGGTACACAGAGTGCTTCTTTCTTGTGGTAACTGATCTTATTTCCCCACCTACAGAGGCTGCCAGGGAGCTCAGAACCACTCTGATATCCCTAGAACATAAAATTAAGGAAAATAACTCATTTTCCCTCTCTTAGAAAAGTTAAAATGGCAAATTATCCAATAAACAAGGCTAACAGTTATATCCTCCTCTGTTCCTCAGCTCTGAGTCACTACTTCTATTTTACTAACCATTCCTTTGGGGAAAGAAGTAGAAAGTAAAGTTACAGGACACTAAAAAGTTAGAAACAGGCCTAGACTATAAGATTAATAAAAGGAACTCATTTTTTCCCTTTCTGAGAAAAGTTAAATAGCAAATTATCTACCACTTCAAACGAATAAGGAAAGGTCTCTCCAGTTCATGAAGACTTTCTGCCCTTTAAAAATGGTGCCAGAGGGGGCAGATGTGGCTCAAATGGTTGGGCGTCCGTCTGCCATATGGAGGGTCCTGAGTTCGATCCCCGGGACCTCCCGGTAAAAAAAATATATATATATATTCACACACACACATATATATATTCACACACACACATATATATAGAAGGCACATGGGCTGCCAGGCTCTGTGAGCCGGTGAGCCACCAGGTCCCGGGAGCCATGCAGCAAGATGATGACGTAACAGGAGAGAGACACAGGGGAGAGACAAGACGAGATGCTCTGAAAGCTCTGAAAACCAGGAACCGAGGTGGCGCAGGTGGCAGAACACCTCTCTCCTAGGTCTCCAGGATCGAATCCTGGTAAAGACTGGAGGAGGAGGATGAGAAGAGATGGCAGGAAACAGACACAGAATTGCCCAGTGAATGGACACAAAACAGCAAAAATGGGGAAGGGGGGGTTTAAAATGGATAAAGTAAATAAATAAATCTTAAAAAAAAAAAAAAAATGGTGCCAGATGGTTTTATCAGCCTGTTGCTGAGAAACGCCTACATCTCCCACTCAGCTCTGGCCAACACACTCACTACCAAACGCAGATTAAGAACCTTCCATGGAGGGGAAATTTGAGTTATTCCCAAACATAAATTGGTATAGGCAACACCAAACTTAAAAGAATCTGCCCCAGAGCAATTGGTTCCATATTTATAGTTTGAGCAATGATTTAGTTTCAGCAAACAACAATCTGTCACAGTAAAGCAATAAAGCAATGTTTTTAAATAAAAAAAAAAAAAAAAAGAACCTTCCACAATTCTACAAATAGCCAGCTACTCGACTTCCTCCATTCAAAGACACCATCAGTTATAACCATCACATTAAACATTCACATCCCCATTTCAAAAGTATTAAAAGATTCTTAAAAGAGATGTTACAGAACCAAAAAAAAAGAGTATAGGAATAGAAAAAAAAAAGTAGACAAGTTCATGGTTATTTCTGGAAGAAAAGATGATGGGGAGCTTTTCTAATTTATCTATTTCTGTAGTAGTTAGTTGTTTCTGAAGATTTCTCGGTAAGATCCATCTACATACCAGGACCCACACTCAGCAGGCACAGCCCCCAGAAGACCAAGACGTGCTTCAGGGCCTGACTAGAAGAGTGGGAGAAGCTCCCGAAGTGTGTCACGACACCACGAAACGGGAACTCCTGAGCCCAAGAGGTTGGGTGCAAAGGCCATGTGGGGGCTCAGATGAGGGAGGGATGAACTCGGCCAGGAGGAGGCGGTCCAGGAAGGGTCTGAGGAGCTTGGTCTTGCCAGAGCATGAGTGTCCACCAGATGACACGGGAGGCGGGGGGCGGGGGCGGTGGGCGTCAGGGGTGAAGGAACAGCCCGGCCATCAGACCCTCAGTGCTCTGCAGAGCTCACTGTGGACCCCTCCAAGGAATGGGGCCTTGGCCCTGCCCCTGCAGCCCATCGTAAAGACCACCCCGAGCAGGGACCCAATCAATGCACAATGGATGCACCCAGGGCCCGGGTTTCTAACAGCCCCAGGGGCTCAGAGGCCAGCAGCTGGCCCCTCACTCGGCTCCCGGGAGCAGGCCACCTCCCCAGCCCTCAGTCCTTGTCTTTCAGAAACACCTACTGAAGCAGGTACCCAGGAAGTGATACCACGGTGAGATCAAGCCACTGGGGCAGAAGGGTCTCCCTGAAACGACACTGGCCATGGGCTAAGTATCAAGCTGGGGAAAGGCACACAGGGACTCATACTACTCTAACGTGATAGCCACGTGAGCCTCCCACAATAGGACGTTTAAAAATGATCACGGATAAACCCTTCGGAACCAAACTGCCTGGGTTCAACTCCCAGCTGCTCTACTTATCAGCTGTGTAACCACGGGCAAGTTACTCACCCTTTCTGTTTGAGTTTCCTCGCCCATAAAACCGGGATGAAGGCATATATACCTATCAGCGTTGTCACGAGGATCAGATGAATTAATCTGTGCAAATGCTTATGAGGGTAGCTGCACAGAGCATGTGCTCAGCCAACATCAGCCGTTGTCACCACCACCCTTCAAGCGAAAGCTGCCCTCGCACGCTGCCTTGTGCATCCTGGACACCCCTCCCCACCCTCTGGAGCACAGAGCCAGGCAAAGGGGTGCAGAACCCACAAGGGAACCACTGGCCAGAGCCGCTGCCTGCCCGACTGCAGCGGGAGAGCAGAGCGCTGTGAACGCTCGAGGCCGACGATCCGCCTGGCAGCGCCACCCTGTGAGAGCCGCTGCCTTTGCCTCCATGGCTACACTTCTAGACAATGATCCAAAGCAATCATGTGAGATGCAAGCAAAGCTTCAGGTCCAAAGACACCCACGGCAGCACTCATGGTAAAGAGCAAAAGCCACAAGCAACCTGGAGCCCGAGGCTCTCGAGCAGAGGAACAGCTACGGCCACTGGGGCTCGCGGGTAACGGAAAACGGAGGCAGCCACCGGGAGGAGGATTTCAAAGAAGTTTGGATCCACAAGCGAACGCTCATCGCGTTCCCCCCAAAGGGAGGTTGCAGAACTCTGGGCACAGAAAACCCAACTTGGATCCGCACAATATGTAGCAAATAATGTATTTTATGTAAGGATAAGAGACCAGAGGAAAACACACCAGAAACTTGTTTTAACAACTACCTCTGGGTTTTCATTTCTAGGCTTGTCTTTGTTTCCCAAGATTTCAACAACGAGCTTGTATTCCTTAATTAGAGGAAGAATAATCAAGAGTTATTTTTAACAAACACAGACCTTCAGGGCCTGCCATACTCTGCGTGGAACAAACAGCTCAGTCTTTAATTCACCACCCGACAAACACACAGAGCACGCAAAGAGGCCAGACCCCAAGCTCCTCGGAGACAAGAAATGGCCCTCCCAGGAACTCCCAGGAGAGGACACAAGGGGCGGAGATGTGCACAGGCAGCTCCAGCTTATGCAGGAGCAGGGGAGGTGTCCAAGGCAAGGTGGGAGGTGAAGGTCTAACAGCCTAAGTAAAAATGTGAGGAAGAGGGAGATGCCAGTTTCTTACACAGCCCAAAGGTTCAAGGATGCTTCACAGTCTTGGAAACTGAGCTGCAGGCAATGCATGTCTCCATTCCTGCTTGTGACTTAGACAGCTGTGGGCCCAGCTGTTGAGGAGTCCAGTGTCGGCACCAGAGCACCTCCAACTGTCACACGCCCCCAGATCACCACGCGTCCAGCTCCAGCAGCTCTGGGTGGGGGCATGCTGACGGGCAACGCTGACGGCGTGAGGACCTGAGGACCACACTCAGAATGGCAATGCCCTGGACTACTTCACTCCAGGGCAACTTCAGAGGGGGCAGTTCCTTTCCAAGCAGAATCCTTGCTTCTTGCTTTTTCAATTGCCCTTTTCATTCCTTCCAATTTCCCACGTTCCGTCTTCCATCTCTTCTCAGTATAGTGCTTCCTTGGCATGCTGCAATGAGGCCGCTGAACTCTCTGGAAGGCCAAACAACGGTCAAGAGTACCAGGGAGGTCTGTTCCCAACTCGGGGGGTATGGGGAGAGGCCCAGGACAACCAGGCCCAGGCTGGCCTTAGGGAAACGCCTGCGAGCACACACTCGGCCACCCTGGAGCCCAGGGAGCCCAGCTTCTTTGGCAGGAGCTTTGTTTTCCTGACAGGGGAAGTAAGAATCTTTTTCTTTTTTTTTTTTAAGGACTTGCTCAAGTTGACTCAGCAAGTCAAAGGCCCCGGAAAGAGTCACCCCAGAACTGAGACTCTCAGCCCTATCCTGCCAGAGGACAGCACCGAGGATGCCAGAAAGAGTTTCTATTTGCAACAACAGGCTCAAAGAATAAAAATAAAACTTATTAAAACCATGCAGCATACGTCCATAGAGCTTTACATCCTCTCGGGAGCATTTTCTCACATTGTCTTCCAAAGCATGATCTTTCTTTATCAGGCTACAAAACAATTAGATAGGAGCAGACCCTAAGTGACAGAACTAATCGCCCCAAGTGACATTATTGTAAAAAAGCACTATGATGATCATTCCTACACATGAATTTGTCTAATTCTATTCACTAAACATATACCCACCACAGTGGCATGAGGTTTAGCATAGTGACACCCAATAAATAACGGCACTTTTCAGGTTGCCTCTCAGCAAGGATTAACAGCATTCGTATATATGGGTTTTTTTCAATCAAAGTCTGCTGGGCCAGGTGACAGACTAAAAGAAAAAGGCTGGCTTCAAAATTACAGCATGATCACAACTATATCAGAAAATAAAACAGGTACACATAAAGAAAAGGCTGAAAATAAAATACCCCAAAATGCAAATATATATATATATCCAAAATAAATGACTGAGAATGAAAATAATTTTCAGTATTTGGGAAAAAATGAAAAAAAGATGACTTTCAAATTTTTAAAAACATGAAATAAATCTATCTTTAAAAAACAAATTAATAAGCTAAAACCCACAATAGTTAGAAACCCAGCTGAAGCACATTTTTCTTCTGAAGCCAAAAGGCCACACTCCACCCTGGGTCAGCACAGTTCTCTAAGCAGCAGTTTCACCTGTGGCTAAACTGTTCCCCTCTTAACCCACCCCTGTTCCTAACACAGGATGAGGGAAAATAAACGAATATTCCGTAGGTGCCAATTAGATGCCCTCTGTCCTGTGAGGTGTCGTCCCGCTCTAAAAGTGAGACACAGCCAAGAACAAAGTCTACCCCAGTTCTGGGCCCAAATGTCCCCGTGGCGCGTCCTGCGCAGAGCCCACTTCCGGGCACCAACGCCGCCCTCCCGGAGGTGCTACGGTCTCCTGGGAGGTCAGGGCTGGCGTCACGCTTGGGCAGCCTTCAGAAGGCCGCAGCCCTTCTGGGAAGCTCGGTTTCCTCACTTACCCCTGGATGAGGGGGGCTGGCACACCTGCCAGGGACCCTGCCGGCTCCTAGGATGCCAGCCCCCCATAAAGACCAAGACACCCGACATTCCCAACCCCCCTGCCCTCAGCTCCAGGGCACCGGGCAGAGGGAACAGATGGAAGGAAGAGCATCCGTGGGTCTCCAACCCCACCTGTGCTCTGGGGAGAGTGTGGTGCCAGAGGGAACTAGCCGGGGCTGGCCACTGCACAAGTTCCACTGCACACTTTCTAATCAGTTCGTGAACCATGTGGATATATCACCTAAATAACAAAGACATTTTTAATGCCCTTTAATTACATCTCGGCATCTGAAATCCTTGGGGAGAGCATAACACTCAACCACACCACTCTCTCTGGCTGCAAATTAGGAAACCTGCTCTGGGACCTATTTCTCTGCTACCTGCATTCAACACACCTGCTTGAACAAGCGGAAGGCTCCATCCTTCCCTCCCCTGGCTGCCCTCCTCCTTTAGCCTGCAGGCCTCGGTGCCCACGGTTAATGAGGGAGGGGTCTGGGGACCAAACCCCTACTCCCAACCCTACCCGTTACCAAGCCCTGCCGTCCACAGCCCCTTCATCCCGCTTGGCCCCCTCTCCTACCCTCCCCCGCCATGCTGATCCCAGCCAGACCTCATTGCCCTCACTAGGCCATGGCCCTGGCCTCCGACCAGGAGGCCCGGCTCTTTGTCTTGCAGTCCAGCCCTGTCTTAGCCTCCATGTGCCCACCCAGGGGGATCCTCCCCAGACCTATAACAGGACCACATAACCCTCCCCCAAGAAGCCCTTCAAGGCCCCCACCGCCAGCACCCTTGCCAGGCCCCCTTGCGGTCTGGCCCGGTAGCCCTCTCCAACCTCGGGTCTTGTCAACCCCACGCCCCCATGGCCAGGGATGCAGCCCTTCCAACACCGGCCCTCAGCAGAGTCCCTTGCCCGGCCTCTGCATCTTTGTACACACTGTGGTCTCTGCCCGGCACGGTTCTAACACCTCCCCTGCCTGCCAACACCTACACCTGTTGATTCTGTGTCAACAGCTATCACCTTCCCTACAGGACCTCCCCCATCACCTGCACATGTCCCCATGTCCTCCAAGGCCACTGCCACGGCGCAGACAAGCCCATCCTGCCCACCAGGCTGGAGTCTACACCCCGGTGGTCACTCTCGGCAGCTCTTTCAACTCCATCCGGGTGCCCAGCACCCAGCTGTCCATCAGCCCTTGGCACATGGGCCTTCTCTCTGCATCTGTCTGTCTGTCTGTCTCTTAGCCTTCGCTGCTAGATGTTCTGCCACCCAACATCTTTCCCTGAGTGATTTGCGCAGAAAAGAGAAAAACACAGCTACAAAGAGCTCCCACAACTCTAGCAGCAACGAAGGAAGCACCAACGGAAAGGCCTCTTGCCCACCCTTCACTCTTCTGCAAGCTGGAGAGACTTATTTACTTCCTTGTCCACTTGAGAAACGGCTGCTGCTTCAGAGACTGGGTTCTGTAATGTCTGAATTCTCAAGGAATTTGGAAGGAGGACAGTGACTCTAAAATCAGCTACCGGATTCCTCGCATTTACAGCTTGCTTGTTTAGTTTTAAAATAAACCCCCAGGGAAACGGATGTGGCTCAAGAAGTTGGGCGTCCATCTACCATATGGAGAGACCGGGGTTCGATCCCTGGGACCTCCCGGTAAAAAAATAAAATAAAATAAAATAAACCCCCGACCCTTCTTACGGTAAGTCGGCTCCTTTGCTCCCTGTTCTCTTAAACTGGTGAAAGGCAGCCCAAAGAAGGGGGGGGGCAGCTAGATGCGAAACATGTTCCTAAGACTGGAGCAGGGCAATAGGTGCGGTGGTCTGATGGTCTTTCATCTTCCAGAGTCTTCCTCCACCAAATTCAGGACTACCCTAGAAAGTGGCAATCAAGTCCTTACCACACACAAGTCCAGCCCCAACCTGAGCTTTCCCAGGACATCAGCTCAGTGTGGAAAACACTATCCTACAAGGCCAATGGAGGCCTTGTGCCTGGCCCTCGGGAGAGCCCCGGTCCCCCCACCCACCCGCACCCTGGCCCCCAGGCCCCAAATGACCTACCCTGCCAACGAGTGCTTTCTCCCAACAGAGGCTCACTGGGTCAAGGGGCAGTGATCATGCGCTGTGCTGGCCTGGGTGGAGCTGCACGCTGGACCCCTGCCCCTCAGCCAGGCTCCGCTGGGTGGACGAGGATCATCGCCAGTGGCCAGGCTCACCCTGCGCTCCTCCAGGAAGCCTTCCTGACTTACCAGCTGGGTCAGAGACCCTCCACGCCTGTCCTGGTGTTTCCCACCCACGTGGCCACGGCTGCCAATTGTAGACTTCAGGGATCCGAAGGGACCTGGCCTCGGTCCGTGGTGAGTCCCCAGCACCTGCAGCCAGGTTCACAGCAGCGCCCAGGAAGGGTTTGCCGAACGCTGCTGCAAGGGGTCCTGGCCTTCCCATGCACGCTGCTCAGGCTGTGTGGAGCCCTCGCCTCCGCAGTGATCAAGGCCGATTTTTAACAATGGAAATGGTGGAGTCAGGGGGACTGTGCATCCGGAACCCTCAGCACAGGACTACAAAGCAAACTGAGGTAAGCAGGTATCTGTAGCCTTCCTTCCTGACAGGTAGCTCGCCTCCCCCAGGACCCCATCCCGGCCCACGACCCCTGCCACACTTTCCAGGCCAGCGGCCACACTGAACGCAAGCCAGGGCTCACATGCCTCCTGGGCTTCGCTGGCCCTGGCTCACTTGTGGCTTTTCACACTAGGTGAGCCACACCGGGCAGGGGGCTGCATTTTTTTAAGTTATCCTCACGTGGCCTGATAGACTCATTGCCAGGGAAGATCTGTGGGCCACTGCCGTCCTCCCTGGGGCGGTACCTCCCTCGGAGGGGCTCCTGAGAAGGGATCGGGGTGATGTTCTACAGCAGCAACCCCTGAACCTCTTCACTGCCATGCCCTCCAAAATAAATATTTAAGACTCTGTATGCATTTGCACATTTTTAAGTTGACATCTACATTTCTCCTTGTAAGTTTAAATACTTGCAGAGGATGTAATTTCCAACATATTGTAAATATTAACATCTTAAAATAAAACTGTTACTGTTTCTCTTTTAAATGGATCCAATGGAATCCAAAGACCACAGCGATTTGAGATCTACCATCATCCGTTTTAAAAATCACAGAATCAAGCTCTTCTTTAACAGGAAGAAATGTAACAACATTCCTTGTTCCTCCTCCAACTCCAATTGCCAATCCACTTCCCTCTGTGCCCGAGGACTGTTGTGAGGACTAAGGAGACAGGGATGTTTATACATCACAATGTATTTTAGGTCTGGATGCTTTTTATTGTCCATTCTATCATATTATTGGGCAAAAAAAAAGTATATAAATCTTCTTTTTAAATTGTTTCCTTTTTTTAATTTCATGTGACCATGAAGCCTTAAGTGTTATTTTCCTTCTAGACAGAATTATCATTACTATTAGAACACACTGAGCAACACAACAGAAATATATTACAAGTGTGTATAAGTAATTAACATGAAAATAAAGCCTTATTAGATATGCATCTCAGAATAGATGAATGGGAGTTGTTTTGTTTTTTTAATTATTTCATGTAGCCGCAGACAAATATCACCTACTGCTAGAATAAGACAAGCTTTGGTATCAATTCTATTTCCATTTTTCAGTTTTTTGTAGATAGAAGTACTGAAACTACAAATTCAAATAAAAAGATGGAAGAGAAAGCGATTTACAATAGCACATTCCGTGAATTCCTTTAGAACTCCATGCCAAGAATCACAGTAATCTCTTATCAAAAATCATTTTCAGTGCTCCAGCAGGTGACAGCTCCATCAGGTCCTCTTTCAGGGCTGCTTCGGGGAAGAACTGGAAATACCTGACTCACCCAGAGATCACAGTGATGGGCCTCAACACTGGCGCCCGGGAGGGCTCGGTGCCCAGGGACCACACACGCGGCTCAGATAGGGACAGAGGAATGCACAGTGTGCTGAAATAACCCACCTCCCGGGTGCCAAGTGCTCTACCCGGTTAACTCCTTAGTCCTCACAGCAGTCCCCAGGCACAGGCACCACTGGGATCCCCATTTTACAGATGGGGAAACCAGGCACAGAGGAGTTAAGCTACTGCTCAAGATCACACAGTCACTGGGACCCCGGTGGTCTTGTTTCGGCCATTCTGTGCCCTGCCTCTGCAGAGACAGGAGAGGGACCCCATGGAGGGGTGGCCAGGAGCTGGTTCCCAAGCACACCAGCTTTGTGAATGAGCACATGAGGAAGCAGAGGCTCTACAAAATTTACTTTCTTAAAATACGCTCCCCCATCCACTTTGGAAAGGTTAGGTGCAAATGCTTCTTTAAAGTAAATGGCATCAATGCCTGTTACATCGTAGCACCCAATAAATGCCGTACATTGGTACTGTCGCCGTGACCATT
Source organism: Tolypeutes matacus (assembly GCA_026826555.1). Lineage (NCBI taxonomy): Eukaryota > Metazoa > Chordata > Mammalia > Cingulata > Chlamyphoridae > Tolypeutes > Tolypeutes matacus. The sequence goes on from JAKSZT010053819.1 coordinate 12,178,540, forward strand.
AAACATCAGGAAGAGAAATCGCCACCATGGCCAGGACAAACATTTCAGGGCCTCACCAGCATTTTACAGTCTTGGTTCCTGATCCGAGGCCCCAACAACCTTTTCTTAGGTAGTAGCCAAATAGCAAGTAACAACAGGCATGGAAGCAGTCAGTAGACAGAGCAGCCTATTAACCCGCAGCAGAGACCCATTTAGCAGGAAAAAACATGGGCTTCAGAAACAAAGAGACCTGCACACTCAAAGCTCGACCCTACCACCTACAGCTGAGACCCAAAGAGAAGTCACGGCAGTCTGAAGATTCCTCATCTAGAACATGGACATGACACCACCATCACTGGGTGGTTGTACAAAATGGGACAACACCCATCACAGGACCTGACAAAGAAAATCCTGGGTAGGGGCAAGTGGCCTAGCTGTTTTCATCAACTTCACTTACTAGCACTCCAGCCGAGTGACTGGTGAAAGGCCAGTCTCCAGCACTGGGTGCCACCAGCCTGGGAATCTGGCACAAGGAAGCCTGGCTATTCTGCAAAACGAGCCAAGTAGCCTGACTTCCAGTTTTTGTAGAGAGTCTTTCTCTAAATCTTTAAATATAAAGTTCTCCAAACACTCAGGGTTGAGCAGATAGAAGCCTCCAATTTATTTCTGGATGCCTGGATGGAAAGCATCCAGTTTGGTGTCACTCTGGTCCCAAGCCACCACATCCTCCCCGGGCTCATAAAAATGAACAGCAGACCAAGAAACATCTCACTGCTCCTCTCCTGCCTCCCGCCCCACCCACAGCCTAAGCGGATTGAAGGGTTTAGTCTGAATCTTCCCAGGAAGCCATGTATCCCGAATTGGCTCTCACGTCCAGAAGCAGCTACCCAGTGACCTCCAAGGTCACCCCACCACAGCGGGGGACAACATTCCACTGGGCTATGGTTTGGGGATCCTGTGTGAGCACAAATCAGGTGCTCGGGTGAGGGACACAGTTTTTCCCTTCCAAACAGTGTGTTTGTTGGAAAGCCCTTGAATTCATCTCCTCTAAAAGTGGCTCGCAACAGAAATTTCCTTGTGGACGCTAACAAGCACCTGAGCTATCCCCAAGGAAGCACAGTGACCTCTACACAGCGAGGTCCAATATGGGTCCCATAGGACTCACTGGCAGATAAAGGCGCATCTGCTAGAGAGCCAGGGGCTTCCAAGCTAACCATCAGAAAGGGCCAGCCCAAAAAAATAAGCCCTAGCATCTAGGAGCTGGACTGCTCTGAGAGAACTCTAACCCCAGAATGTTACTCTAACCCCAGAATGATAAACATACAATTGTACCTCCTCTGCCCCCTCCTGAACCCCTGGCAGACATTATTAATCAATCCCAGTCCTGGCCCATTCATAGATTTAGAATCCTCCAGGCAGCCACTTCCAGGCAATCCCAGTGTAAAAGCACACCTCTTGGCCATTTCTCAATTCCAACTTCCCCCATCTGGTAGATGTAGAAATTAAAATCCACAGAAAAGCTCAGCGCAGATCATACAACTGTCTGTGGCAGAGGCAAGATGAGCCTGGATGAAAAATCTAGATGAGAGGTTGCCAGAAACCACTTTCTCCACCCAAAACAAACCTCAACCTCCTGAAGACAAATTCAGCCCACAAGCTTTGAGGGCAGCCAGAGGGTGTTCTGGCCAGGACAACCCTACATGGATGCGCCCCGCCAACCACTCCACTCTGGTCCCAGAAGGAGGCTCTGGGGCCTCTGCCGGCCCTTTAGCCCTAGGGAAACAAGCTGCTCTCCTGGGACCGATGGGGAGGGGCTTCCTGGCTAAGGGAGTAGGGGGCTGGTACCGAGGTTTAAAGAGTGAGCTCCAAGGATGCCCCAGCTGGCTTTCTGGATACCTCCTCCAGCTATTCTAGCAGGACCCTGACCCTGCGCCTTCAGGGGCTGGCCTCTCTGCAGCTCCAGGGCAGACAAGGCCCAGGAGGCAGGGTGGCAGTAGGGCTGCCAACCTGGCTCCAAGAACAGGCAGGTTCGCCCTGGACAGGGACAGCGAGAACAAGAGAGCATGGCCAGGCCACCCTGTCTTCCTCAGTACCCACCAGGTGCCAGGCCTGGCCTTCAGCACAGGAATCCCAGCAGCCCCCAGCCCTCCTAAACAAAGAACATTGGGATATGAGACAGGGTCTGAGCATATTTGTGTGTTTACGAGGAGATAAATGCCCCCTTCCTGGCAGGCTCCCCAGCATGGCCCCCACAGCCTTATCTCGGACATACTAAACCTCCTCACTTTCCTGAATGGAGCCCGTGTGTCCATTTCAGGGCCCCAGGTACGGCTCCATGTTCTGGGAGAGCCCCTCTCACCATCTGTCCTTCCCTCCTTCTCCAGCCCACGAGCACCTGACCCAAGTCCAGCCCTGGGTGAAGCCACCCAGGGATACACACCCTCGATGACCCGGTCCACCGTCCCAGGGCCAGGAGGAAGAGCAGGTGTGGCCATCTAAAAGCAGAAGGGGTGACCTGACCTAGGACAAGTAAAGGGGGGTGACAGGAAGAAGAGTGAGGACAGGAGCAGCCAGTGGAGGAGGTGAATGAGTGGAGGCGTGGAGAGGGCACCTCCCCCAGGCTGAGAGCCTGAAGAGGCACAGACGCAATGGGCCCCAGGACCCTCACCCTTCCCACCCCCACCCCCACCCACCAAGAGTCGGACCCAGCCTGAGCACGGCAGCCTACGCCCCTTCCCCACTTCCCAAACCAAGAGTCTCCCTTTCCACTGACAAAATCGGCAGCCCAAGTGACACACCAGTCCCAACCAGTGCTCAGCCCAGAGTGGAAATCATGTCAAACCCACAGGGAGAGAAAGTTAACAACAAAAAAACGCACATGAAGAGAGAACCAGACGCCCAGCTTCTTAAGGGAAAGGGAAAGGGGGAGAGGTGAGCACTAAAAACGCCTCAAAATTGGTCAGGACGTGTTCTGTACTCACCTGCACGACTTCTATCCCTCGCTTCCTGTGGAGAAAAACAAAGAAAAGAAATGTTACTCCTGCAGGCTTCCTCTCCAGAATATTCACTACAGCCAGCTGAAGGCAGACAGAGAAGAGAACTTCAGGGAGAGAGCTGGTGGCTGCACTCCTCACGCCGTGGTCCCCACAGTGGTCTCATTTTTGAGGGGAAGGTTTATGAACTCACTGCGCCTCAAAGCCATCTTCTGTCTACAAGAGAAGGCTGGTTTCCCCAGAGGGACTGGGCTGGAGTCCTACGGAGACCTCAGGTTTGCTCATTCTCCTCAGAGCCAGCCCTCTCCCAATCCTGGGGCCAGGCTGCCATCAGCGAGACTCCAGACTGGATTTCCCCAAGACTCCGGCCCCCTCCCCATAACAGCCTGGCAAGCACTCCCTAACTCAGCGCCTCCCTGGCTCCCTAGTTCCTCCCACATCAAGTCTATACCTTGGGGGAAGTGGCTGTGGCTCAATCAGTAGGGCTCCCGTTTACCATATGGGAGGCCCCGGGTTCGGTTCCCGAGGCCCCGGGTTCGGTTCCCGGGGCCTCCTGGTGAAGGCAGGCCCGCCCGCACGGCGTGGTTGGCTGACCCAGCGAGCACAAGCAGCAAGGGGGGGATAAATGAATAAATAAATAAAATCTTTAAAATAAAAAAAAAAAAGAGTCTATACCTTGGCCTGGTCTCCCGTCTGCCACTTTCCACCACCACCCGCCCCACCCACCCTCAGGTGCAGGAATCATGGTCTTCCTTGGCCCCAAACCTTTCATAGTCCCACTGTGGCTGCTTGGTCAATCCTGGGGCCACCCCCCTGGCCCCCACTGACACCCTGCCCATCCCTTGCTTCTACTTGCCCAGCCTGGACCTTGCATTCTCCATCTCTTCCTCCCTCTCACCCACATTCCCACAGCCACAGTCTTTCACACATTTGCCCCAGCTCACCCCACCTGACCAAAATAGCCTGGGGGTCTGTGTCTGGGCCTACACCAAGCACAAAAGGCTCTGAGCCCACCCACCCCCACCCCCACATGCCCACATGTCCTGCTGCAAGCTCCAGTACAGAATACCACCCAGCAAACAGCCCTCTCTGGGCAGCTCCGGGCACACCGCCTGGGTCTCTTCTCCATTCCATGGGCCACTGGCACTTTCCAACCCAGGCTTCAGGATCCTGCTCAGGCAGAGCTCATCCAGAGCTCATCCAGGAAGCTTTCTCTGACCCACACGGAGGGCCCGAGCACCCCGCTATCCACTGCCACAGAACCTGGGGCTATCACAGTCCTGTCCTTCACTCTGGGTACTGACTGGCTGGTTAACCGGAGAAGGGGGCTGGAAGAAGGGCTACAGGGATCCACACAAGCCACCAGGGATCCTTGAGGCTACTAGGGATCCTTATGGGTCACTGGGGATCCATACGGGCCACCAGGGATCCTTAGAGGCCACTGGGGATCCATACAGGCCGTTGGGGATCCATACGGGTCACTGGGATCCTTAGAGGCTACTAGGGATCCATTTGGGCCACTGGGGATCC
>JAKSZT010053819.1:12183051-12207419 GCA_026826555.1 Tolypeutes matacus
ATCCCTACGGGCCACTGGGGATCCTTAGAGGCTACTAGGGATCCATACGGCCAGACGGCCTGCCACCTGCTGTGCCATATGCATTTTGAAGGAAGAAAGGCAGTGCCTCCAGCAGATTCTCAGAGGAGCCTGTGGCACCTAGGAAAGGTCAGGAATCTTTAGTTTACTTGCCCAAGCTCCTTGAGGCAGGGACTGTGCCAATGTAAACACTGCCTGCGCCCCGTGCCCAGCTAGAGTGCCTGCCTCTCCCCAGCTAGGGAGCAGCTACAGGTAAATGAACAAGTAGAAACCTGGTTTGGTTCCTGTGCCCAGCCCGGGCCAGACAGTCAGGGGCTCAACAAACACAACCGTGATGACTGGAGCCAAGGGGCTCCAGGTCTAGGGGAGGAGAAGCGCAAGAAGCCCCATGGAAAGCCTGGGGGATCGTCACGTCACACAGCACAGATTCTATGTCAGCCAGGAACGGGGAGCTGAGAACCCCAGAATCGCAGCAGAGGAGAAACTCCGGGAAACTCGCCCCCTCCGCCTCCTCAGAGTCACCTTCCCTGCCACAGCAAGTGGCCGCAAGGCCCTGAGCGCAGCCTGCTGGGACACAGGCACGAGTCTGGACCTCGCAAATGCTGCCTTGGCCCCGCCACGGGGTCCCTGCCAAGGTGAAAACTGGCTATTTCCAGGTTCCAGCAAACAGCACAGGATCATCAAAGCCCTGATGGCCACAAGGCAGCCCCGGCTCAGAACTACGGAGCAAGTCAATGGGCACAACCGGGACTGAGCACATGCTGAAGGAGGCCTTTGGAGGCCTGGGGGAAGGATTACCTGGTAAGAGGCACTGGGACAAAGGGTCACCATCAGGGGCAAAAGTAAAGCTGGATCTGCACCTCACAGCGCCCACCAAGTCTAAGTCCTTTTGGAACAATAATTTAAATGTAGAACAAGAAACCAGAAAAGTGTGCGAGCCTTAAAACAGGGATGGCCTTTCTAGCTATGACTCAAGTCTCAAAAGCTACAAAAGATAAATATTAATACTTAAGGGGTCGGATGTGGCTCAACTGGTTGGGCATCCGTCTCCCATATGGAGGGACCCGGGTTCGATCCCCGGGACCTCCCGGTAAAAAAAAAAAAAAAAAATATTAATACTTAAAATTGACTGGGTGGCTAAAGCTCTATAAACAAAACCAAATGACAAACAAAAACCTAGGGGAAAATATTTGCAACTCTTATTAACAAAGGTCTAATTTTCCTATAATATGAAGAGTTCCTAAAAATTGGTAATGAAAAATACCAATGACTCAAAAGATAACAAAAAGCCCAAAGAATCTGAATAGACAGTTAAGAGATAAGAAAGCACAAATGCTCCTTAAACATATGAAGAAGGTGGCAAGCAAAATAACAGCCCTCAAAGAGTCCACACTGTAATCTCTGGAACCTGTGAATACGTTCTGGCATGAGGCAAAGGGGAATTAAGGCTGCTAATCAGATAACCTTGAGGTGAGATTTTCCTAGATTATCCAATGTGATCATCTAGGACCCAATGTGAACAAGGGTCCAATGAGTAGAAGGAGGCAGAGAGAGAGGTCAGACTGAGAACCGAAGATGCCACATGGCAGGCTTTAAAAATGGAGGGGGGAGTGGATGTGACTCAAGCAGTTGAGCACCTGCTTCCCACATGGGAGGTCCCAGGTTCAGTCCCCAGTGCCTCTTAAAAACAAAAAATCAACAAGCAAACAAACGAAAAAAACCAACTCAGGGAAACCGATGTGGCTCAGTAGTTGAGTGCCAGCTTCCCACATACGAAGTTCTGGGTTCAATCCCTGGTACCCCCCCCAAAAAAAAGGAGGCAGGGGCCACGAGCCAAGTGACACAGGCAGCCTCTAGAAGCTGGAAAGGCCAGGATGCTGATTCTCTTCTAAGCTCTCTGGAGGAACACAGCCTTGTCCACACCTTGACTTTAGCCCAATCAGACCTCCAGAATCTCAAAATAATAAATCTGTGTTATTTTAAGCCACTTAATTGGTGGTGGTGTGTTACAGCAGCCAGGGGAAGCTAACAGGAAGAGAGAGGCTCAACTTTGCTCACAGTTAAGAGAAAGAACAATCTGAAGTGCACTCGCAGGCTGTCAGTCCGCAAAAATCCACACATTTGCAAACTTTGGGGGAAGAGGAGGAGATAGGCCCTACGGGACAGCATGGGGGAGCCCCTGGGGGGCGCAGAGGGACAGAGACGCATACGGCCTGGGCCCTACAGCTGCACTAGGGGATCCCAAAGTTCCTCCCCTCCCCTGATCACCTCCTGGATGGAAATCCTAAATGGCTGAGGAAGAAACCCCACCGCCAACCTCCAAACAACTGCAAGTCTGGACTGCAGAGGGCACTGGAGGAGACCGCGAACCGCCAGGTCTGTGACCCCCACGGGCTCTGGGCTGGGACCTGGAGCTTCCCCTCCAAGCTAATCCTCGCGGCATCCAGATTACCCTGGCATGTGGCTGTTGTCTTCCTTGTGAAGCCAATCAGGTCACATCCAACCAGTCCACACTCGAGAGCGTCCTGGACAGCGCAGCCCCACCCCAGCAATAAAACACACGTCCAACTTTGAGAACAGATGCAAAGCAACAACAACAAAAAGCAGGCTTGACAACAGGTAGGCTGAAAATATTAAGCCAGGCCGAGCTCCAAGGACCCACCGCCACGTCTCTGCAGCTAGAGCTCCAGCACACATCGCAGCCTCGCACCACAGGGGCTCACGGCCCACCAGTCCATGTCGGGCCATACACGTTTCCTGAATACCTGCTTGGTGATGAGAGCTGACAAGCGCTAACCTGTGCTGAAAGCTGGCTGCTCAGTGACACCTTCCAGCAGCCCTGGAGGGGGGCTGTGAGCGCCCTGCTCTGCGGCCGGGAGCCGCGGCCCAGGGAGGCACGTCTGAGTCAGTGAGTGCAGGCCCTGCTCTCCCACACCCACATGGTGAGCTGGCACGGGGGCATGGAAAAGGGCACGGCCTGCCCCCCTCCCCGGGCCGCAGTGAGCACGCAGGCGGAGAATAACATTCCCACCGGAGGAGAAATTCTACACACACTACCAGAGCCTGCTCAGGAAAACAGCGTGTAAACCTGCCAGGGCTCGCCCCTTCATGTGCAACTTCTACAGAGCAAAGACTGATAACCCTGATTTCCCAGGGAGCAGGCTCCTGAAATCGTGCCATAACCAGAAAATTTAGAAACTGAATCTAGAAACTGAATCATGAAACAGAAGGGGAAGAGGGAAGGGGGGAAGGGAAGAGAAACTGGAGAACTGGCTCCTCCTGAAGATCCCAACTCCACAATCCCACCTCCTCGCCCCACAGCCACTCACATGGGCGGCATGTTTCAGGCTCTGGGATATCAACTGCCACACTATCTGTGACAACAAATGACCAGGATCAACCTAAATCCCCCAAGAGGGGCCATTAACAAACACCTCACACACAGTTGGAGGAGTACTACACAGCCTCAAAAAAGAATGAGAAAGTTCTTAGGAGCCCATAAGGAATTTTCTCTTCTACTTGTGTGAAAATAGAAGGTGCAAAACTGTGTGTGCTATATACAATTAATTTATATCAAGAACACCACCCAGGAAAAGAATGCGTGTTTGTAGATAACCAGAATGAATCTGAAAGCCCTCTGAGAAGCCGGTCACACTGTGACCTCTGGTCCAGGGCACGGGCAGCCGGGGCGATGGGCGAGAGGAAAACGTTCTTTTCACTCTGCACCCTCACTGTCTTTTGGCTTTTGTGCCATGTGCCTGTAACATATTCTCAAAAACTAGCAAAACATTTAATAATATTTTAAATAATCTAGTTGCCAGCATTCCCAGAGCCTGGCATAAAGTAGATGCCTGACCAAGTATGATCAGTCATTCACTCACTCACTCAAGGAAGGGGAGCAGAGGAGCTCAGGAATTAACAAAATGAGCTTCAAGCTCTGCTCAAAGTGCAGCCGAAATAGCACCCATTTCTGGGGCCAGCAGTCATCCACTGGAGCATTCAGTGTGAATTCTAGGCCAATTAAACATTCAGGGACCTAGAAAACAGACCAAAAGCAAATGTACTTGGGAGCTCAATGGTTTGGATGTAGCACAAGTGTTTAAGTACCTGCTTCCCATGTGTGAGGTCCCAGGTTCAATCCCCAATACCTCAAAAAAAAAAAAAAAAAAAAAAAAAGTACTGCAGTGCCGCCTCTGGCTGCAGCTCTGGGGGACAGCAGTAAACAGGTGTGTGGCTTTTCCTTTATTTTTTTTTTTTTTTTTTTTTTTTTTTTTACTGGGAGGTCCCGGGGATCGAACCCAGGTCCCTCCGTATGGGAGACGGATGCTCAACCATTTGAGCCACATCCATCCCCCTGGCTTTTCCTTTAGATGGGACTGTATTTTCAGTGTTCTACAGTGACCATACTTATTACTTCCAAAATTAGAAAAAGTAACCACGTAAGTTAAATAGTTGACGAATTTTATAAAAATCCTGCACCTGGGGGAACACATTGTAGGCTCTAAAACTGTCGTTTTCTTTGATAAATATTGCATTAAGATTTGAATAGAGGTCTATCCCACAACTCATAAACACAAACTTGCTTTTCCAAAACTGAATAACCGATGAAGAAGGAAGCCACTTTGCAAAAGATCTTCTCCTGGAGTACATCCTTGGGGAAATTCAAAATGCCCATTTAGGCGAACAGATATGGCTCAAGTGCTTGGGGACCAGTCTACCATATAGAAGGTCCAGGGTTCAATTCCTGGGGCCTCCTGGTGAAAGGCAAACTGGCCCACGCGGAGTGCTGGCCTACGCAGAGAGCTGGTACAGCAAGATGACACAACAAAGAAACACAGAAGAGAGACAATAAGAGACACAGCAGACCAGGGAGCTGAGGTGGAACAAGAGATAGAGCATCCTCTCTCCACTCCGGAAGGTCCCAGGATCAGTTCCCACTGCCGCCTAAAGAGAAGACAAGCAGACACAGAAGGACACACAGAGAGCAGACAGAGAGCGCAAAACAACGGCGGGGGGGGGGGGGACACGTGAGAAATAAATAAATAAAAATAAATCTTAAAAAAAATATGCTCATTTACAAAAGGAACTAGCCTTTCAGGGAAGGAGAAGAGCAACCAGAGAAAGCTTCAGGGAGATGGTGGCATTTGCCATTGAAGTGAAAGATGTTGAAGAGTAACAACAAGCAGAGGTTGGGGAGAAGGAGATAAAGAGGAAGATGTGACGACTGCGCCCCTCCCCGGAGGCAGCAGCGATGGGAAGCAATATGGGAGATGTCGGGTGGGGCCTGCCCACAGTCCCCAAATGCCAAGGTGAAGCTTCTACCCCAATGGCTAGTGAGTCCTAAATGCCAAGGCATCAGCCTGAGAACTGCGACCAGAGCTTGTGAGAAATACTGACTTGGACCCACTCCTGAAGGTTGATTTAGTCAGTCTAGGGTCAGGCCTGGGTTTGTCGAGCTCCCAGGTGCTGCTCAGAGAGCCAGCTGTGAGGACAGCTGTGCATCCAGGGAGCAACTCCATGTGCTTGGGACCAGATTTGCAGAGGGGAGGACCTGGGCAGAGGGGGCTTGGTTTTGGGTGGGCCCTCCAGGTCTTAGGGGACAGGCATATGATAGATAAAACAACTAGAAATATCTGTGATGCTCAGAGTCTGGGCAGCTTGGAACAAGCTGAGGCCACACCCCTCGGCAAGAGAAAGAGGATGCATCGCAGGAAGATGCGAACAGTCCACTGTCTCTACCATGCTGGACTGAGATGCCAGGGGGTGGTTAGGAGGCCCAGGACCAAGCTAGCAGACAGTTGAGAGTGGGCGGAACACAATTAAGAGGCAGGAGGAAGTGGCCCCAGAAGCAGGAGAGGTAGGGTGTGTCCCCAAGAGAACATGTGATCAGACCCAGCTGTACCTTGTGCCTCAGTTTCCTTGCCTGTGATATGGGAAGAATACTAGAACCTGCCCCATAGGACAGTTTGAGAAGGAAAGTTCAGGCCCAACACAGCAGCTGGACCCCAAGGGGATGTGAGCCCCCAGGAGATGTGGGCCCTCTAAGGGATGTGGACCCCCCTGGGGGATGTGGGTCCCTCCAGGGGGGGGATGTGGGGCCTTCTAAGGGATGTGGGACCCCAGGGGATGTGGGCCCTCTAAGGGATGTGGACCCCCCTGGGGGATGTGGGTCCCTCCAGGGGGGAGATGTGGAGCCCTCTAAGGGATGTGGGACCCCAGGGGATGTGGGCCCTCTAAGGAATGTGGACCCCTCTAATGGTTATGGACCCCCCTGGAGGATGTGGGCCCCTCCGGGGGATGTGGGTCACCCCCCCCCAGGGATGTGTGCCCCTCCAGGGGATGTGGGGCCCTCTAAGGGATCTGGGACCCCAGGGGATGAGGGGCCCTCTAAGGGATGTGGGTATCCCCAGGGGATATAGGCCCCTCTAAGGGATGTGGGACCCTCTTAAGGGATGTGGGCTCTCAGGGGGATGTGGGCCTCGGTTGCTTTTGCGCTGACCTGCACTCCTGCTCTTGGGAACTGCCCCTCCTCTATCATGCACGATTCAGATGGGCAATCCATCAAGGGGCCGCACCCCCGGGTGGGCACAGGACCTGGCAACCCACGTGTCTCCAGGATGGGTGTGGGACCCAAGCCAGGGCAGGTCCTGGGGGACTGTCAGCAGGAAGAACGAGCCGGGCTGGGAATGTGGGAGGACACCACTGCCTCCATGCAGCTAGAATCTAGATGAGAAGGACAAGGCAGGAGAAGAGGCCACGCCAGAGCAAAAGCAAGGCAGAGTTCTCTAGAGTTTACAGCCCTGACCCAGCCGTGCCCAGAGCCTGTCCACTCTGGATTCCCAGTTGCATGTCTTCCTTAAGGCAATGTATGCTGAGTATACAGCAGGTGCTCAGCAAGTGATAGTGGCTACCACTTTCTGAGAATGACAAAGATAACCCCAGCTGTTAAGGAAGAGGGGACAAGAAAGAGGGATCAAAAGCAGGAGAAGGAGAAAAGAGCAAGATGACGGACACTGGGGGGGTGAGGCAGGTGGTAGGGAGGAGTGGCCACAGATACTCGCTGGTGGGAACATAAAATGGTGCAGTTGCTGTAAAACAGTTCAAAAGTTCCTCAAAAAGTTAAACACAGGGAAGCGGCTGTGGCTCAATCAGTGGGGCTCCCGTTTGCCATGTGGGAGGCCCTGGGTTCGGTTCCCGGGGCCTCCTGGTGGGGGCGGGCCCGCCCGCACAGCATGGTTGGCTGACCCGGTGAGCACGAGCAGCAAGGGGGGGATAAATGAATAAATAAATAAAATCTTTAAAAAAAAAAAAAAGTTAAACACAGAATCACAATATGACCTGGCAATCCCACTTCTAGATAAATACCCAAAAGAATGGGAATCAGGGACTCGAGCAGACACGTACACACCAATGCTCATAGCGGCATTATTCACAACTGGATAATGTGAAGATGGAAACAGCCCAAGCAAGGGTCCTTCGACGAACAGATAAACAGTATGTGGTGCATCCATGCAGCGGAATATTATTCAGCTGTAAAAAGGAATGAAGTTCTGATACATGCTATAACACGGCTGAACCTTTAAAACATGCTGAGAAAACAAGCCAGACACAGAAGGACAAATATTATATAATTTCACTTATATGAAATACCTAGATTAGCCAATTCACGGAAGAGAAAGTAGATTAGAGATTACCGGGGGGCAAGGGGGGAGGAATGGGGAGCTATTGCTTAATAGGTACAGAGTTTCCGTTTGGGGTGATGAAAAAGTTTTGGTAATGGATGGTGGTGACGGTAGCATAACACTATAAATGTAATTAATGCCACTGAATTTTACAATTAAAAATAGTTTTTTAAAAAACAAAATATAGGGAAGCGGCTGTGGCTCAATCAGTAGGGCTCCCGTTTACCATATGGGAGGCTCCGGGTTCGGTTCCCGGGGCCTCCTGGTGAAGGCAAGCCCGCCTGCACGGCGTGGTTAGCTGACCCAGCGAGCACAAGCAGCAAGGGGGGGGGATAAATGAATAAATAAATAAAATCTTTAAAAAAAAAAAAAAAACAAAATATATATAAGAAAAAGGAAAAGAAAAATATTTCAAAAAAGCAAATTTTTGGTTTAATATATATGCTACACAATAAAAAAGGTACTCATCACCAGCTGCTTTCCTGCAATTTGGCCCCAGCATGTGCCGCACACGCAGGCCCAGCTAGGTGGAGAAGGGAGTGTGCACCCCAATCCAGCTGCTGAGGGAGGCCAGGCAGGGGCAATTGCACAGTGAAGGGACTCGACTGGACACGCAGGCTCCCTCCCACCAGTGGGCGAGGAGAAAGAAGCTGCACCTGCACCCAAAGCTGAGACCCACTTAGGGATGGGAAGTGTGTAATTATGCCAGAGGGAGCCGGGCACAGCCTCGTCCCGGCAATTTGCAGTGCACTTTGATAATTGCCAGACTCCGGAATAACAAGGCCCATTAGCTCCCACGAGGGCTGCGGGCGAAGCTCCAGGAACCAGGCGTGTAGGCGTCGGGGGGAAGACCCCGAGCTACTCCCCCCGCCGGGACACGGCCTGCAGCACACCCCACCTTCACCGCCGCCACCACCAAGAGGCTGCAGAAGGTCCCTAGCGAGGTGGCCGGGCCTCCTCTCACCCGTGTACAGAGGGACACGCGGCTCCTGCCGCCTCAAAGGCCACCTCCAGCATCACCACCCGGCCCCCAGGGGTCGGCTCCCCAGGAGAAGCCTTCCTTGGCTCCCAGCACCACCCCCCCACCAGCTGAGCACCCTGCAGTCCAGCACCGAGCGCAGACACGGAGGTCACCTGGTTCCATGCTGCTGGTGCCTGCTGGGCTGAGGGCTCTGCAGTGGGCATTTATGGTGGTTCCAATAATTGCAGTCCTCCTCCTCCTGCCGCCCCCTGCCGTCCTGAGGTCAGGCACAGTCGTGTGACTCGCTCTGGCCAATGAAATGTGAACACAGGTGCCCACGTCATTTTCCAGAAGAAGCAGGCACTGTCCCTCCCGCCAATCCTCCCCTACCTGAGCACCCATGGAGCACCTGAGGAGACGGCCAGCCTCCACCACGGGCCCAGACCACCACCTGGGAAAATGCCAGGCTGGGTGACAACAAAGCACAAGAAACGATTTCTCCAGCCAGCAGTGGATCTCAGCTGGGGGTGCCTTTGGTCCGCAGGGGCCATCTGGCGGTCCTAGAGACATTCTGGCTGTCACAGACAGAGAAGGTGCTCCTGCATCTACTAGATCTACTCTGCCGAGGCCAGGGATGCTGGTAAACACCTCACGATGCACAGGGCAGCCCCCGAAAACAGCCTGATCCAGCCCAGAACGTGACCGTGCCGAGGGTGAGAACTGCTGGGACGCAGAAGCACAGCGCTGAGCCGCCTGGGAGGACCCCAGCCCTGGAGGGGGGACAGCTCCCGAGTGGACGCTGAATGGCTAGGAAGAGACCTTCACCGCTTCAGACACCTCAGGGTTGTTTTTACCGCAGCACAAGCCGCCTATCCTGACTGAAAAAGCTCCCTGAAGAAACAGGACTTGCGGCCATATGTCTTCATTCCCCAATTCTTAGCACAATGGCTGGCACATGGGCATGTGGGCATTCTGCACACAAGGTAAGGCGGAGCAGGGAGCACCAGTCCTTCCTCTCGTGAAACCCTTCGGCAGAGGCCGCTGCAAACGCCGAGGCCTGATAGGCCTTGCACTCACTGGCCCCTCTGCCTGGACCGCCTTGCAAGCTCCTGCTCACCCAGCAAGGACAGCTCAAACAGCATACCTTCCCCTGGCAGAAGCACAGCGCCCCAGCCACGGCGCCACCTTACCCTTACGACTGGCCCCTGCTCGGTGTCGGCGTAGCCGTCATCTCGCCCAGATCAGACCGCGAGCCCAGACTGTGCGCTTCATTTCAGCATCCTCTGTGCCCACCAGGACGCCGACACTTGGCAGGTGCCCTGCAAGCAGTTCCTGAACGAGGATTCCAAGCCTACCAGCTGCCAGCCCTGAGCCGAGCCACCCCAGGCCAACTGCGGGAGGCTTCCATCGTGGGTCACTTGGTAGGCTGCTCTGCAGTTTGGATTTTCCCCCAGCAACAGTGCCCGAAATTGAAATGGCCCAAAAGAAAGGCAATATATGAACAGAATTTTGAAGCAAGTACAAACATTTGAATTGTTTGGACAGCTCCAGGGAAGAACAAGATAAACTGGAAGCTGACAAATGTCTTTTTCAAAGGGGGAGGGAGGTGGCACAGCCTTCCAGTCACTGGCGGGTCCCCAACCACCTTAACTGAAGCCCTCCCCCATCCTGGATGCCCCACCCGGGGGATGCAGGTGAGCCCTGGGTCCAAGGTTTCCCTCAGTGCAAACACAAGCAGTGTCTGCGTCAGCTCATTCCTCCGAATCAGGACCAAGGGCGGAGGGTCCCTGGAGGCTGCTTTCCCTCATCGACTCAGGATGTGGGCCAGAAGGCGAGTGGATGACTCACCTCAACACCTCCAGGACAGGTAAGCAGGAGCTGCAGGAGCGCAAAAGCCTCTGCTGCGGTGTCTCACCCACTGAGAGCCACACCTCTAAAACCCTACCCCACCATTTTCAGGATGGAGAAACTGAGGCAGGGGTGGACTGGTAATTACCCAAGAATGCGTTCTGTTGCGTCCAGAGTGTTGTGGCATCAGATCAGAAATCTCCCTCACCTTTAGTCCAAGCACAAATGTTGAAAGCTGTTCCCCTAATGGCATGTGACGCGCCTGTTTTCTGAAATAAAAATTCTCAATTTGAAATGCTTTTGAATCTTGCACTACCCCCTGCAGGTGCTGTAATGGGGGGTGCAGGGGCTGCTGGAAGAGTCCAGTGCTTCCTTCCCTACCCACCCCACCCCCAGCTTCAATCTGCCTGCCTCTGGGGCTAATGACTCAGTGTGTTCTCTTCACAGCAATTTCCTAATCCCAAGAATGCAAAGTCATTTTAATATCAGCCTAATGAACAAAGTAAGCTACTGCAAGAAGAAAGAAATCCCTGTACTCACCTGGAACTCACACGGAGGGAGAAGCCTGCCCAAGGAAGTCTGAATTTTTTTTAGCACGGATCCTCAAGGTGCCACTTGTGCTTAAAATAGCTGCAAAAGTGTGTCCCCAGGCCTGCCTCCCAGGATGCTGACGCTTTTTAAAAGGCTGCAGGAGATTCAACTGTCTTCCCCCATCCACCCAGATTCTGCTGCTAAAACTCTCTACCACCAAAAACCTGAGAGTTAGGGGTCTCTGCCCTGCTGCTGAGCCTCCAACCCCAGGGGCGGAAAGTCCCCGTCTGGTTTTCATCAAACATTTGCTCAACTCCTCTGTCGAGCCCTGGGCTGGCCCAGAAACAGAGGGGCCCCAAGCCATAAGCCCTGCGTGGGGATGTTGGGGAGGTCGTGAAGAACATGCCACGCGCACCGGTGTGTGCCGCGGGACCCCTGAGCTGAGCAAACGTGGGGGTCCTTTGAGCTGAGCCTGGAGGCGGCCAGGAAGGAGGCTGCGGAAGCAGGCCTGGCCAGGCCAGGGGCGCCAGGGGGGAGGCCCTGCGGCTCCCCAGCTCAAACACTTACACCTTGGGGCACCTTACTCATAGCTCTACCCAGCCCCTAAGAGGCAGCATTCCCTGGCCTGGGGTGAGGGCGGGGCTGCAAAGCCTGACCTTGACCCAATCCCCAGGCCCTGAGAAGGTCGTTGTGTAAGAACAATGTGTCAGTTTCCTAGGGCTGCTGCGACAGATCTCTGGAAACTCAGTGGCTTAAACCCACACAAATGTATCATCTTACAGTTCTCGAGGCTCAGCAGGCTACTTCCCTTTGGACTTTCCCGGGCAGGATCCCTTTCTTTGCCTTTTCCACTTCTAGAGGCTGCCCTCCGCCTCTGGCTCAGAGCCACATCACTCCGACCTCTGCTCCCACGGTCATGGCTCCCTCTCTGGCCCTGACCGGGAGTCCCGCCTCCCTCTTCTAAGGACGCTTGTGCTCACATAGGGCCCACCCAGAAAATCCAGGGAAACCCCCCCCCCATCTCAAGATCCGGAGCTCAATCACACCTGCAAAGCCCTTGTCCCAGTAAGGTCCCAGTAACAGGTGCCAGGTCAGATGTGGCCATCTCTGGGCCATTATTCTGTCTACGCAGACACCAAGGCCCTTTATGGCTTGGCCATCCCATGAATCTGACACTCCCTCAGTGTCCACATGTGTCCAAAGTCCACAGGGGCCTCAAAGGCCAACAAGGAGGAGGCTGGAGTTCAGCCTCCATGGCACCCACAGGATTCCCAAGGGGCACTGGAAATAACCAAATGCAGCCACACCCTGCAGGGAAGAGGCTCTGAGAGTCAGGGCAGGGGAGGGGGAGGCTGGTGGAGACCCAAGGCGCCAGGCCGAGAAGCCCTGGTGTCAGGTGGGGAGGGGTCATCATTCCTGACTCTTGGGTCCATCTCGAGGCCCAGGAGAGATGCCCAGCCAGCCAGGCCTCCCAACCCCAGCCCCAAAGCCACCTGGCTGTGCTGCAGACCACGTCCCCAGGACCTTGCCACAGACTCCGAGCAGTGACAGACCCAAGGGGCTTTGGGGCCTGAGCCCATGTGAGGCACAAGGCCCAGGGGCCTGCCAAGCTGCCTGTTTTCATTTCCATAGCTGCAGGGGGGGGGGGCATTTTACAAATGTCACATTTTTTTCAAGCAAGTAAATTCAGAGAGGTTAAGGAACTTGCCCAAAGACTCAAAGCAAATAAGAAGCAGAACCATAATTTAAACTCAGGTCTGCCTGTCAACAAAGGCCGTCCCCACCCGTGACTCTGTCTGATCTCCCTGGGAGAAGGGGGGATCACCTTTTGGACAATGGAGTTCAGACAGGTTTGCTGGGGGTGAGGCTTCTAGGATTTCTGGAGAAGAAACTGTTTTCTTCTAGATACAGCTGCCTTCCCCCACCCCAAATCAGGGCTGAAAGCCCTCCTTCCACCACTGCCACACAGCTGGGGAGGGGTGTGCCCCGGCCCCAAGAGTGCTGCAGCCCCGAGGAACAGTCCTCAGAGAGAATGGCCTTCCGGAGTGTGATGGTTAGTTTCCTCTGTCACCTTGGCAAGGTGATGGTGCTGGTCCTCAAGGAAGCACTGGCCTGCTGGTGACTGTGAGGGCATTGTGCAAATGGGATTTGCATCTAAAAGCACTTGGCTGCACGTACACTGAGCTGATTGCAGCTATCATCAAGGGAGCTTGCCCTCAGCAGGTGGGGCAGGCTCCTTATCCAACCAGCTGGAGGTCTTAAAAGCTAGAACCAAAGGTTTCAAGGTCAGAAGAATTTCTGCCTCCTTCAGCACTGGATCTTGCTAGAATTTTCAGCCAGGCAGCATCCCCTGGGAATTAGGCCTGGGGACTTCAACATAACTTTCATCAGTTACCAGTTTGTGGCCTGCCCTACAGAGCTCGGAATTGCCAGCCCCCACGGTTGCATGAGCCAATTCCCTATAATCAATCTCTTTACATAGGTATCTCGGGTCTACTGTAAGGCAGGAGCTGGACACAAGGCCCAGAGCAGGAGCCAGTGCCCTGTCCTCCCATCCCTGCAGCACTGACAGCTCTGACTACACTGTCACCTAGAATCCACGCTTTCCAAGCAGAAGAAACCACTCCTCGGGATCAGAAGGGACAAGGAAACAGATTCCAGCTCGACCACGCGACGAGGTTTCCAAAGCCCAAAAGAAGGCTGTGGGGGCAGATAGTGAGCGCCCCGTGGCAGGAAGGACTCAAGCAGAGTTTGAATGCCCACCTGTGAGGGAGGGAAGACTTGTGCATGGGGAAGGCAGCAGGATTTGTGCCTCAGGAACCTAGTCTACCAGTTAGAGAAATCGGCCAGGGTCAAAGGGCCTGAGGCAAGCAAACGGGCTCCACTATTGAGAATGCGGAGGCCAGCCCAGGCATTTAGAGGAGGCAAGAATGAGTCCAAGGCCTCGGTGGTCCCCCGTCGAGAGCCAAGGCTACCAGGCCACCTCCGGGCAAGGCTGGCACACTGCTGTGCAGGCATGCGGCCCCACCTCCTCCCATCCAGCTCTGGGCCCTGCCAGGCTCTGCAGCTGCGAGCCATAGCAACAGACCCCAAACAGCTTGAGAAATCCCTCAGAGAGTCCCATGCAGGGTGTCACGGCAGCAGCCAAACCAGAGCCAAGAGCTGGGGCCTGGGCAGAAGTGAGAAATGCCAGAAAGAGGAAGCCATAACTCCAGCCAGAAGAGAAGAAGGCTTGAGTGCAGGCAAAGGGTGGCCTCCGACTCCATGAGCCACCAGGTCCTCGTCCTGCATGCCACCAGGCCAGGTCCTGCTGTCCTCGCACGCCCCCTCCAGCCAGGTCCCCAAAGTCACCAGTGACCCTTCCGTCTAATGTGACTTATCACCGCACTGCCCCCTTCAAGCCCTCGCGCCTGGCATTCGGGGCCTCTGCCAGGTGACCAGTGGCGGCCTCCAGCTGCCCCACTCTGTCTGCTCGGCACACTCTGCTACTGCGCACCCCGCCCCCACAAGCTGGCTCTTGCCCACACTGCCCACCATGCACAACGCTGGAAGCCCCTTCCTCATGCTGCCCTCTTAGAGGAGGCCACTGGGAGCCCACGAAGCCCAGCGGGGCCAGTCCTGCTGTTTTAAAAGGAAAACTCCACATGACATCAAAAGCACAGGCAACAAAGGGAAAAAAGCTGATAAACTGGACTTCAAAATTTAAGGCTTGGGAAGCGGCTGTGGCTCAATCAGCAGGGCTCCCGTTTACCATATGGGAGGCCCCGGGTTCGGTTCCCGGGGCCTCCTGGTGAGGGCAGGCCCGCCCGCACGGCGTGGTTGGCTGACCCAGCGAGCACAAGCAGCAAGGGGGGGATAAATGAGCACAAGCAGCAAGGGGGGGATAAATGAATAAATAAATAAAATCTTTAAAAAAAAAAAAAAATTTAAGGCTTTTGTGCACCATAGGGCACTATCAAGAAAGTGAAAAGATGACCCAAAGAATGGGAGAAATATTTGCCAATTATATATCTGATAAGGGATTAATATCCAGAACACATTTTTAATAAAAAGCCTCCTACAATTCAAAAACAATTAAAAACTAGGCCAAGGTCTTGAATAGGCATTTCTCCTAAGAAGATATACAAACAGCCAATAAGCACATCAAAAGATGTTCAACATCATTAGCATTAAGGAAATGCAAATCAAAACCACAATGAGATACCACTTTATACTCACTAGGATGGCTATTACCAAGAAAAAAAGAAAACAAGTGTTGATGAGGATGTAGAGAAATTGAAACCTTCACGTATTGCTAGAGGGAAGACAAAACGGTACAGCTGCTGTAGAAAACAGTTTTGCAGGTCTTCAAAAAATTAAACTTAGAATTACAATTTAACCTGGCAACTCTACTGGTAGACAATCATTCAAAAGAATTGAAAGCAGGGACTCGAACCTGTATGCCAATGTTCACAGCATCATTTTTTACAATGGCCAAAAGGGGGAAACAACCCCAGTGTTCACTGACAGAGGAATTAACAAAACTTGTTACAGTCATACAGTGGAATTCAACCCTAAAGAGGAACTGAATTCTGAGACATGCTCCATGGATGAACCTTGACCCTAAGTGAAATAAGCCAGACACAAAGGAACAATAGATATTCTATGATTCCACTTGTATGAAATATCTGGAAAAAGCAAATTCACAGACACAGAAAGTAGATTAGAGGTTACCAGGGGCTGGGCAGAGGGCGAAAGGGGAGTTACCACTTTAATGGGTGCAGAGTTTCTGTTTGATGAAAAAGTTCTGGAAAAAGTAGTGATGCTTATACAACATTGTGAATGTGCTAAATGATACTGTATCCAATTACAAATGGTAAAATTTATGTTATGTATATTTTTGCAACAATAAAGAAAAATTCCATGACCTGGAAAGCTCTACAAATGGTGTCTACTCCTGAACTGAATTTCTCCTAGGAAGCGGCTGTGGCTCAATCAGTGGGGCTCCCATTTAACCATATGGGAGGCCCTGGGTTCGGTTCCCGGGGCCTCCTGGTGAAGGCAAGCCCGCCCGCACAGCGTGGTTAGCTGACCCAGAGAGCACAAGCAGCAAGGGGGGGATAAATGAATAAATAAATAAAATCTTAAAAAAAAAAAAAAAATTTCTCCTTAGCGAAGGACAACACAAAAAGCCCATTTTTTTCCACCTTTATTGGGAGAGAAAAAAAAAATCTCTCAAGATTCCACACCTGCCCCATCTGATTTGGTATGCCCATCTGCTGGACAACTGTCTAGGGATAATTTTCACAGCCAGGACAAGAGCTCAAGATAGAGAGGAATGAGCCCGATTTGTAAGGGGCAGGAGGGAGTGGGCAGGAGTTTTCTTCAATTCTCCCTAATGACTTGCTTTCTTGCATACTACCTCTCTACCCAAGGCATGCATTCATTCATTCATTTCCTTCATACTTATCAAGCACCTACTATGTGCCAGGCACAGTTTCAGTGCTGGGGCACAAGTCAAAATGACAGCAGGGTTTCTGTCCTCAGGACCTGACAGCCTAGAGGGGAAGGCAAACAAGCAAGCAGACAAGTGAAATAAGTGCAACACTGGGGGAGCGGGGGGGCACATGAGGCTGAGGCAGAGAATGGGGGCTGCTTTGGGGTGGTCACGGAAGGCTGCTCTGAGGAGGTGATATTTAAAGATGAGAACTAAAGACTGAGAAGGAGACAGTCATGTGAGGAGTGGGGCAAGTGGCTGCCCAGCAGTGGGGAACACCATGTGCAAAGGTCCTGGGGTGGCTAAGAGTTCCGAGTGGCCTAAGAACTGAAGAAAGATTGCAGTGGCTGGTGACGTGGGAGAGAGGCAAGAGGCCCTGGGACAGTGTTCTTGGGCCCACTTGGCTACCTGGGCCAAGAAATTCTCTCTTTTTTATTTAAGCTCGTCTGAATCAGGTTTTGTGTCACTTGCATCCAAAAGAGTCCTGGCTACTATAACATCCAAACCAAAGCATCACATTCCATCACCTTCTCCACCAACCTGTGCCTCAGTCTTGAAAACAGACATCACCTTCCACCCAGCAGCCCAAGCCAGAGCGTGGCCCCACCCTCCTCTCTCCTCTCCCTTGCCCTCTGTCAATATCCATGACAAAGTTTCATCTGGGCCTCTAAGCAGCCACCCAGGGAGATGGAAGGAAAGGCAGGAAGAGGAAAGCAGATGGTCTCTCAGCTGAGGAGGGAAAACGAGAATCCCCGATAACTGGCTGGCTGATTGCACATAATTATGAAGGAAAAACATTCTTTAAAATTAGCTTCCCAAACAGGTATAATTTTGAGTGTCCCTTGCAATGTGATTATAGCGTCAGACCGATGAATGTTTCACCGTCGGCACAGACCGCTCAGGCCCCAGCAGGCAGAAAATAACGGAGCCAACCAAGGCGCCAGGGCTAGACAGCTCCCAGGGAAGTGCTTCCAGATGCCCGGGGGAAGCACCAGCCAGGAGACCCAGCACGGAGCTCCCCCCACATCTGGCCGGGGGCCCTGCCCAGAGAGGCCTCGGGAGGCACGTCTTTCTTCTTTCTCTCTCTCTCTTTAATCTTCAGGGTCTTTGATGCAGAAGCAAATCCCTAAGAGCACAGCCGCATTCACTGTAAACCCACGAGGGGCCAGGCCTGTTGCTCTACTCTGGGCCTCAGTCTCCCCATCAGTAAAATGGGTGTGGCAGTAGGTTGCCGCTCCCTGCGCTGCTGGGAGGCCTGAACGGGGGCCTGGTAGAGTGTGCGACCCGTCAATGTGACCACGACCCTCCTCCTCACGGCAACCCTGGCGGCACCGCGCATTCTCCAGACACAGAAGCTGCAGCTTCCAGAGGCCATGTGACCCTTCAGCGGGGGCCACAGGAGTGGGGACGCGAACCCAGCTCTGCCCCTGCTGGGCTCGGGGTGGTGAGAAGTGCCCTCTGAGCTCCTCAGGCCGCGGCCTCCTGGGCAGGGCGGATGGCGAGTGTGCACTCAGACCCCGGTCTGCAGCTCTGCCCTCGGCACACAGCCCTCTTCAGAGGGTTTGGGATTTGGGAACTTCCCGGGCCCTGCTGGGCAGCTGGCTCCATCGCGCCCCTCTCTCTGGGAGATGCTCCTAGCTCTGGGCACTCCACCTCACAGGGCTCCCCATTTTACATACAAGAGTACCAAGGACCAGGGGAGAGTCAAGGGGAGACTAGCAAACTGTCCCCAGGACCCCACAACAAGAGCAGCGCTGGGGGACACATTGGCACCAGCACCTCCATGGCAAAATGAGGAAACCGTAGTTCAGGGAGGTAAAAGGAGAGTTTCAGGACCCCAACAGGGAAGCGCGGGAGCCGTATTTTCCATCCAGGCCTCTCAACTCCCAAACCCGATGCCCTTCCTTCGTACCACCCAGGCCAGGGCTGGCCCAGAGCAGCTGCCTCGCCGAGCCCACGAGACGCTGCCACGCGGGGAGGGGACAGCTCAGACCCACTGTCTGGGAAGAAACCTGGCCAGTGGCAACAAAGGCAGGCTGGGAGCCAGGAAGGAATCATTTGCTAAGAGACCCTGCGAAGCTGCAGTTCTCAACCCAGGCACTTTGCCCCCAGGACACATGGCAATGCCTGGAGACATTTGGCTGTCACAACTGGGGTGGGGGGTGCTAACAACATTTAGTGGGCAGAAGCCAGGGATGCTGCTAAGTATCCTTCAAGGCAGGAGATACAAACAACAAAGAATGATCCAGCCCAAAATGTCAAGAGCGGTACAGCTGAGAAACCCAGAGTCATCTGTGAAAATATTTGGATTTATCTGGACATGGGAATGATTTTTAAAAACAACTTTCAAATAAATATATTGTATGAACGTTAAGTATGGATGGATATATGTAAACACACATTTATGTGCTTGCACGGAAGCATAAGAAACTAGGAACGGTTCCAGAGCAGAAACCAGGGTGGAAGGGACAATAGCTAAGAAAAGAACCTTTCACTACATATCCTTTTGTATCTTCTGATTTGAATCATGTGATTGTATTCTCTATTTAAATACATTTATATTAGCTCAAAACTAAAAAAATAAGTGACACTTTCATGGATTTACACAATCTCCCTCAACTACCCAACTGCACAGATTTTAACTTCCGGCGCAGAATAACCTAAGGTCAGCCTTCCCTAACGCCTTACTGACAATTCTGTTATTAGGTCATTAATTAAGATGCCCAAAGAGGCACAAGCCCAAACTCCAGAGGGACTCTCGCCCCAGCCCCACCCCGAAGCCTGCCCTTGGTCAAGTCGGCAAAGGCCCCCTTTGCGCCCCCACCCTCACACCCCAGCCAGGTGAGGTGTGGTCTTGGCTGATGCCAACCAGGCCAGCCAAGCTCCCATTCCATGAAAACCAGGGCCTCCTGGTCTCCTCAGCCTCAGCAGAGGGCTGCACCAGGCCGCACTCCACCTCCGCGGCAGGTGAAAGGAGCGTGCATCTAATGCTCCTCGACCAGCCCTAGGAGGCAGGGACTGTCGCCCAAGGTCACCAGGCTCCCGAGTGGGGCAGGCAGGGTCCATGGAGGATGCCCAGCTCCAGACCCCGTGCTCCTAACTGCCTGGCAAGCATGCAGGCCAGAGGGGCCTGGCCCAGAGCGGGGACAAGGGCAGGTGGCTTTCCACATGCTCCTGGCCCAGGCTCCCGGGCCCGGAGGCTCCCTGCAATCCCTAAGTGCCCCTCCTCCATGTGCCAGCGTCCCTGCCTGGAGGCTCTGTGACCTCACAGCATCACACCTTCACACCTGCTTGCTAGCTTCCTGGACTACCTTAAAGCCACACCTTGCCTGCCAAATGAGCTTCTTCTGACATCCCATACCCAGCTCAAAGGTCACCTCCTGCGTGAAGCCTTCCTGGAGCTTCCCAGGCAGAGAAACTCCCCTCACCACAGCCATCACCACCACTTACCCTTGAACATAACCGGCCTAGTCTTACACTCCATGCTTCTCTCAGGGTTTGTCTCCCTCACCCGACCAAGCCCCTGGGGTGTGGGAATATCTCTGGGTATATGTAACCCAGACACCCAGCACCACCATGACAATCTACCCTTCAGGAAGGACCTAGCATGGGGCATTTGTAATATTTGTAAATAAACTCATTAATAAATGTGACAGGCACAGAACAACGGGGCTCAATACTTATTAGTTCACTGGCAGATCCACACTGAAAATTGAGCAATGCTTTTGTTTATCCTACAGAGTGAGAAACTGAGGCTCGGCTAAATAACTTGCCCAAGACCATGGAGTTGGATGGTGGCAGAAGCAAGGCTTTAAAAAAGCGCAGGTCTCTCTCATTCCAAGCCACTTTTCTGGTACTTTGGCAGGCAGCTGGAGGGATGGGAAATAGCTTAAGGTCCCCACCCCCAACCGAGGCAGCCCGTGTATAAAGAGGTACCCCAGGGCTCCCTTGGGTACATCCACCCAGCCCAGGGAAACTGCCCACCCCAGGGCAGGACCACACACACAGGCCCCAGGGGCACGGGAAGCAATACTCTTCCTTCACCTTTCGCCATCAGAGGATAATCAGGGGCCTGGGCCCAGGCACGGCAGCCCCATAATTAGGGGACACTGCCCAAAGCTTCTGAAACAGTCCTCGATGTTCGAAGACTGTTTTGAGGGATAATTTAATGGGGCCTTTGCCCTCCTCTCTCACATGCCATAAAACTCAAACTGCACCCCATGGCCCAGAAGTCCTGAAGAATCTGTTCCCTGCCTACTCTCCCACACATGCCTGGCTCCAGCCACTCCTGCCTCCTGGCTGAGCCACACACAGGCCAGGCTGCCTGCACGCACCTCAGGGCCTTTGTACTTGCCATTCCTCTGCTTGAGATGCTCCAGTCTTAACACTTTCCACAGCTAACGCCTTTCTGACCTGACAAAAGTCAGGTCTCAGCCCTGAGTTCCTCCTTTGGAAGGGCCGTCCCTGACCATCTTGGAGACAGTCCCCTGGACCCCTTCCCATCACTGCTATCACCTCAGCATGTTTCATTTCCTGATTCCGCTTAAAATTACCCCTTCTGCTCACTGGTTTACATATTTATTGCATACACACACACACACACACACACAAACCATACAAAGGATCTGAAAGGATGGAGCCTTGTCCATCCTAGTCGCCACTGGTCTCCCACACTGGCCACGAGGCCAAGCGTGGAGATACCAGTAGATGTCCGTAAACAAAGGGCTCTGCTGGGGGATGCAGGGTTGTTAACATGGAAATACACAAGAGCAGCCCAACAAGAGACTGTGGGTGTGGAAGCAACCGGAAGTGATGCAGGTACACAGCAGCACGGAAGAGAGAGTGCGAGGGGGCGCTGGCCCGCTCTTCACCCATCCCCACTGGTAATCCCAGGGGCTTTCCCTGTTCTAGAATTTGGGGACTCCTCTATTCCAACCTCTTCCTCTTCTAGTTCAGGAAACTGAAGCTCATCATGGGAGTGAGGACTGGGGGGTTCCATAAAGCCACACCAGGCCCCAAACCCAGGGACAAAAAGCCCCCATCACACCACCGCACCTGGCCACGGCTTCCAGGTTCCCTGCCTCAGTCACCCACACGAGCCTCCTCTCCCTAAACAGATGCCTAGTTCCCGGGGCCCCGGCTGGACCTGTCCGTCCCTCTTTTTCCACACCTGGCAAGAGCAGTGCCAGAGTGGGTGCATAGGAAAGCTTCTGAAATGAAGGAAGGACATTCCATTCTTATGGAGTTCATTCAAGAATGAGCGCCCCCCTTTCCCCAGGCAGCTGCCAAAGACGGCAGAAGGTCCCAGTGGCTCGGTGGCCAAGGCCACCTCTCAGGCTGCCTGACGACTTCCTGGCCAAACAGGTACTGGTGGGCGGGAAGACTGTGGTCGTGTGCTGCGAGGGTATCAGTATTTCTGACAACTTCTACAGAAATAAGCTGTACCTGACCTTCCTCCACCAACCCATCCCACCGCCCCTAACACTTCCAGGCCCTGATCACGCGAGGCTGTCCCACAGGCCAAGCGTGGCCAGGCCAGGTCCCCATGAGTGATGGGATCCCACCCGCCCTCACAGGAAGGAAAAGCAGACGGTGGCTCCTGCGGCCTTCAAATTTAGCCACGTGGAAGTCTGCCTACCTGGGGCTGGCTGCAACTCCAGGCCGTGACAGCTCCTCTGGAGGAGAAGACAAAGGAGAAGGCCAAGAGCCATCACAAGCAGCAGCAGCTCCTGGAGCTGCAGAAACAGGCTGGGAAGAACATGGAAGAGAAAACTGACAAATACACAGAAGTCCTCAAGACCCATGGACTCCTGACCTGAGTCCAATAAAGACAGTTTATTCCTCAAATTAAAAATAATAATAATAATAATAAACAAACGAGCACCCTGAGAGCCCCAAAGCTAGGGCCTGACTTTTCCACCCTGTCTCCAGGCCCAGCACAGCCCTAGCTGGGCCCCCCCAGGAACTGAAGGACTAAGGGCTCCAGATTGCCTGGTGGAATTGCAGGGCCAGGCCACTCTCCTCTGATAGAATGGTTGCAAAAAAAAAAAGTTCCCAGTTCTTGGCTCCTCCCTGCATCCACGCCCTTTGCAAGAGAAACACTTGCAAAAGCTATTTTCTCACCCAGGCTGGCCAGTGCCTTATTTTGGCCAATAGACTGTGGTGGAGAGAAGAGGCCTTAGAGGCCCTGAAAGCCTGCTGTCTCCCGGACCCCTCACTCCACGGTCAGAGCCAGCCCAGCCGGCCTGAGTGATGAGACCCACGTGGCACTGCCATCCCCGCCACCCCAGGTCCCCAACAGTCAAGCCCCAGTAGCAGAGTCCCCTTTGCGCCTGCAGCTGACCACAGGTGCACAAGGCAGCCTAGCCTAAATGGGCAGGCCCACAGAATTAGGACGGAAAATCATGGCTGTTGCTTAAAGTTTTGGGGTGGCTGTTATCCAACAAAAACTGATAAAACTCTTCCTTACACAGAATGGGATCAGAAAAGGATAATGTTTATGTTCACAAAGATGTCTAACGCAGCATTATCTACACCAGTAAGAAAATCAGAAATAGCTAACTATTCAATAATAAGATAACAGCTTAATAAATCACAGCGCAGACATTAATGAAACTATTCTACACTAACTTAAAGTGAGCACACTCTACTGCATTTTATTTCCAGATGTGATAATGGTATTGAGACTTTTCATATCATGTTAAAGTACTTACATACGGGGAAGCGGCTGTGGCTCAATCAGTAGGGCTCCCGTTTACCATATGGGAGGCCCCGGGTTCGGTTCCCGGGGCCTCCTGGTGAAGGCAGGCCCGCCCGCACGGCGTGGTTAGCTGACCCAGCGAGCACAAGCAGCAAGGGGGGGATAAATGAATAAATAAATAAATAAAATCTTAAAAAAAAAAAAAAAAAAAAAAGTACTTACATATGAAGTTATATGTCTGGGATTTGCCTGAAAATGATATGGGGGAAAGAAGTAGAACAAGTGAGCATGTTGATAAGGGTTAATGCTTGGTACAGAGAGGGTACGTTGTTCATTTCACTGTTCTTTCTTGTGTGTATGCTGGAAATTTTCATAATAAAAAAGGTAACAAAAATTAAATTTAGAAAAGATCATTCTAAAGACTGTAGAAAAATGGAAGCAGAAATCAGGGGCTACACGTACAATGATTTCAGCTCTGTGAATGTTAGATGCAAACGGGGAAGAGAATGTACAGAAAGGAAATAGATGGGGCAGGTTGAGGGGTGGAGGGTGGTGGTGGTGGTTTGTATCTTCAAATTTTGCTTTCATGATATTAAATTGTCTTCACAGAGAACCAAAAAAATCCAGGAAAAAGACAACAGCCTTTCACTCCACTCAGCTGGGGCTCAGCATGAGAGAGGGGCTAGCTGGAGGGGAGTCCTTCCCAGAAGCCCGTGGGGCTCGGGAGGAAGGGGGTGGGGGGGGCTGGAGGCCACAGAAGGCGGCTGAGGAAATCCTGGCTAGGCTGTGGAGAGGCCCCTCGCCCAGCCTCCACAAGCCTCTGGAGACCCTGCAGCTGGCAGGAAGGCAGGGGCGAGCACGGGGTGGAGGAAGTCACCAACACGGGTCCTTCCCTGTTTAAGGGCTCACCCGTCCATAGATGATGGCTGGCGTTCAGCCAGAGAAAAATTATTTTAGGGAGAGGATAAATTATAATCAGGGGAAGCGGCTGTGGCTCAATCAGTAGGGCTCCCGTTTACCATATGGGAGGCCCCGGGTTCGGTTCCCGGGGCCTCCTGGTGAAGGCAAGCCCGCCCGCATGGCGTGGTTGGCTGACCCAGCGAGCACAGGCAGCAAGGGGGGGATAAATGAATAAATAAATAAAAATCTTAA
>JAKSZT010053819.1:12212774-12223444 GCA_026826555.1 Tolypeutes matacus
GGAACCGAACCCGGGGCCTCCCATATGGTAAACGGGAGCCCCACCGATTGAGCCACAGCCGCTTCCCTGAAGGGGTACTTTTTAAAAGAGGCTTGGGTCCCACCCCAAGACAAGCACCAGGCCAGATCCCGAGCTTGTCACATCCGCCCACAATGGTCGGATGGAAATAGGGTGTGAGGCAGAAATGAAAGCGAAACTCCCACACGGGTGTCTTCTCAGCACCCTGCACCCCACCTCCCACCCCAGTAAGCACGCCAGCAGGCCACGGACATGTCCTAGTTCCTGACCATAAAGACCCCTCCTCCCACTAGAAAAATGCCAGGGCAGGAAGGGACGGCTGCTGCCTGTCTGCCCCCAAGCTGGGGGCTCCACTAGAGGTGTCAGAGTCCCCCATTCCTGGGAGGGTAGGAAGGCCTGGCAGGTGGTCTCCCATCATTTAGTGAGCACCTACCATGTCAACAGCCCTCAGAGGTGGAGATTCCACGCCCACCTTTCAGATGGAGGAGCAGAGGCTCAAAGAGGAGAAGAACTGCCTGGTAACACAGCAGAAAGCTGGATGAGTTTCGTGCCTCCAGGTTCACCGTAATCTCCACCCACCACACCTCTGGGCCCAACAACTGCACAGAGGAAGTGCAGGGAAAAACGTCTTGATTTTCTTTTGAAACTGGGTATATCAAGACAGTGGTGCTTGAATCACTATTCCATTAAAGACAAGTCAAAGGCGACCTGGCAGGCTAGAAACAGCATGGTCTCAGGAGTCAACCAGCCCTGAGAGTGAATCCCAGCTCGGCGGAAAGTCACTTCCCCTCTCCCCGAGCCTGAATGTTCTCACCCAGCAAATGGAGGCGCCATACCCACCCTGAAGGTAGATTTCCTATCGGCCACAGGGGACCTGGACAGTGCCTGCCTATGGAAGCTTCTCGCTATCCTTGGAAATCTTGTGGGAGCTGCTGATTTAAGGGGGAGCCTCTTCTGCCTGGGGCCACAGTGGGGAATGTCAACACATGCCTTCAGAGGCATGAAGGGCTTCTTCAAAGGCATGGTGGGCCTCCTCCAGGCATGTGATCTCCTCCAGGTGGGGCGTGGCAGGCCTCCTCCAGGCATGTGGTCTCCTCCAGGTGGTATGTGATGGGCCTCCTCCAGGCGTGTGGTCTCCTCCAGGTGGGGCGTGGCGGGCCTCCTCCAGGCGTGTGGTCTCCTCCAGGTGGGGCGTGGCGGGCCTCCTCCAGGCATGTGGTCTCCTCCAGGTGGTATGTGATGGGCCTCCTCCAGGCATGTGGTCTCCTCCAGGTGGGGCGTGGCGGGCCTCCTCCAGGCATGTGATCTCCTCCAGGTGGTGCGTGGCAGGCCTCCTCCAGGCGTGTGGTGGGCCTCCTCTAGGCACGGAGTAGGGCTCCTTCAGGTGATACATGGTGGGCTTCCTCCAGGCACGTAGCAGGCCTCCTTCAAGTGGTACATGGCAGGCCTCCAGAACAAGTCACAAGTCCTAGCTTCCCAGTTGAAGCTGGTACTCCCACACCTGGCTAGAAGAGTGCCTGCAAAGACCTACTTTTACTCGAGTGACCCCGGGCTGGCCCACCCGCCAGACCACAGGGACTGTTGATGAGGAGTCAATGAGTTTGCAGAGTAAACTGTAAAGTAAAGCACCTTTGGCTGAGGCTGATAACCAATGTCACATCTGGTTGGTCCAGTCCCCAGTAACGCTCTCCTGGGCAAAGATTAGCTCCTGTCAGGCCTTGGGATCCACCTTTAAGTACACTCCACTGCAAATCAGCAGTAGCCAAAGGGAAGAAATTTAAAAACAGGAGGGAGGGAATTTTCCCTAAAGGAAACAATCAGCCTGCCACACTGTGGGCCCATCCAGTGAAGCTGAGACGACACATCAAAGCATCAGATGGCCTCACCAGACTAGAGTTTCCCAGAGTGTATTCCAGGGATCATGAGTCCCATAAGTCAATACTCCCACAAAGGGGCTCTAGAAAGATTGGCCTGGGACCCTTCCATCCCAGACACTCCCCTGGAGAGCCCCTAAGTCCCTCAGAAGCCCTGCAGTAAAGAGACAAGGTTAGCCTTGTTTAACTCGGTGTTTCCCCAAACAGGATCATTTTGGGGAAATGACAATTTAGGTTTCCCAGAAGTGCCTGCTAGTAAGAATCATCAGGGCACTTCTTAAAGGAGATCCCCAGACTCCTTCCCTGCCCCTTCTCTAGAAATCTTTTCTTGGCAGGGAGAGAAAGGGTGCTCAAGAAGATGTATTTTTCACTGTGTCCCAGGTACTTCTTTTGTTGGGCAATAGGCAAGTTCAGCAAACTACGGACAATGTAAATGACTGCTGGTAGGTATGGCTTCCATCTCGGCCCCACTGGGTACCTGAGACCTACCACAGCACTGGGAAAGGTCAGCTGACCTAGGGCCCACAAGGAAGATTAATATCTCCCCTCCCCCCACACACACATGCCTAGGGCCCAGAACTGCTAATTTCCTACACACAGAAGGCTAGACTGGGCTGAACCAGTGGGGAGCAGCTGTTCTCTCATTGGGTCCCCAGACCACAGCTGCAATCTGGGCTGGCAGGAGGGTCCCCGGGCCACCCACCTGGCCCTTCATCACAGTATCAGGGGAAGAGCACTATGGAAGGATAACCTAGTCTGAAGGGAAAAGTGGCCCAGAGCTGTCTGCCTGTCCCTAGACAGGTCCCCACGGTCCCCACAGAAGCCAGGGGCAGGCCGGGACGTGCAGGCTCTGGAAACACACACTGCCTCTGTGCCTCTGTGGTTCCCAGAGAAGAGAGGTCTTAGTCCCACTCTGTTAAAGGTCATCTCCGTACTCCGCAGAGGCCTTCTCTGACCACAGAGAGCTAAAGTGGTCCAGCTACCCCACCAGCCCCGGTTTGCATGACTCGGGGCTCTAATTGCACCCTGCAGCGTTTTAAAGGCATCTGCAGGTTGGTTTGCCTTCTCTCTCTCCAGGTGCAAGAGAACTGGACCAGGCCAGGGCAGATGCTCAGGATTTGCTACATGAATAAAAGAATGAATGGGGGATGCAGACCAGCTCCTCCCAGACCAGGGACCCACCACCCTGCTCCCGTCCTATCTCCCTCACCTCTGGGGTTTCCTTCCTGGCCCAGAACACACTGGGTCACAAGTGGCATTGACTGAGTCCCAGGGACATGGAAGAAGCTTCCAAAACTCGCCAGTTGGCACATCCGTTTGTTCATTTACTAACACACATTTGAGCTCCTACTGTGTGCACTGTTATAGGCACTGGACTTCAACAGGGAACAAAATTTTATAGAACCAGCTTTTTAATGGGGAGATGGAAAAAAAAAAACAAGTCAATGAGCAAGTCCAGAAAGAAACAAGCTCAGCAGCCAGGGGTCACTAAGTGTTGAATATTCGGACTGAGTGAAAAGGAAAAAAAAGGGCATCTCCCAGAAGCTACCCTTCAGAAGGACCCTATCCCACCAGGAGCAGCTGACAGCTTAGCAGAGCCCACTCTGGAGGGCTCTGCTGGCACACATGCCCAGGAACACAAAGAGCAATGACCAAGGCAGGGCAGTTCCTGCCCACCTGGGAAGGTACCCAGAACCCATGGAATGGGCTCCAGCACCCACGGGGCAGGGCCCCAGCACCAAAGGGGTGGCCCTGTTGTCAAAGGGTGTGGGGGCAGGGGTGGGCAGGGGTCTGGGACTCCCTCATGGGAGTGATTCTCAAATCTTCATAGCCAGTGACAGATCTCCCCACTGAGCCCTAAAAGCAGGCTATGGGGAAAAGGCGGGGCCCTCGGCCTGGCATGGTGCCAATGACGAGCCTTCAGAAATGAGCCTGGAGGCCCTGCTGGGGAGGCAGAGGCCACAAAGGGCAGCTGCTTCTGAAAGAGGCTGTGAACAGGCAAGACAAAGCCAGGAGCGATTCCAACAGCCCAGTGGCAATGGTGGGGCCTGCTCCAACAGCCACCCTCATCCACAAGTGCCCATCTGAAAGGGGGCTTCAGCCCGCAGGGAGGGGCACCGGGCTTGGCGCAGGGAAGACCCCTGCCACATCCCCACTGTGTGACCTTGGACAGCCACCAACCCCTCCGGGCCTGGGTCTCCCTCCCAGGAGTCTACACTCTCTCCAAAGCAACGCCACACACCCAGGCCAGCTTTCCAGGGGCTATGGGGGGCAAAGGCTGGGTGGGCCCAATTCATGCAGGAAGGCAGAAGGTATTTACGACCTTACTTTTGCCAGGGAAGGACGTAGGTGAAGAGCTCCTGAACAATCATTTGCTTTCTTTCTAAAATGAATATTACTCTTTAGTGATAGCATTCCTTCAAGAAGCTAGCTTACCAGCTGAATTCAAAATATGAGGGAAAACAGAAACACTATTTATATCCAACTATTCAGGAATTGCACTCACGAGGCACTTCACTAAGTATTCGCTGAATGCCCAAAATCTGCTACACCATGTGGGAGAGAGAATCAGTGGAGGCAGGCTGGCTGGGGGGACAGCAACAGAGGCACCGAGCCTGCAGAGTGAGCCCCAGCTCTGCCCGCTGCCGGCCGGGTGCTTGGCTGACTCGTGACGGTGTGAGTGCTACAATCTCGGGCATGCAAGAGCCCTGCAAACCCGAAGGACCATGCCTCGCTCGTGCGTCTGGCCACAGGGAAGCGCGGGTAAAGGGCCCTCCTGCTTGCCGTCGCTGGGAGTGAAAGCTGGACCTCCTCTTTGTGAGGAAAACGAAAAATACCCATGCCCTCTGCCCCAGCACTCGCTCACCTAGCAACGTGCACCCAGGCACTCACACGTCCGCACTACCCACACCAGCCAAAGACTGGAGGGGAAAACACGGCCCATTGTTGTACTGGCTGCACCACAGAGCCAGTACAAAAAAAAAAAAAAACGAGGGGGTCGGATGTGGCTCAAGCAGTTGGGCGCCCACCTCCCACATGGGAAGTCCTGGGTTCAGTGCCACCTGAAAAAAAACAAAAACAAACAACAAGCAAAACAAATGATAAAACCAACTCAGGGAAGCCGATGTGGCTCAGTGGTTGAGCACCAGCTTCCCACATACGAGGTCCCAGATTCAATCCCCGGCCCCCCAGTACGTAAAAAAAAAATAAAAAAACAAGGCTAGTGGCACAGAACTGTCTCCAAATGAAGCAAGGATGTGGAGTTTCTCCAAGGCACAGTGTTAGGTGAAATGAGCCAAGACAGAACCAACCAGTGTGTACAGAGAGAGGCACACGCACACGTGCTTGCCTAAAATACCTGAAGAGCCAGGCTGCCAACAGTAGTTTCCCCCAAGTACCTGGAACTCAGGAAGAAGGAAGAAAATGACTGACTTTTCATTGTACACTTGGAGTCCTCCAATTTTTTTTTACCATATGCATATATTAAATATTCAAAAACACAAAGTAAAAATAAATGTTAAGTAAATAAGCATTAGCTAATAATAGTAATACGCTCACTAATGGAAACTCCTGGCATTTTCAGAAAACCCAGCACAAACTCTTTCCGAATCTCCAAAGCTGAAAAAAAATGAAAGTATCCCCTTGCATTCACATATAATTTCCTCAGTTTCCCCATCCATGGCATGGGTGAGGCAGCACACCTGCCTCCCAGGGGGGCTGTAAGATTCAAATGGGACCAGGTGTTAAAGGAGAACAGAGCCCAGCTGTGATCTGAAGGCCCAGGCAGGGCAGAGGTCCCTCCTCAGCCACATCGGGGTCCAGCCAGCCACCAGCTTCAAACCACAAGCCCAGAACGACCACTCAACATCCCCATGGACTTCAAGGCCAACTGTCAAAACCAAGAACACTAAATGATCTACAAATGCCAAAGGTCCCGGAATAAAGAGACCATGTCAGGAGCAGAAAACCACTCACCCACTCCCCAAGAATAACAAAAATAACCGCGGGGGGAGCTGGCGTAGCTCAGTGGTTGAGCACCTGCTTCCCATGTATGAGGTCCCGGGTTTGGTCCCGTACCTCCTAAAAAAAAAGCGGCAATAAACTCACACTCAGCTCCCAGCGCCATGCTAGGCACGTTACATGTGGAGCATGGTAACACATTCAATCCTTACTTTACAGATGAGGAAACTGAGGCACAGAGGGGTTAAGTAACGCCCAGGGTCCCATGGGTAGTCAGGCATGGAGCCACGCCTGGCTCCTCAACAGACAACTGGTGTCCAGGCGGAGATTTTCTCTCACTTTGCTGGTTTATTCTCTTGGAGACTGGTAGAGAGTGTTTATTTGCAAGGCTGAGTTATGGATATTCCTGGTGCACAGCTGCAAAGGAAACCTAAATCAGCACCCCCACCCACCCCCACACCCCCCGAAATGGTGCCAAATCCAGACATTAAAAGAAACAAACGAAAAGAAAATACCCACCCACACACCAGTATCACTTAATCCTGGAAATGATCCCCTTCCCTCCCGCCCTAGAATCTCCAGAATTTCAGTCTGGAATGCTAAAGCCATCCCAGCAGAAAAGGACCTTCAAGATGACCCCATTTTTCAAGGAAGAAACGTGCCCTGCCAGCACCCTACACTCTCCCTGGCAGGCACCCCCAGGCCAGCCTACTGTTAACAGAGTCCTAGCTCCATGAGGGTGCTGCACTCCAACCAGCCCCACACCCCAGGACTGGATCCAGAAGGTGCTCACCGAACGTGAGCACAGAGGACCACCAGGCCCCGGTGCCTTCCGAGGGCCCTGTGCTAACAGGGGTGCCTGTGCGGGAAGGGCAAGAAGAGAAAATGGTCTGAGATTGCTCCATAAACACACTTCCTGCAAGCCAAGTCTGCCCAGCTGGCCTCCAAGATTCTCAAGGACAAGGACCTCACAGATGATCTGCTTCTGGAACCTCCAGGAAGTCCCAGCCCACCCCGGGTAAAGAAGAGACAGGAGACAAGGAAGCCATGTCCTCAGGCAGAAAGGCCTTGGGACAGAGCTGATGGCAGTCCTGTGGTCGGCCATGCCAAGAGGCAGATAAGTCCCTAACGCTCCTGAGCCTCAGTTTCCCCATCCCTCTAGCCCCGGGCTGCTGGGAGGATTAAATGAGGTCTCTGGAAGTACCTCACCAAAAAGTTGGCTAGTATTGTAGAGATGGGCAGAGGCTCACCCCCATTTTACACCAAAGTGCTTTGTAGCCCAGCACTATTTTCACCACCTCCTGCAACACCAGCTCAGCCAAAGAAAAGAAGAATGGGAGTGCAAGGGGGAGTCGGAGGAGACGCAGCCAACACCGAACAAAGGAAGCCTGGGTCAGCCAGCATTCCTAAACGGGGCACTGTGGAGAAGTAAAAAAAAAGAAAGGCGGAAGAAATCACCCAGCATTTCCAACTAACAGCTTTATTTCTTTGCTCCCCCTCTCAAGTGCCTTCTGGTCATCTTGGAAAAGCCGCAAAGGGTGTGAGGGAGCTGGGCTGTGGCTCCAGTGTTAGGGGAAGGGGGAGGAAGGTTGGAGGGCAAAGAGGACACGGCCGAGCGGGCATCCCCGGGAGAGAGGGAAAGAACCAGAGGAGAGTGACAGGAACACAAAGTACCACTAAAAACCAGGTTGATGCAAAGGCCCCTCGGTTGACTCATCAGAGCCCCTGTCCTGTCACGATGCAAGCCACTTGTAGGGCTGGCCATGATGCCGACCCAAGGTGACCGAGTAGGCGGGGCACTCCCAGGACCTGGCTCCAGTGCCCTCAATGTGCAATGCCCCCTCAGAGAAGAAGCACAGTCATTACACTCAGAGCCGACTCAGCCTTGCCAGGTCCACAAAATGGCAGCAGTGGGGCCACCGGGAAGGTGAACAAGCTGGTCTGCGTGACTGCCGGCAGTGCCCAAGGAACAAGGACTGGCTTTCCATGCGGGTCTCAAGATCTCCGGGTTGGACCCACTCCAGAAGCTGAATGAAAGGAGCGCAGAGCCTGCCCCTCTCGTGCCTGTTTCTCCATCCAGAAAAACAGACGGGCTGGATGAGAGGGTCTCCAACTTCCCTTCCTGGGCTGAGCTCTCTACACGGCTTGCCAGTCAGCCAAGCAACTCAGCCCCGTCCGCTCAGGTGGTCCTCTCTGGAGCTGACACTGCCCCCAGACGTTCCGTGCAGGGCAAGTCTGTCTCTCTACTTTTTCATCAGGGAATTCATAGGCAATTCACCATCCACCGATATAGCAGGGCTGCGCCCCCAGATGCTCCGCGTTTGCCGACGTGCATCCACATTGCCTCTTCAGCCGCTGGAGTCACACCCGCATTCACACCAAACAAAACAACGGCAAAGTCACCATCTCAACAGCCGGAGCATTTTGCTCTCAGTATAGAAATGTGGCCACTAGGGGGCAGTGCCCTGAAAGCACTAAAAGAGAACCAGAAAAACTATTTTTTGGTGTTTTCTTTCCATTCTTAAGCCCAAGCGACAAAACCTCCAAAGCTTCCCTAATGAAAACACCAAGTGGGCTTCCTAGGGTTCTAGAACAATCCAGATGCTCTCTGCCTTCTCTTTGAAGCCAATGTTTAGTACGGAAGAAGGCAACTAGACTTTGTGCACAACCACCCTTTCGGGAACATTAACACTCTGCTCCCAAACCAGCTGATACCTAGCTCACCCTGAGGCGCCCCCTCCCACCCCCTTTAAAGGCAGGGGGCTCCACGAGGCGGCAAAAGCAGATCTGCGAGCCCAGCATGAGGAAGCAGCCATGAGTCTCAGCTAGGATTGTTGTCTCCTAATGACTGAACAAAACATACCAACCCTATGAGAAGCCTCATCGCTTTGGCTGCAGACACAGGGTGACAGAAATAAGGCAGACATCAATAAAAAAGCGTGCAAGGCCTCCCCTGGGGTTTCCCGGGTCTTACGTGATGCAGGGGAAGCCTCCACTGCCATACACCAAAACTGGGCTTCAAGGTTCTGGGCTCATGCCAAAGAGGCTTCTCCAAATGTCCTCAGGGTCTATACCTTTCCCTCCAGGGTGTCTTAAATCTAGGGTGCAATATTCGGTGCTTTTTAAAGTTCCAAAACCCTCAGACTCATGTTCAAAGCTCTGGCCGTGAGTTCCTCCTGATTTCCTTGTGAGTTCCGGGGCAGCTCTGCACACC
Source organism: Tolypeutes matacus (assembly GCA_026826555.1). Classification (NCBI taxonomy): domain Eukaryota; kingdom Metazoa; phylum Chordata; class Mammalia; order Cingulata; family Chlamyphoridae; genus Tolypeutes; species Tolypeutes matacus. The sequence continues at coordinate 12,221,841 of JAKSZT010053819.1, forward strand.
CTCCCAACCATGAAAAGCTTTCTCGTTGGGAAGCTGGCCTGGGAGAAGGCAGCCAACCCCATCCCACACCCAGAGACCCAGACCCAGAAGCTGCTTTATGCAAGACACGCCCCTCCGGCTGGGGGAGAGGAGCACCTGGGGGGCACCCATGGAGCAAAGGAGAAGCAGGCCCCCCGGGGGGGGGGGGCTGGACAGCAGGAGGGGCCCCAGAGGTGGTGCCAGGCCTGCCTGCACATACCAGCTCAGACCAGCCACTCACTCCCACACACCCAGGAGAAAGAAACCCAACTGTCCAATTCTCCAAGATCTTTGGGGACATAACAGGGACAAAAATGCCAGTGGGGCCAGTTTTTGAAAACCAAATGTACCAACTGGAAGCACTACACAATAAAAGGTTTCCACCTGGACTCTCCAGAAGGCTTTCGAGAGCCAGATTCTTTTAAAGACTTTCCTTTAGAGCAGGATTTAACTAAGAGCTTCGGGGAGTCAAAGCCCCAGCTGTGGAACAGGCAAGCTGCACCTGAACCCGGCCTCCGGGCTTCTGTAATTTGCGAAGAATGTGAGCTTAGTAAATGCCTCCAGTCTCCACCATCAAGCGCCAGCATGGAGGCGGGGGGCGGCTGGGGAAGGGCCTTCGATTCCACCTGCATTTTCAGGGCACTTCCAGGGCACCTCCCCAGCTGTGAGACCCCAGGCGAGGGGCCTCACCTCTCGGCGTCTCCCCTTCCCTGACACGTGGCCCAGAACCATCTTCCCCACCAGTTCACAAGGCTGCTGCGAGGCTCTCATGAGACAGCAAATCACCACGTTCATGCCAACAGGCTCGCTACCCGCTGCAAGCAGGCTCAGCCCGGGGGCATGGAAGGCCGGCTTCCGGAACGCGGGCGGCGCACACAGTAGGCGCTCAACAAAGGCCGGTGCCCTTCTCCACTAAAGGGAAGGGACGGAGCAAAAAAAAAAAAAAAAAACCACCAGAGCCCCAGCGTAACCTCCGGCCGCTGGTAAACAGCGTGGATGCCCCGATTCCCCAGGTCCCTCGGGCAACCTCTGGCCGCGCTCCCGCCGCGCCCCGGGCAGCCGCGGGGCCCCCTGCCGGGGTCGCAGGGCACCTGGGAGCCCCCGGCCCCGCCTCGACCCGCCACCGCCGCTCCTGCTCGGCCCCGGGACCCCGAGCGCCACAGCTCCCCGTTTGGCCGCCACCTCCCCAAGGAGCCGCCGAGGCGCAGCCGGGTGCGGGCCGGGGCCCCGCGCCCTCCTCACCTGCACAGCTCGGCGAAGGCCTGGAAATTCAGCTTCTTGATCTTCTTCTCGCTCAGCCAGTAGCCCACCCGCTTGCCTCGCAGGAACGTCTGCATCTTCCTCGTCGCGCGGCGAGCTCCGGGCCGAGGAAATCGCCCACAGGCCGAGTGCGGCCCCGACGCGCGCCGCGAGCGTGCGGGCACCTCCTCCCGGCGGCGGGGACGCGGAACCGGGCTCCGGGCGCGCAGTCCTGCGGGGAGGGGCGGGGAGGGGCGGGCAGGGCGGCCCGGAGGAGGGAGCGGCGCTCAGCGCGGGATGCCACTGGCTGCGGCCGCCGCGGGGCCGCCCGCGCCCCCGCCCCCGCC
>JAKSZT010053819.1:12228444-12460212 GCA_026826555.1 Tolypeutes matacus
CGTATTGTTTAATAAATATATCACACCCGCACCAACACGTCCCCACAAGGATAATGTTTCTTTGAAATTCAGTTCAAGCTCAGGGCCCTGCTCTAAACTCGCTGTACGGATAAGCCCTGAAGGACAGCACTCACACAGAACAATCTGCAAAGACTGGGAACCCCTGTTTCCATTTTCTCCTCCTCCTCCTCCTCCTTCTTTTTATTTTATTTTTGTTAGCTCCCAGCATTATTCAAGGAAAGCTCTGTCATAACACTAGCCGGATACAGTCTTAAGGTACAGACGCCTCAGAGTCTAAATTCCAGCAATAGCATGTTAAGATAAAATGTTCAGGTTTCAGCAAAGGATTACAAAACATACAAAGAAACAGGAAGCGATGGCGTAGGAAAAGGCAAAAATTAAAGCATTAGAAACCATCCATGAGCAGGATCAGACCTGGGACATAGCAGACAAAGAACTACATAAAAGTGGGGGGATGGACTAAAGTAAAGTAGACTTATTATTACTCTAGCAATGAAAAAATGTGTATCATTGGAATAAAGCAGTGGCCCTCAGGGGTTCTGAGGGGAGGGAAAGGGAAGAAGAGGTGTAACACGGGGGCATTTTTTTGGACCTTGGAATTGTCCTTCATGATATTGCAGTGACAGATACAGGTCATTATACATTTTGTCAAGACCTATAAAATGGGCCGTGCAAAGTGTAAACTATAATGCAAACTATAGTGCATGGTTACTAGCAATGCCTCAATACGTGTTCAGTTTTAACGAATGTACCACACTAATGAATGATGTTGTTAATGTGGGAAAGTGTGGGAGGGGGACGTGGTAGGGTATATGGGACTCCCCTATATATTTCCCCCCCTATATTTTTGATATAACATGTATGTAATCTAAAGCTTCTTTTAAAATAAAAAAAAAAAACTTTTAAAAAGTGGGAGGACACATCAACTGCAACTAATGAAGGATGTTTATGTGGGAGGGTGTGGGAGGTGTGGGGAGTGGGGCATATGGGAAATCTCTACATCTTTTGTGTAACATTAATGTAATCTAAGTATCTTTTAAAAAATAGAAAAATTATTTTAAAAATATCTAACAATTATGCCACCAAAAAAAAAAAAAAAAGGCAGGGGGACAGAGAGGAATAGGAACATAGTTTGTGTATACTATTGAAGTCAAGCTGGTATGAAAGCAGACAAGACTGTTACAGATTTGGGATGTTAAATTTAAGCCCCCACCATAACTATAAAGAAAATATTGGAGAATATACAAACTCACAGAGACAGAAATTAGAGTACAGGTTGCCAGGGGAGTGGAAGTGAGAAGGGGGAATGGGGAGTTCATGCAAAATGGGGGTCAGTTTCTGTTTGGGGAGACGGGAAAATTTTAGTAATGGAAGGTGGTAAGGGTACCGCAACATATTGAATGTGATTAATCCCACTGAATGGTAAATTTAGGAGTGGGTGAGATAGGAAAGTTCAGGTTATATTTATGTTCCCACAATAAAAGAAAAAATAAATAAAAGAAGGAACAGCTAAAGAGATAATGACAATTAAATGCAATACATGGGAAGTGGATGTGGTTCAAGGGATTGGGCTCCTGTCTACCATATCGGAGGTCCTGGGTCCGTTTCCCGGGGCCTCCTGGTGAAGGTGAGCTGGCACACGCTGCATGCTGGCCCATGCGGAGAGCTAGCCCACACGGAAAGCTGGTGCAACAAAAGAGACAAAGAGGAGAGAGAATGAGAAACGAAACAAACCAGGGAGCTGAGGTGGCTCCAGCGATTGAGTGCCTCTCTCCCACGTCGGAGGTCCCAGGATCGGTTCCCAATGCCTCCTAAAAAGAAGACGAGAAGAGAAGACAAGCAGACACAGAGAGCACACAGCGAATGGACACAGAGAGCAGACAGCAGGCACAAAACAACGGGGGGGGGGGGGATAAATTAATTAAATAAATCTTAAAAAAAAAATAAAAGAGAAATGCAATCCATGATCCTGGAGAGGATCTAACAGAGCAGGAGAGAAGTCCCAATAGGATGTTATTTTTTTTTAAGTTGGAGCAAAGACTGTAAGCTTGACATCAATGTTAAATTTCATGAACTTGGTAACTGCACTTGAGGTGGTTGCATAAGTGAATAGCCTTGTGCTCACTTCAGCAGCACATGCACTAAAATCGTAGCGACACAGAGAAGATTAGCATGGTCCCCACGCAAGGATGACAAGCAAATTCGTGAAATGTTCCCGTGTTTTGCACAGCGGCTCCCCGAGCTTCGATCCTTTGCGGTTATCACCGAGGAAATGCTATGTGTCAAAGCAATATGTATGGCATCTAATATTGAAACTGATTTTCACTACAAAAATATTGCCTAGGGCAATCTGTGAGATGAGAATGGCACTGAACTGGCCTCTGGTTTTAAGTGCATACATGTTTTTAAAAAATAAAAAGGAAGAGAATAAGTGAATAGCTTCGTTCTTAAGAAATGTGCATGGCAGTGTTAAATGTTCAAGGAGTACAATGCGTGCAACCTACACTCAGAAAATGGATTGATAAATAGACTTGCATACAGTTAAATGGATAGAGAGATAGTTGGATCGATAGATTGATGGATAGATAGAACGATACAGCAGCAAAATGTAAAATTGGTGGATCTGGGTATCTGGGGGATAGAAGTATGCTGAAGTTCTCTGTATAGGATTTGTCTTGTTTCTGTAACTGTCCTGTAAGCTTGAAAGTATTTCAAAATTAAAAAAAAAAAAAAAAAAAAAAAAAATCAGCCACAGCAACACACCCTCTTTACAGGCCCATACAACAAGGCAGAGGTAGAAAGCCGGCAGTATCCAGTCCTGCCTGCAGCCTGAGGCCGAGCTCCAAGGAATGCAGTGGCCAGAGCCTCCTGGGGCAATGCTAGCTCTCTGCTCATACCATTACATTCATGCCCAGGCCTGTGCATGGGACTGGTCTCGTGGCCGCTCCCTTCTAGCCTATCTGTCCTCCTTCCAGGACCTGGAAAATATCTCTCTCAAAGCCATCATTTCTCTCCATGCCAAACATTTAGTGACATTCTTCCAGTCCTCTGGCATTTAGGAAGCACAGCTATTGACTAACTATATTAAGAAATGCCATCCGTATCCCACCCCTGGCCAGCCCCTTGAGCCCCAGTGACGTCCATCCTCTGGGGTCATGGGGAAAAAGGTCCCTGGTGGCCTCTGGGTCCTAAATTGCTTTTCCTGGCACAGCCCCGCCCTCTCAGTCCTGCTAGACAGACAGCTGCAGAGGGACCTTAGTTTTAAAAACAAAACAAGCTCGCAGCACAAATGCCTCAGAGGTTGATGCTTTGGGGTCTAAAACATGAGGCCTTCTACAGTCCAGTGTCTCCAAGCACACTCGGTTGCAGAAAGGGAGGCATCCTCACATGCAGGACACAGAGTGGTGCTTCTCCGATTCATATGAGCACACAGATCAGCTGGGGATCTTATTAAAATGCACGTTCTGATTCATTGGGTCTGGGGCGGAACCGGAAACTGCATTTCTCACAGGTGCTGCTGCTATTTCTGGGCCACCCACTCTCAGTAGCAAGATACTAGAAACCAAATCAGTGGTTCTCTGACTGTACATTAGAGTCACCGAAGAGCCTGAAAAAACAAATACCTCTGCCTGGGCCCCACCTCAGGCAATGGAATCAGAATCTCTCAGGGAGAAGAGTTGGACTCAAAAGTAAACACGTTAAAGGAGGCCCTTGCACGTGCCAGGGATAATAATGCGCAATGCAGTGGAGAATATAACTCACAAAACCCCGCTGCAGCTAAGCTCTGCGTACGTAAGTGCAAGAAATAACACAAAGTCTTCCCCACGTGGCAGTTGAGAGCTGCTACACCCCCATATGGGGAGAAGCGAATCATGACACGATCATCCACTTCATTCATAACCCAGGTACCCAGGATTCTTAACAGTTAAAAACCCTAATCTTGGGAAGCGGCTGTGGCTCAATCAGTGGGGCTCCCGTTTACCATATGGGAGGCCCTGGGTTCGGTTCCCGGGGCCTCCTGGTGAGGGCAGGCCCGCCCGCACGGCGTGGTTGGCTGACCCAGCGAGCACAAGCAGCAAGGGGGGGATAAATGAATAAATAAATAAAATCTTTATAAAAAAAAAAAAAAAAAAAAAAAAAAAACCCTAATCTTTACCATGCCTGTGTTTATAAGGCTCCAACATTCAATTTTTAGAACAGCCTTACGCACGGGCCGAGTTTATTTCCTCCCATTTCACAGCCGAGGAGACTGAGAGGCTGAGCAGTTGAGGAACTAGCCCGACTTCACGGTAAGTAAATGGTGAGGTTAGAGCTAACCTCCAGACTGGCTGAGCCCAGAGCCCAGGCAGTAAACCAGCGATCAGCTAACGACTGCCTGGCCAAATTCTGCCTCCCCGCTTGATTTTGTGTGGCCCATGAGCTGAGAATGGTTTTTACATTTTTAAATGGTTGGGAGGGGGAAATCAAAGGAAGAATAATAATTCATGGCATGTAAAAATGATATGAAATTCAAATCTCAGCATCCACAAATCAAGGTTTCCTGGAACACAGACACACCCCTCCCCTTACGTTTTGTATGGCCACTTTTATGTCATAGCAGCAGAGCTAAGTGTGACAGAGACTGTATGGCCTGCAAAGCTGAAGGTATTTAATGCTTGGCCTTTTACAGAAAAGCTTTGCTGACCCCTGCCCTAAACGGTTATACTGTTTATGAATTCTCCACTTTCGCACTCTTAAATGAGTCTTGTTCTTATCCCCAAACGCTGCTAAACTCTAACATGTATAAATTTGCTTTTATAAGTTGTTTAACAATAAACCACTTGGCTCCTTGTCCAAGATTTCCGGTGGCTCAATTCAAAGCCATGAATGCAAACATATTAGGGTTCAGATGCATGAGACCATATAAACATTTACAGCAAAAGGAGGCCTTAGAGTTTCACCTTTTTCATATATTTATATGTAGCAACTGTCAGTCTTCCCGGAATTGGAGCCAGCCCTGAAAAATGCAAGCAGCTGACCGTGAAAATCAAAAAGACAAACTTAAGAGTGTGAGGAACCCTCCAAGCTATCTGCACTACTTACAGGATATATGAAACCTTCCTATGGCAAACATCTGTTAAGACCAGTTGTGAGCTTGGGAGAATCAGAGGAGAGAAACAGTCTTTGGCCTCAAGAAGGTCATGGTCTTGTGGGAAACTCAGTGTGTACAGAGGCATGTGGGACATGAGAAGAGAGCATCCTAGAAGGCATCCTGGAGGAGGTGAATCTGGAATGACTAATAAACATTAGCAGGTGCTCCATAAAAGTGTTTGTGGCTGCAAGGCCCTCAAGGGTAGACTTGGCGTGTTCCTCAACTGTACTTGGTGCTGGCCTATGCCTGCACAGAAGAGGTGTCTGTTAAATATTCTTGTTAATTCATTGGAAAGCAGGGAGACACAGCAAGAGAGTAGCAGAGTAGGCCTCTGTGAGACACCCTTGGATAGATTCAGGATTCTGCCTGGCTGCCTTAGAAGATAGGAGTGTTGCTTTGTTGTTTCTGTTTTTTAAATAAAGTTAGTAAGACATTTGTCCAAAGAAGAAATACAAATGACAAAAAAAAAAACACATGAAAAAATGTTCAACATCATTAGGGAAATGCAAATCAAAACTACAATGAGATATCATTTCACACCCATCAGAATGGCCACTATTAAAAAGACAGAGAACTACAAATGTTGGGGAGAATGTAGAGAGATAGGAACACTTATTCACTGTTGGTGGGAATGCAGGATGGTACAGCCACTGTGGAGGACTGTTTGGCAGTTCCTAAAGAAGTTGAATATAGACTTGCCATGTGACCCTGCAATACCACTACTGGGTATATCCCCAGAAGAACTGAGAGCAGTGACATGAACAGACATCTGCACACCGATGTTCATAGCCACATTATTCACCATCGCCAAAAGTTAGAAACAGGTCGGGTGTCCATCAACCAATGAAAGGATAAACAAACTGTGGTCTATTCACACGATGGAATATTATGCAGCTGTAAGAAGAAATGAAGTTGTGAAGCATATGACAACATGGATGAATCTGGAGGACATTATGTTGAGTGAAGCAAGCCAGACACAAAAGGACAAATACTGTATGATTGCATTACTGTGAACCAAATATATTGTTTAACATATTGTATGATTCAAAAAAAAATTTTTTATATGTATCCAGTACATTTGATTGAGAAATGTATGTTTTAATTAAACTGTGTTTTCTTTTTCTTTTTAATTATTTGTTTATATTTTCAATTATTAAATGTACAAAGTAGAGTTAAAAAATAAAAAATAAAATAAAATTAATAGACACTCATTAAAGGAAATCTGGATAAAAGAGGCCATGGATGAAAAAATTACCCAACGTATTCATAGTTAGCATTTATTTCCTTCCGGTGTCTTTCTATACATGGGTAACATTTTTTTTTTTTTAATGCCTTGTTTATTCTCTGCTCGACACCATACCTTAAGCATCATTTGTTACAACAGTCTTTTTTTTTTAAAGATTTATTTATTTATTTCTTCCCCCTCCCCCACTGTTTTTGCCCTTGCTGTCTGCTCTCTGCATCCATTCACCATGTGTTCTTCTGTGTCTGCTTGTCTTCTCTTTAGGCAGCACAGGGAACCGATCCTGGGACCTTCCAGAGTGGGAAAGAATAGCTCAATCTCTTGCGCCACCTCAGCTCCCTGGTCTGTTGCATCTCTTATTGTCTCTCCTCTGCGTCTCTTTTTTTTTTTTTTTTTTTTTCATATAGTAAATAAACTTTATTTATCTGTTCTTCCAAGATGATGATACTAACAGTCACAGGTCTGCATACAATACAGTTTTGTATTGGCTATTTACATTTACAGTAGTATTTTTTCCTCCAAAATATAAGTACAAAAGCTAAGTAAACAATAAGGTACTGCCATTTGAAGTTATCAGATGTCATAGCTTAAAGAATTAGTCTTTAGCAAATATTCAACAGATCATTCTGGATAAAATAGTCAATTAAATGCTCTAATTTATCAGAAATAAATCCACTAAGTTTCACCTCAAAATGTATTGCACAAGTTTTTTAAAAAATCACCCTAAAAATAAATAGGAAAGGCAAGCAGTTCTTTAAAAGAGGGACAAAGAATGGAAGAAAGAAACATTAGGTGAGTCCAAAAATCAGGTTAAGTTATTCAAAATATCTTTTAAACAACATAAAACTCTTCCCAACAGAAAACTGAAGGAAAAAGAAAAAAGAAAAAAAAAAAAACTGTCACCATTTCTCCACTGATATAACCTAATTACTTAAAGGCAGTCTGCAATATATCTGGGTGTGTCTCTCTTTGTTGCGTTCTCTTGCTGCACCAGCTCTCTTGCGCAGGCCAGCACTCCTGCATGGACCAGCACTCCGCGTGAGCCAGCTTGCCTTCACCAGGAGGCCCCAGGAATCGAACCCTGGACCTTCTATATGGTAGACGGGAGCCCAATCGCTTGAGCCACAGTTGCTTCCCACAACCGTCTTAATAACTATTACGTTTAATAACTGCCTAATATTTCATTTAGTGATTAGGCCATCAACTCACTTAACTAGTTCCCTGATAGAATAACACTGCAGTTATTCTCCAGTTTATAGTTTTGTGTGAGGCGCTAGAATTGTGCGGTTTAAGCAGTTTGCCTAAGAAAAGCCAACTACCACATAAGTGTTAGCTATTATGTCCTTGGATGGGACTCCAAGAGGAATTTTGGGGTCACATTCCTTCAAAAAGTCAAAGGTATTTCCCAAAAGGCTGAAACAGATTTCAAAATGTGTTGGGTACTTTTAAAAAGGTGCTACAGAGTCAGCAGCAGCCATCTAAGTTTCAGTTGTTTTCAGTGCAAATGCATGTGGTTGAGTTTTTCTATGTAAATGACATCTTGTAAGGGAGTCCCAAACTGCCAGCACAAAGTGGTCTTTTCCCTGAATGCGAGTGCTCACTCCCTTTATGGGCATCGGTCAACCCCCAGTTGTTTCCCATATTTACATACAACCCCGAACATTACCAGATTTAGCAAATAAAAATGCAGGAGATCCAGTCAAATTTGAATTTCAAAGAAACAGCAAATAAATTTTTAGTGTAAGTATGTCCCAAAGGGGCTGTGGGACATACTTATGCTAAAAAACTATTCATCATTTTTTTTTTTTTTAAGATTTATTTATTTACTTTATCCATTTTAAACCCCCCTTCCCCATTTGCTGTTTTGTGTCCATTCACTGGGCAATTCTCTGTGTCTGTTTCCTGCCATCTCTTCTCATTCTTCTCCTCCTGTCTTCACTGGGATTCGATCCTGGAGACCTCCGATGTAGGAGAGAGGTGTCCTGCCACCTGTGCCACCTCGGTTCCTGGTTTCCAGAGCTTTCGGAGCATCTCGTCTTGTCTCCCCCTGTTACGTCATCATCTTGCTGCATGGCTCCCGGGGCCTGGCGGCTCACCGGCACACAGAGCCTGGCAGCCCATGTGCCTTCTATATATATATATTTTTTATTTTACTGGGAGGTCCCGGGGATCGAACCCAGGTCCCTCCATATGGCAGATGGACGCCCAACCATTTGAGCCACATCCGCCCCTGATTCATCACTTTTTGTATAGTCTAATTTAACTGGGTCTCCTGTATTTTATCTGGTACCTCTATCCCTGAATAGCCCCGTCCAACTCTGAAACCCCCTCAGCGTGAATGTGACCTTTATCTGCCACCTGGGGTCAGTCCCTCCTCCCCTTCTCCTGAGAGCAGGCCCGCCCATGTTGACTGGATGCCAAGGGTGCAATCCTTACGCCTTATTAGGAAAGCTGGGCATGGCCTGGACAAGCTGGTAAGTTTATTTTGTTGGGTAGAGAGTTTGCCAGCTTACATGAGTGAGTAAAGGTTTGTTTTCTTTTGGGAGAGCCAGAAATATCTAGGCAGGCCTGGCCCCAGAAGGGTTGGTGGAATAGGTCATAACAGCTTCTTCCATGTTGTTTCTGAGGAAAACTCAAGGATTTTCAGGGCCCAGTGGGAAGGGAAGACGAGGGCATCTTAGCCTTAAAAAGCCAGCTGATCAGTGAAAAGAACCTCAGGGGTCTTCTACCCAACATTTTGGTGTCAGAAAGGACTTTAAAGACCACCTTCAAGCTCTCTGGACAACTTCCCCAACTGGCCTCTACTCACCCCGAGCTCTCTCTCCACCAGGGCAGCCCATTTTGCATTCACACACCCCTGATTCCAGAAAGTTCTTCCTTCTTTTGTGCCTGACCTCTGATCCCCTCAGGTGGAATCGGACTTTTGTCTTCTAACCTTTTACTGAGGTAACTCTGAGGAGCCCTTCCCTTCAGATGGCTGCAGTGTGAGCTTTGCCCTCATCCTGGGCTCAGGGCTGAGCTGAACTCTCTCTTGCCTTGACAACAAGATTTCAAGTAAGGCAGCGGCAGGTCACCTGAACATTTTTGATCGGTTTTACCACTTCACTTCACTTCACAGCTTGCCCAAAACCAAACAACCAGTAGGTGGTGGGATAATGCCTTGAACCCAAATCTTCTGGCTCCTGACCCCCAGTTCTTTCTACTCTAACACGCTGTGCTTCCCGAAGAACAGATACAGGGACATACGACCTGGGGGCTCTGCGCGTGACCTCGAATGGCTGCCATTTAAGACCCAGCCCCCCTCGCTTGGTGGGTGGGTGATTTAGAGTAAGTGACTCCACTCTCTCTACTGAGCTCTGTTTCCTCATTTGAACATTTGAAAAATGGAGATGATGACAGCACCTAAGGCAAGGGATTTATCCTTAGGGATACTCCTAAGGCAAGGGAGTAGGACGCTCAAGCAACAGTCACACGGGGCCCAAAAGGTGCTAAGCATTTAATGGCTGTCTGTAATTGTAAGAGCCACTTTAAATATGACTTGAGGAAAGAGATGTTGGCAGTCACCACCTTCAAAATATCACAGTTCTACAAACTTAGGGGTGGATTTTTTAAAAAGGAGGGGATGAACGTAGGTCAACTTTGACTTCTAAATCTTGTCTCCTTTTGAGATGGCTCTGATCATATTTTTTAAAGAATTTTTCAGGAGGTACCGGGGATTGAACCCAGGACCTCGTACATGGGAAGCAGGTGCTCAACCACTTGAGCTACATCTGTTCCCCTCATCATTTTTTTAAAGATTTATTTTATTTTATTATTTCTGCTCCCCCCTCATTGTTTGCACTTGCTGTCTGCTCATATTCTTTTTTATATTTTTAAATTTTTTTAAGTTTTTTTTTTTTAGATTTATTTATTTATTTATCCCCCCCCCATGGTTTTGACCTCACTGTCTGCTCTCTGCATCCAGTCGCTGTGTGTTCCTCTGTGTCTGCTTGTCTTCTCTTTAGGCAGCACTGGGAGCCCTTCCTGGGACCTTCCGGAGTGGGAGAGAGGCACTCAATCTCTTACGCCACCTCAGCTCCCTGGTCTGCTGCATCTCTTATTGTCTCTTCTCTGTATCTCTTTTTGTTGCGTCATCTTGCTGTGCCAGCTCTCCGCGCGGGCCAGCTTCCCTTCACCAGGAGGCCCCGGGAATCGAACCCTGGACCTCCTATGTGGTAGACGGGAGCCCAATCGCTTGAGCCACATGCACTTCCTTCATCTTCTTTTTTAGGAGGCACCAGGAACCGAACCCAGGACCTCCCATGCGGGAGGGAGGTGCCAATTCACCTGAGCCACACCCACTCATTGTTTGCTGTGACTCTCCTTGTGTCTCCTCGCTGTGTCATTTCGTTGCGTAAGCTCACCATGCCAACCGGTCACATCAGCTTGCTGTCTTGCTTGTCTTCTTTAGGAGGCACCGAGAACCGAACCCAGGACCTCCCATGTGGTAGGTAAGCGCCCAACAGCTTGAGCCACATCCACTTCCCGATCATGCTTTAATGTAAAGTTCTAGGAGTCGAAATTAGGGATCTAGTTCCTCATTTATTCACTCCCTCAATGTGTTCCCACTGTGTACCAGTTGCTATTCTGGGCATAAGGGATGCACCAGTGAAAGAGAAAAGCCTCACATTCTAGTCATGGAGAAAGGCAATCAACAAATAAACAAAACATAGACCAACATGTCATGGGTGGCGGGTGCTGAGAAGAAAAATAAAGACTCTCTGAGGGTCTCACCCAGAGAAGTAGCGCCCCCTGGTGGATATCCTGGAAATTTCTGGAGGCTTTTTCCGGGTTGTCGCATTGATTAGGGGACACAACCAGTTTAGCCTGCAGGAGCCAGGGTCACCTGACATCCTGCGTCTCACTAGACAAATGAAGGGATAAGGAGACGAAGCCTGACTCTCTTCATGTGACTCTAGAATGTTCCAGCAGACATCCATGTAGGTGAGAAATCTATTTGAGACTAGAACCTAACTTGATTTTATAATTAAGCACAAAGTGTTCTGTGCACAGATTTATCACTTCCTGAATTTTCAAGAATTCAAGAACTGTGTATATAGAGGGAAGGTGACGCTTTGTTTTGTTTGGGACTCCACCAATAGTGGTTTGCCGTTTTAGGAAATCATGTCACACCCGCATCAGCCTGCCTTTGTCCCTGCCACATTTGCAACTCTGGATATAGATGCAGACAGCTGCCAGAACATGTATATGTTGAAATATATATATTAAATTATTAAATTATAGCATGCTTTTTTAAAGGATGTGCTTAGGTAGGTTTTATTATCCACAAATTTATTTCCTGCTTGTAATGGGGGCATTGCAAAGTGTAATAAAGAGGGGGCATTTGTTCTGAAGGTTATAGGGCTGAGAACCAGAGAAACAGAAAGGGGCCGGTAAGTCAGGGCAGACGTCCCAATGAGCAGAGGCCCTTCGGGAAGGAGGGAAGAGCTGAGAGCACATCTGGGGAAGAGCTTTCGAGGAAGAGGAACGGCTAGTGTCAAGACAAGGAAGCTGCTGCGGCTGGAGAAGACGGAGAGAAGGGAACCTGCGGAGCTGAGACACCATAAGTTGTGGTCGTGGCAGAGCCTGTGGACTCCAACCCTTCCAATCGGAGGAGTCTGACGGTTGGGTCAGAAGGACAGGCATGTCCCCTAAGATGACAGAGGGAGACAGCTCACTCACCCTCGGGACTACTCGGGTTTCCAGTCACAAGTTTAAATTGATAAGTGTTGTGCATTTTGAAAAATCAAGAGCTTTCTAAAAATGCAAAAGATTCAGCCTATTTTTAAAGAACTTAGTACATTTTTAAGGTCCAGGGAGGGGACAGAGGGTCGTTTTATTATTGCTCCCTATAACTTACACATACATGTTACATATTTTCTTTCTATGTGTTAAATATCACATAAAAATTCTTGTTTAAGAGCATGGCTCTGAAGTCTTTTGTGAGCCACAGACTGTATTTCCTGGACCGAGCCAGAACTAGCCAGAGTCTGGGCAACCTCAGACCTGCAGGTGAAGGTCAAAAGAGGCCTGAAGTGGGAAGGTCAAGGGCTCGGAACAGGACCGTGGGGCTGGACTGTGCGGGTTCAAATTCCCGCCTTGAAGCTTGTGGCTCAGTATCTTCATCTCTAAAATGGGGGTGATTATAATGCCACCTCTTAATCCTGTTTGTGAGGATTAAGAGATCATATATGCAGAGCTCGATTGCGATGCCTAGTACGTGAAGTACTGCTGATAAACAGAGTAGATGCTGCTGCAGCTGAGGTTGGGAGCCGAAGAAGAGGGGCGAGTTGGGTGCTTTTGAAGAATGACAACCTGAGTGTGTTAGCCAGCCAAAGGGGTGCCGATGCAAAGTGCCAGAAATCTGTTGTCTTTTATAAAGAGTATTTATTTGGGGTAGAAGCTTGCAGTTACAAGGCCGTAAAGAGTCCAACTCAAGGTTACTTCCTTACCAAACTCTGTTGCCATGTGTTGGAGCAAGATGGCGGGCGACGTCTATGAGGGTTCAGCCTTCCTCTTCCCTCCATGAAAGCTCCATGGTCCCAGCTTCTTCCAATGTCAGCTGTAGGCTGGCATAAGGCTCGTCTCTCTTCCTGGGGCTCCTTTCTTTCCTGGCTCAGCTGCTCTGGTCTCTTCACAAGGTCAGCTGTAGACTATCAGGCGAATGGCTCCTCTCTCTTCCCGGGGCCTCTGCGGTATCTATGGAGCTGTCTCTCTCCCTCTGTGTACCTTCTCTGTGCGTCTACTCCCGTGTTCTTTACTGAGCATCCATTTATGTAGCCCACCAAGGGGGCAGGGACTCAACACTGCACTCCCTAATGGTCAAATCAAAGCCCTAATTTTGATTTGGTCAAGTAAATGTAAAGCCTGTGAATTTAAATCAATCAAAGGGTACCATGCCCAGAGGAACAGCTCAGTTTACAAACATACTCAGTATCTCTTTTTGGAATTCATGAATAATATCAAATTGCCACACTGAGCATTGGGCTTCCTAGTAGGGGCAGCACCTTTTGGACTAGTGCTGGAGAAAGTTCTGGGTTTTGTACCTCCAGGTTCCTCCTTGAAAGTGCTCTTCAGTCCAGCCCCTTCAGGTTAGCCCTTTCTTCAAGTGGAAGGTAAATCAATCCTGGTTTCTCACTGACAGAGAAGAGAGTAACAGGCCCTGTGAAAAGGGAAGACTAGAGTAAACTCTGGTGTTGGACTGCAGCTGCAGCTGTTGGTGTAAACTCGTGGTTTTAAAATATAGATTAAAAATATAGAAATTGATATCGATGTATGTGTGTGTATATATGGCATATATGTATATAAATATATATTTTGTGCTTGTCTTTCTGTGTATATACAAACACACACACATATTTCCTAGTTCTGGCTGCTGGAAGGCCTAGAAGCAAAGATATCCTAGTAGCAATAAGCACACCTAGCACCCAAACCTTGTTTTTTTTTGTTTTGTTTTTTTGTTTTTTAGTTGGTACCAGGGATTGAGCTTGAGACCTCATACATGGGAAGCAGGTGCTCAACCACTGAGCTACACCTGCTCCCTTAACCTTGGTTTCTTAATACCGTTTTCATTAAAAGTACTAAAACACATCGTGGAAATGGCTGATCCCAGGGCTGGGGCAGGGAAATTACAAGACGAGCCTGGAACATCTTGTGCTAAAAGTAAGGAAGTGCACAAGAAAACAACTGAAGTGGGTTTGTCAAAGTGACCCAGGAGCCAACTAAAAGAGCTCCTAATGGCCTGCGAGCTTAGTCTGCCAACTTCTGACTGATACTCCCCAGAGTTGCCCTGATACCTGCTCCTCCTGATGCCTGATTGGCTCTTCCTTGAGGCTTTGAAGTCCTTTAGCTGAGTAACTGTGTACCTAGGTAAGAAAAGGGTGACATAAATTGGGGACAGTTAGCAGTCTCTGCACTCTTACAAATAAATTCACTGTTTTGCTTTAGCTAAACAGAGTTGTTTCTGTTGCATATGACCAACATAATTCAGGAATACAGGAAAAGAAGGAGACGCTAACTTTTATCGAGCATCTCCTGTGTACCATGCAATTCATATAGATTGTCTCTCTTAATCTTTACAGTGACTCAATAAAATGGGGCTTGATAAATGAGAATAATGAGCTCAAAATGGTTAAATTGCAAATTTTATGTTTTATGTCTATGTTACCACAATAAAAGCAAAATAAAACAAAACAACCCTGAGGCTCAGAGAGGCAAAATGATTTGCTCAGAGTCCCAAAAGCCAGGAAGTGACAGAGCTAGGATCTGAACCTACATCTCTGGGACCCCAAAGTTAAAGTTCTTCCCATGGCACCACACTTGAGGTGCCCCTCCTACTTTGCCCAGTGCACCCCCTCCCCCATGCTCCTAAGCCCCCTTCATCCCACTGGTGCTGACTCCAGCTCCTCATTTTCTGGGGATGTTATGCTTTTCCTTGTTTGGCATCTTCTTCCTCCAGCAGTGTTAACGCCATCCTCGATGACACACCTTTGTGCTCAGACACTCGGGCTGTGGCTGCAGCTGCACTCTGATTCTAGGGTGAGAGTTTGGGTGTAATACACACCTGCCATCCCTCAGCCATCCATGTGCTCACAGACACAATACCAGGTGCTTCCCCTGAGAAGCTGCCAGCCCAGCCAAGGACTTGAAACACGAAAACGCATATAAATAAGTGCCAAAGATGCTGATGAGGTAGAGGTGTGTTTGGGATGGAGCAGAGGCACACAGGATGCAGGAGTCGGGAAAGGCATCGTGGAAAAGAAGACCCTTGTCCACGAATCCCCTGAGATTATACACACATGTGCTTTCTCCAAGCAGAAGGTCCATGATCTGTATGTGTTTCTCCAAATGACTGACAACTTCTGGGTTAGAAACTCTGGGCTAGAGATTGAGAAGGCTAAGAAGGCAAGGCTGGGAGGTGTAGTGGGGTGGGTGATGATGAGACGGGCAGGATGGGGAGCTGGCAGGAAGAGCCGGGAGATGCTGGGAGGGCAGGGGCCACCGCTTAGAGGGCTGGCCTGCCATGCTAAGGAGCGTGGACTTCACTCCAAGGGCAAGTGACAGTTATTGCCTAAGTGGGGTGCCTGTCTTACCCATGACCTCTGTCCCGTGACCTATGTCCCATGACCCTCACATCTTACTGTGTTTCTTGGGTACTTTTCTATAGGGCGAAATGTTCTAGTACAGGCATAATTAACATGCTGGGAGTACACAGAATTAGCTTCCTGCAAACATCAAGCAGAGCTTCTCAGAAAAGATGCCCTGGGTCTTGAAGCATGAATAGGACTTTGCCCAGCAGATGTCTGAGTCAGAAAGACTCTTTGGGATGCAAGAACCCCTGGGAGCTGTCTAAAACCCAGTGGTGTGCTTGCAAATGTTTAATTACCAGCTCTCGGAGGAGAGAGCAGATTCCTGATTTGTAGAATTTGCCAGTTTCTGTAGTGTAAATAGTCCCGTCATGGCCGATTTCAAGCTCTCAATGTGATGTCACTGAAGAAATGAGCTACTGGCTCCAGCACACCACTGCTTAAACCTCAATTATCATAAAACATGAATGTCTTATGGAGACCAAGACGAGATGCAGCTGGGTCTCAGGATTGGACTAGGAGGGACTGGAGTGCTTTCACAACCCTAGGCCATCCTTTCTCTCTCTTCACACTTATTCCTCTGTTTTCCTTCTTCTTCCCTCTTGTGGCAGATTGGCTTTCTCTGCTCCACAGTCTGTGGGGCAAAGAATTGCTATTAGCAAGAGAAGCCAGACTGAAGCTTGGCTTCTTTTAGTCCCAATTACAACTTCCCTGGAGAAGGAGCCCATCAGCCCAGCTCGGGTCAGTTGTGCAGCCCTGTTCCAATCAACTGTGATAGGGGCAGGATGTCCTTCTACCAGTACATTGACCAGGCCCTCTGATGCTGTAACCATGGGGTTGTGAACAAGGAGAAGTAGCCAGAGAAAAAGGAAGCAAGATCTGAGCAACCACCTCATGAGGCTCCCTGACCAGCGGAAAATGGAGGAAATTAATCACGTATTTCATGCTCCTCCTCTAGTCCTTTAACTATTCTGTATCCACCCAGTCACTCATTCATTCATTTATTTATTCATTCCAATCATGTCTTCTAATTTAATTTGACGTTTACTGACTCTCTATCCTGTCTTGGACAGTTTGTGGGGCTCAAATTAAAGTGTAAGAGAGGGAAGCGGCTGTGGCTCAATCAGTGGGGCTCCCGTTTACCATATGGGAGGCCCCGGGTTCGGTGAAGGCGAGCCCGCCCGCACGGCGTGGTTAGCTGATCCAGCGAGCACAAGCAGCAAGGGGGGGATAAATGAATAAATAAATAAAATCTTAAAAAAAAAAATAAATAAGAAAATAAAATAAAGTGTAAGAGAAGGCAAAGAAGAGTAAGATTTAGTTGCTGCTCTCGAAGAGTTTGTACTCTGGGAGTGATGCAAAGCCTCAACAACACAGCATGGAAAAGGCTCCACGGGATCTGCGCACAAAGTGCCTACCCCCAGGACTGCAACGGGGAGTGGTGGAGGGCAGCCTCCAAGATGTCCCCACGATCCTCACCGGCTGGTCGTCGTGCCCTGGGGGTCCCCTCCCACATGGTACCAGGGTTGGAGTGCATGAATGAAAGAATAAGGTAGAAGCAGTGATAGGAATGTCTGAAGTTAGATTGTGAAAGACAGTGGCTGCCAGCTTCATGCTTTCTCTCTCTCTCACTCTTCCCTCGCTCTGGGGGAAGCCAGCTGCCGGGCCATCAGCGGTCGTGGGAAAAGTCTCACGTGGTGAGTAGCTGAGACCTGTCAACAGCCACGTGGGTGAGCTTGGAAGCGGATCCTCCAGCCCCAGCCAAGCCTTGGAGTGACCACAGCCTGGGCTGAGAGCTTGACAGCAACCACCCAGCTCAGCTGATCCCTGATTTCTGACCCTCACAAACTGTGGGAGATAATAAATGTTTATTGTTTGAAGTTGCAGAGTTTTGGGGTAATTTGTTATGCAGCCATAGATGACCAACACAGGAGGTGATATTTGAGCTAGATCTTGAAGGATGAACTCACCAAGCAGAAGCAAAGAAGCAATGCCATGTGGAAAGCTGCAGGCAAGAAAGTATAGGACATCGGTAAGGGTTGGGGAGTAGCTTGGTGTGGCCAGAGCTTGGGCTGGCTTGGAGGAGATAGCAGGCAGGGCTATAAAGGTAAGCCAGGCCAGAAGAGCCATCAATGATTTTATCACCTCCATCAGCGGCTTCAATCTTTTCTTAGCCCTAGAAACCCTTTCTTCAAATAAAATCTTGTGCAAAAGGCCAAACTTATAAAAAGACAAAAGGAAGCTGCTCTGGCTAGAGGCAGGGGTGGGTGGGGGCTGATGCAGAAGGAAGTCTTGCCTCTCCTCCCCGGCCCTAGTTGCTTCTGGACACGTGGCCATCGCTTGGTACACAGGACACTGGTACGAGGTGGCCTCCAGGTAGGGGAGCCTGGTGCAGAGTGGGCGGGAGGGAAACCACTTTCCCTATACTCCCTTTTGCACTTTCTGAATTTTAAATCATGTGCATTGTTACCTGTTCAGAAAAGTAAATAAAAGCTGAGGGGAAAAGGTAAAAAACCTTAAACAGACAACCAGAAATATGCATCTTTGTAAATTATATTTTTATTGTGGTAATATATATACAACACAAATTTCCCTTTTCAGCCAGAAGTTCCCTTTTTAACAACTTTCATGTATACAATTCAGTGGTATGAACTGCATTCACCATATTGTGCTACCATCTCCACCATCCATTACCAAAACGTTTCATCACCCTCAACAGAAACTCTGTACCCACTAAACAATAACTCCTTCTTAGCCCCAGCCCAGCCCCCAGGCAGGGTTTTCAGAAGGGCAGTTTCAGGGTTGGACCAAACGGCAGCCAGGACCCACTGGCTGCGCGGGGAGAGTGGTTAGGAGATGAGGTGGGGAGGAGACCAACGTATAGGCCACTTTGAAGATTCTGGATGCCCAGAAGGACTGTGGTTGAAAAGGGCTTACCTTCCAGGACATATCTAAGATGGCCGGGCTTAGACTCCTTAAATCACTGTTGAGCGATGGACGCTCTCTCTAGTGGGAGAGCCGGCAGGGTTCAATTCCAGCTCTGCCTCCCTCTGGGTGTGTGACCTTGTCGAGGCAGCCTTACCTCTATGCCTCAGCTCTCTTACCTGTAAAATGGACTTACTAATATTACCTACCTCCATATTCACCTGTATTTTCTTTTTATTATAAAATGTTCAAACGTACAGAAAAGTATAGAGACTAATATAATGAATACTCATATACCACTACCTAGACAATTTTTAACATTTTGCCAAATTTGCTTAATTTATTTGACATTGTTTTTGAAGGAAAGCATGGACATCATATTTCACTCCTAAATGAGTCAGTAGGCTTAAAAAAAATAAGGATGCTTTTCCTACTGGAACCACAATGCTATTATCACATCTAACAAAAGTAACAATAAGTACTTTAGATCATTTAATCCCCAGTCCATATTCAGATTTGCCTAAAGGTCCCCCAAAGGTCTTTTACTGATGGCTTCTTTTCAAATTGGAACCCCATCATGGTCAATAAATTTGTTCTCAGGGGGTCTTGGCAGTAGTGATTAAATGAATCAATAATCCTAAAGCACTTAGGCAATCCCTCCAGCATGGTTAAGTGTTCTGTGGGCGTGGACTGTTCTTATTAGGCATTAGGCATAGACCACTAACTGGACGGCCCCGGGGGCTCACCAGATCACAGTGGGGTGATAAAGGCATCAAGAGAAGCAGGACCCAGGCACATCGTTTGAGACCTGCGCCTCAACAAAAGCCAATGCATTTCATTTTTTTGCCTGTGCCAGCCAGACTTGGCAACTTGACAGAAAACAGAGCCTGCGGTAAAGGCCCATTTGCCACCACTTTATAAAGTTGTGCAACCCCGGAGTGCAGAAATGAGGGCCAAGGGGAGCACGGCCAGAAGGAGGCACAATTAGTCGGAAGATGCTCCAGCTGGCACGACTGTCTCTCCAAAGCCTGGTAGGTTTTATCCCAAGACAGTCATGGAGGGAGAAAGGGGTAAACATTTACCCACGCCTCCCATCGCCCTTTGCTCAAAGGTTTGCCTCCTGGGGCAGGACCCGCCCAACCCACACGCATACTTCCAGGATGCACGACTCATAGTCAACAAACATTTATTAGGCACCTTTACACCGGGGCCATTGTGGCCATGGGGACACTGGAATCACAATCTATCCGGGAAGGCAAGCAATAAACAAGGAACTGCATGGGAAGCGGCTGTGGCTCAATCAGTAGGGCTCCCATTTACCATATGGGAGGCCCCGGGTTCGGTTCCCGAGGCCTCCTGGTGAAGGCAAGCCCGCCCGCACGGCGTGGTTGGCTGACCCAGGGAGCACAAGCAGCAAGGGGGGGATAAATGAATAAATAAATAAAATCCTAAAAAAAAAAAAAAAAAAAAAAAAAACCAAGGAACTGCAGGGCCGTGTTTGGAAGAAACAGAACAGGATCTTCTGGGGGGGGGGTCAGGCAAGACCTTCTGGCGAGGTGGCGAGTCCAGCGTAGACCCGCAGTGGGGGCTGGCGAGGCCAAGGGGGGCCGGTAGCGAAGAGCCAGCCGGAAAGAGCAAGCCCGTGGGGCAGCCCAGAGGCCCCAAAGAGCACGGGATGTCTGGGGGACTAAAAGGCGCCAGCCTGGCAGCGGCATTTAGAGCAAGGCAGACGCGTAAGCATTTATAGAGCACCGAGTATATACGGGGAAGTGGCCGTCATTGTTAGGGCCGCCCCACCTGCCCTACCCCTTCCCCCCTTTTCAGGGAACTGCTTCTCCTGCCGTCCTACGCCCGGGTGCATGGTTACCATGGGAACACCCGCGCACCTCCGGCTAGGCCCCACCCCTCGGGCCACCGCTGATTGGACTAGAGTGAACACCTCACCAGGCGGGACCAACCAGAGCCTCGACCCCTGGAGACCCGGGTGACTAGGGCGGGCAGAGCGATGGAGGTTCCGGAGCCGGGCTGGGAGAGGCCGGCGGGTGGGCCGGGAAGCCCAGAGCCTCGCAGAGTCTGGCTCCGTTCGTCCCCGACGTGGCTGCACCCCTGTCTTGGGGCTCCTTGAAATAAAGCCTTACTTTTTGCTTAAACTGTATCCAGTGGGCTTGTATTGCAACGAAACAAGTCCAAGTTTTTTAAATACATCTTTAAATACATCTTCCTGCTGAAGGTCATAAACCAGTGGGAGAGTCAGATGCGTACACTAAACATTAACTCCAGAGTGATAAGTGCAATAATAAAAGGTTGTTCGGGGTAGGGAGGTTCTGCAGGAATAATATAACAGGAGTAAAAGCATTTTGAAAAGAAAAACATGTTATGCAAATCCCTTGTAATTATACTTATGATATCCAATTGCATTTCTTTTTTTTTTTTTACCGGGAGGTCCCGGGGATCGAACCCAGGTCCCTCCATATGGGAGACGGACGCCCACCCATTTGAGCCACATCCGTCCCCCAAAATTGGGTTTGTATATTCAGTTTACTCAAGAGCACAGCCACTCTCCTTTCAGAATGAGGCTATTTTCCCAGGCAGGGGCTGCTCTGTCATCTGACGATGGGTAAGTTATCCAAGATCTCATGCTTTTATTTCTTTATCTGTGTTTGATAAATGGATGGATAAATAACATTCCAATTTCCCAAGGAATTAGGAAGAAACATTTGATGGTCTCTGCCCTTGCCCTCTGTTGCAATTTCTACCCTTTGTGCCTGCCTGCATCAGCCTCTCCATGAAATTAAAAGGCTGGCTGCGGGAAGCGGCTGTGGCTCAATCAGTGGGGCTCCCGTTTGCCATATGGGGGGCCCCGGGTTCGGTTCCCGGGGCCTCCTGGTAAAGGCAGGCCCGCCCGCAGGGCGTGGTTGGCTGACCGAGCGAGCGCAGGCAGCAAGGGGGGGGGATAAATGAATAAATAAATAAAATCTTAAAAAAAAAAAAAATGCTGCTAGGTCCTACCAAACAGCACTTAAAAAAAAAAAAAAAAAAAAAAAAGGCTGGCTGACTCAACTAAGGCAAAGTTTTGCAAGTGAATCACGGATTGAGAAGTTTGTTGGCAGGTATGCCACGGTTGCTATGTTAACCACAGAGAGTGACATTATATCTGGAGAGAAGGTGACTGACTGTGTCTACCTCAAAAATCTTTACATGTCATCTTGTCCAAGGATGCTTTACAAAGTTCAAATCATTTATGAGAGAGCCATGATATCTTATGACTCATTCATTCACCACACCTTCCCTCCACCCTCGCCTATTCCTGCCAAATGTCTGATGGCAGCGATAACAGCCGTGCTTAACGGTAGGCACCCTCCGGATCCCAGCGTAAGCTGGGCCCGAAATCCCAGATCTCCCGGTTGCCAGCTGTGGGGGTCTTGAGCAAATTACTTAACCTCCCTGAGCCTCAGTTTCCTCCTCTGTTGAAGGAGGAAAAGATGCTGATAAAAGATAGCGATGGGGGCGTGGAGGGGTGGATGACTCAGGTAGGCCTGAGAGGATTAAATGAGAGAAGGTGGATTAGCATGAGGCAACACAAAGTGAGCTAAAAAAACAAGAACCACACACACACACACACACACCACACCAAAACACAAAACAGGGGAGAGGATGTGGCTCAGTGGTTGAGCGCCAGCCTCCAGCATACCAGGTCCCAGGTTCAATCGCTGGCCCTGGTACCTCAAAAAAAAAAAAAAAGGCAACAAAAAGGCCAGTTTCTTCCTTTTTCTCTTGGAGAGAACTGGGCTTGCAGGGAAAGACTGGGCGGCTGGAAGGGCAAGACCTCCTTTCCATCAGAGGCAGTGTGCTCCGAGGCACCACGAGCTTCGGGTCCCTCCCCTCTGAGAAGCCTGGGTGTCTGGAGACTCGCGCTATTTACACTCCACAACGCCAGGCTCATTTTCCCATGGGAACGACTCTCACGTCGGGGGCACGGTCCTCGGAACGCAAACTCTAGACCTGTTGTTAGCGCGCTTTCCTTGAGCCTCTGTTCTCAGCGCCTTCTCCCATATTTTGCAATAAATCCCGCCGGCCGCGGTGACTGGCCGCCGGGGCTCTTCCTCTCAGCCGCCGTGGCACTTGCAGCGCCCCTCGGGGAGCTGGGAAGTCCAGGGCGCTGCCCCGCCGCTGCCCAGGAGCCAAACACGTTTTGGTTTCCTCGGTAAAGTGGCGCCGCCTGGTGGCACCGTCATGAACCGTGTGCAATGCAGAGTCCCACCGGTTCTGAAATAGGAATCTCGACTTAAGTTTTTTTTTTTTGATTGAGGGGTGGGAAGAGAGTTGTAGTATTTCAGTGATCGGGCATAACATGAGACTTTATTCATATTTTTACATTATAGTGTTTCAGATTGCGACAATGCAGTATTGCATAAAATGTAACTCTGCCGTATGTATTGGGTTTACTTAAAGCCTTTTAACTCCAGGTTCAGGAATTTCTATTAGTTTCCCCAGGCCAGAACATTTTTAGGAGAGCTACTAAAAATTTTGGATTAAAATAACAGTTTTTGGTGTGTGTGTGTGTGTATATATGTGTGTATGTGTGTGTTTGTCTAATGCACTCTCTGTGGGCATTGTGCTTATGTTACAACAGCCTGAAGACGAGGGCACTTTGGGGGCCACTCTTTATGACTAGGACACTGACGCCAACAGAAATGAAAAACCTTGTCCAATGTCTTATGGCTAGTGGCAGAATCAAGCTTGGGTCTCCTGCCTTCGAAAATCAATCCTCTGACCATGGTTACCTTTAAATTTTCAATGTCGTTATTTCATAACTGCTCTCTCCTATTTCACTTTCCCTTCCTTCCTCTTCACCAGTAGTTATCAGTTGTGTGCCTGGGCAGGTACTCAGCCAAGCTGAGCCTTAGGTTTCTCGACCTTTAAAAAAGATACACACACAATGAGTGTATATAAAATCTGGTGGAATTGGAACAAAGTCTGTAGATTGTATCACTAGCAATTTCCTGGTTTTGATATTGTATTGTAGTTATGTAAGATGTTAACATTAAGCAAAACTGGAGAAGGGAACATGGGATTCTGTACTGCTTTTGCAATTTCCTGTGAGGCTATGGTTATTTAAAGGCGAAAAGGTTTAAAGAAACTTAGGTCATGGATTGATACGGACAAAATCTCCAAAATAATATTTTCAAATGTTAATGCTACTCAGGAAGCGGCTGTGGCTCAATTGGTTGGGCTTCCGGTTACCACATGGGAGGCCCCGGGTTCGATCCCCGGGTTAGATTCCCGGGGCCTCCTGGTGAAGGCAAGCCAGCCTGCGCAGCGGTGGTGAGCTGACACAGCAAGATGACCCAACAAAGGGAGACAAGCAGACCCAGAAAAACGCACAGCAAATGGACACAGAGAGCACAAGCTGTGGGGGGGATAAATAAGTAAGTAAAAAAAATCTTAAAAAAAAAAAAATGTTAATGCTACTGAACCATGGAGAAATGCTTATGTCATGACATTGCTTGGGGAAAAAAAACCCTACTGAATTATACTCACAGTGTGATTCCAATGTGCAAAAGGGAAGGAAATGTATACCTCAAATAAGGAGTGTAGGGAAATACATCCAAGTGTTAACAGTGATTGTCTCTGAGTGGTAAGAACTTGTTTGGTTCCTTCCCACTTTACTGAATTTTCTGAATTTTCTATGATGAGCTTGACTGACTTTTAAAACCAGGGGAAACAACATGTCATCAAAAAGAACATATTTTGGTGCTGGGCCAGAAAATCCAAGATGTGTGGCTGCCATTAACTCTGCTCCACTCTTGCTCTTAGAGAGTTGAAGCGCTTTTTATTATTTTATAAAATGACTTGTAAAAAGTAATACAAAGAAAAAAAGTAATACAAACTGGGAAGCAGATGTGGCTCAAGTGATTGGGCTCCCGTCTACCAGATGGGAGGCCCTGGGTTCAATTCCTGAGGTCTCCTGGTGAAGGCAAGCCGGCCCACATGGCTGGAGAGCTGACGGCCTGTGCGGTGCGGAGAGCTAACACAGCAAGATGACGCAACAAAGGAAGACATGCAGACACAGGAAAACGCACAGCGAATGAACACAGTGAGCACAAGCAGGAAGGGCGGGGGGGGGGTGATAAATAATAAAATAAATCTAAAAAAAAAAAAGTAATACAAGCTTATGTTAAAAATGCAAAAGGTATGATATCGTTGAAGGGAAGTCTCCTTACTTCCCCCTTTCTAAAGGTAAACACTGTTAACTATTAGTTTTCAACATTTTTTTTGCAGTGTGTACTCATTTTAGGTTTTTGAGAAGTTTGCAGCTCATGTTTCAAGGAAGTGCAGTGTGAGGGCCAAAGAAGGAGTCCACTCTGGCCAGGATTGCACAGGCTTCTATAGGAGGTGTCTACACTTGAAACTCGCCCACACTTCCTTCCATCTATTGGTCTTCCCAAGCTATTTCTGCAGGTCAGCAGTGGATGCCTCCAGGCCCATGCAGGTGGCCCCTAAGCACTCTCCTTTCTTCCTATTCCCTTCCCCAAGCAACGCAGGGACAGCTTCTCAACCTGTGGCCTGCAGGCATATTCCTGGGAATCTATGAGTTCTACCAGAAGTTCCGAATTATGTGGTTTCATTTTTGGACCATTTAGATGATCACCCAAGAAAAAAGTGCTGCTTCATGATTTTAAAACTGCATTTACACTTGGGTAAAGGTCATGTTCATGGAAGATAAACCAATGTGCTGCATCATCAAAGGCAAATATTTCACTGGTGCTCAAACAGAGAGAGACGGCAGGAGAACTGTATGGTCCTATGAGATGATGGCTGTTCTCCATCTCCTTTCCATCCAACTTGCAACAATATGCACTAATGGTTAAGTGTGGTAGTAAAGAAGCAATAAAGAGGTTTTCATTAAACACTATTTAAATAATTTCTATATTATTTTGGGGGGTATGTGATTAAATTGATTGGCTCATTAAAATAATGGATAGGTAGTTAAAAGGGAGGTTATTATTCAAAACAAACAAAACCCAGCAAAAGTGATGATGCCAGTGACTCAAATAATGGCCATTATCCCCCACCCTGCCAAAAAAAAAATCAGGTTGAAAATACATCTTTCTCCAATTAAACCAAACACCAGTGATTTATAAATGATTCCGTTTCAGTAAAACATCCTCCATCACATTGACTGAATGTTGTTAATTTGGCGTTCATTGCTTTTTGTGTGTATTTTTAAATTTACTTTCATTTAAAAGCTGAAGCAGAATATGAACTTTTTAAATATGGGAAATTAACAGTTTCATTTTTCTTCCTTTTCTTTCCTGCTTTGGAAGAATTCAGCATAATCTGGGAAGGGAGTCCCCTCCCATCCATACACACACACACCAGGGCAAATATTTCCCTTCTCTTTCTAGGAGTGGTGGAAAAATAAGCCCTTCCAGTCCCTGGGAAAGGGAAACCAGTTTTTCAATGGCTAATGAGTTCATATCCAATTTTTTTTTTTTTTTTTAAAGATTTATTTTATTTATTTATTTCTCCTTCCTCATTGCTCTGCGCTCTTTGTCTGCTCTCTGGGTGTTTTTCTTTTTTTTTTTTACCAGGAGGTCCCGGGTATCGAACCCGGGTCCCTCCATATGGGAGACGGACGCCCAACCAGTTGAGCCACATCCGACCCCCCATATCCAATTTTATTGGTCTATCAGGGCCTACCAGGAAATAAAAATGAGTGGGGCTTTTGTGTGAAGGGGTGAAGAGGGGAGGCCTGCAGGCTGTGATGGAACCTCACCAGCTTCTGCCCAGCCTTTGGTCAGGAGACTCTGGACCACAGACACTTCTGTTGTCTGCCAGCAGGATGGAATCAGGTACCTGCTAGGGACTGCCCAGCAGGAATGACACCCGGCAATGCCACAAGACTTTGCCCAAGCAGTCTGGACACTTTCCTGAATGCTCCAGGACCCCTGACAACCCAAAGGATTGTCACTCAGCAGAAGGACAGGAGCAGGCCTTAGATGGGGGAAGACAAACACAAGCTGGAGGCCCCCAATGTGGGAAGACCCAGGTATCAGTCAGGCTCCATCAGGAAAACACCCCTGAGGAGGGGGCTCCTCCCAGCTGCTGCTGGTATCTCAGAGCAGCACAATGAAGCAGGTTCCGGCGGTTGCTAAGACAGCATGGACAGGAAAGTCAAGCAGCAGGAAAGATGTCCCTTCTCTCTTCCCACCTTCTAGTCTTTCTCTAGATGGGCTGACCCAGGAGTTTGGAAATGTGGTTTTCAGGGTCCCAGCCCCAGAATAGAACAGACGGTGGGGGTAGAGCTAAGAGACACGAGGCCAGTAGCCAGCCATTCCACTTTCAAGGTCATGGAGGAGTTAATACCCTGTGTCTCATTCAGGGCTCTTAGCTGCAAGCCACAGAAGCCAACTCTGGCTGATTTCAGCAGAAAAGGAATCTACCATAGGCTATTGGGCGTCACACAGAACCGGCTTGAGAACCAAGATTAGAAATGAGAGCAGAAGGACAGCCAGAATCACAGCCCAGAGCCAGACCAGCAAGGATATCACTGCCACCTGGCATCTGGGTACTGCTCATATGGTGGGCTGGATTAAAATCCTTTTCAGGAAGGACCCCTTCTCCCCTCCTTCACCCCATGTTTCCCGGTAGGTAGAGTATACTGCCCTGTCCCCACTGACTTTGGGCTTGGCCCTGTGACCGGCACTGACAAACGGAACATGGCTGAAATGACCGTGTGCCAGCTCTGAGCAGAAGACTCAACAACCATTGTGTGTTTCTGTCCCGCTCTTGCACTCCTGCCATCTTCCATGAGATGCTAGGTGCTGCTCCCTCAGCCTGAGTTCTGGGATAAGACATGTGGTGCAAACCAGAACCCAACCTACAGCCTGGAGCCAAGCCCTTCAGAGCCCATCAGACACTAAGCCACAGTCAACCCACAACTGAGTGGTTCTGTGAGTGAGAAATACATGTTTGCTGTTGTAAGTCACAGAAATTTGGGATTGTTTGTTATGAAGCAAAAGCTGACAAATGCACATGACTAGCTCGAAGAATCTCTCCTACCCCTGCTTCTTTGCACCCCTAGCTCCAGCTACAAAAGCCTGTGTGGGTGTACCCCATGATCAAGCCCCGGCCACACACCTGAGTGCTACCTATAGGAAGGCTGGGAAAGTGTGTAGCAGGTATTTTCATTTTCTGTAGAAGTAGGTAGGCTCCAGATGCCTACCAGACTTATAGGGTGGGGAAATCCTCAAATATAGATTTTGAGGTATGGAAGGAGGTATGGAAGCCCCCTCCCCAACAACAAAAAAAGACAAATTTCCTCTTCTCATACATGTTTAGGTAATATTCTGGAACAATAATTCAAAGGAAGGGCCCTTGAATGAGACTTCTCTAAAAGCATTTGTGGGAGCGGATGTAGCTCAAGTGATTGAGTGCCTGCTTCCCACATACGAGGTCCCAGGTTTGATCCCTGGCCCCAGTACCTCAAAAAATAAAAAATAAAAAAATAAAAAATAAAAGTAGGGAAGCAGATGTGGCTCAAGTGATTGGTTTCCCATCTCCCATATAGGAGGCCCAGGGTTCGATTCCCGGGGCCTCCTGGTGAGAAGCAAGCTGGCCCACACAGAGTGCTGGCCCACATGGAGAGAGACACAGAAGAGGGACAATAGGAGACGCAGCAGAACGGGGAACTGAAGTGGCGCAAGAGATTGAGCAGCCTCTCTCCACTCCGGAAGGTCCCAGGATTGGTTCCTGGTGCCGCCTAAAGAGAAGACAAGCAGACACAGAGGAACACACAGAGAGCAGACAGTGTGCACAAAACAATGGGGGGCGGGGGGTGAGGGAGAAATAAATAAATAAATAAATCTTAAAAAAAAAAAAAGTATTTGTATATCAACTTAAGGAAATGTAGCCAGGGTGTCCTCTGAGCACTAGAACTCTGTAGGAAGAACTTGATATCTGGTCTCTGCCTTCTTCTTGGCCCCATCTGATCCAAAGATAGCTTGGCCTGGATGGGGCCACTCAAGGCCCTTGGGTGAAAAGCAAATGCCTCATCAAGAAGTCTGAATTTCAGAGTGCAAGGGCTGCTGTGAGGACAGAATGCTGAGGGCTGGAATTTGATATCTGAGCAAGACCTAAGCTGATTCCGTTAGACTCCAAGTCACATTCACAAGCCTGACTGTGAAAGAACGCTCTATTAGACTCTCTCAAAACCATTTTGGAATAATTGGGGAATAGAAATAAATATATTTCTTAAGTGTCTTTTCAAAAAGGGAGACAGCAAGACAATGGCATGGAGAACAACCAAATGTCATGTCTGGCCTTTGTTTGGATTCTGATTCCAATAAACCAACTGTGTGCATGTGTGTATATGTATAGATATATTATATTATATACCTTAATAATACATTATTGTGGTAATATATATGTGACATACTCTTTGTCGTTTTAATCCTGCTTAAGTCTACAGTTCAGTTGCATTACTTTTACAATGTTGTCCTACTATCACCTCCTTCCATTGCTAAAACTTTTCCATCATTCCACACAGAAACCCAGACCCATTAAGCGATAACGCCTCGTTTCCCCTCCCCCACTCCCAGCTCCTGGTAATCTCTAATCTACTTCTTGTCTCTGAATTTTTTTTATCCTACATATTTCATATAAGTGGAATTATGCAATATCTGTCCTTTTGTGTCTGGCTTCTTTCACTTAGCACAGTATTTTCAAGGTTCATCCCTGTTTTAGCATATATCAAAACTTCATTCCTGGGAAGCGGCTGTGGCTCAATCAGTAGGGCTCCCGTTACCATATGGGAGGCCCCGGGTTCGGTTCCCGGGGCCTCCTGGTGAAGGCAAGCCCGCCCGCACGGCGTGGTTAGCTGACCCAGCGAGCACAAGCAGCAAGGGGGGGATAAATGAATAAATAAATAAAATCTTTAAAAAAAAAAAAAAAAAACTTCATTCCTTCTTATGACTAAATAATATTCCATTCTATGGATATACCATATTGTGTTTATCCTTTCATCTGTCAATGGACATTTGGGTCATTTCCTCCTTTCGGCTGTTGTGCATCACATAACGTGGCTATGAACCTTGGTGTACAAGTATCTGAATCCCCGCTTTCAATTTTTTTAGGCATGTAACTAAGAGTGGAATTGTCAGGTCATATGGTAATTCTATATTTAACTTTTTGAAGAATCACTTATTTTCTATTTTTGAAAAAATAGCCATCCTTGTGGGTGCAAAGTGGTGTCTCACTGTGGGTTTGATTTATATTTCTGCAATGGCTAATGATGTTGAGCGTCTTTTCATGTGCTTATTGGCTATGTGTATAACTTCTTTGGGGAATTATCTATTCAGGTCCTTGGGCCAGTTTTTAATTGGATTGTTTGTCTTTTTGTCGTTGAGTTGTAGTTCTTTTTATATTCTGGATATTAAACCCTAATCAGATATATCGTTTCCAAATATTTACTCCTATTCTGTAGTTTGCCTTTTCATTTTCTTTATAATTTCCTTCGATGCACAAAACTTTTAATTTTGATGAAGTCCAACTTATCTATTTATTTCTTTTATTGTTGGTGCTTTGGGGGTTATCGCTAAGACTCCACTGAAGATTTTCCCTTATGTTTTCCTCTAAAAGCTTTATATTGATAGCTTTAACTCTTACATGTCTTTGATACATTTTTCATTAATTTTTGTATAGGATGCTGTTGGTGGATCTCCAGTATTCCCAGCACCATTTTTTTTTCATTTAAAAAACAATTTATTGAAATATATCATTGGTACATGAATATACATAAACAATCAGTATATAAAAATTGTGAATTTACAAAACGAACATACATAACATCATACAGTGCTCCCATACATCACCCCACGACAAATACCTTGCATTTTGTGAAACAATTGTGACAAATTATGAAAGAGCTACTAACTATAGCCCGTATCTTAGATTTGGTGTATTTTTTCACCAATCTGCCCTATTGTTTTTTGTTCATAAACTATACAATTTATCTAAAGTGCACAATCAGTGGTATTTGGTATAATCACTGAGTTGTGCATTCATCACTTCAATCAACACTAGAGCATTTTCATCACTCAAAAAACAAACAAACTCAACAAAAAACAAACCACTACCATACCCATCCATGTGTTAGCACTACTAATTACAAATCCTATGATGCCAGCACCATTTTTTTATTAAAAAGATATTTTTGAGACAAATGGGAAAATTTGAATATGAATTGGGTATTAGATGATACTAAGTCCTTATTGACAATTTTGTCTGGTGTGATATTGGCATTACAAGAAAATGTCTATTTTTTTTTTTTTTTTAAAGATTTTATTTATTTATTCATTTATCCCCCCCTTGCTGCTTGTGCTCGCTGGGTCAGCTAACCACGCCGTGCGGGCGGGCCTGCCTTCACCAGGAGGCCCCGGGAACCGAACCCGGGGCCTCCCATATGGTAAATGGGAGCCCTACTGATTGAGCCACAGCCGCTTCCCGAAAATGTCTATTTTTAAGGAGCAACATACTGAAGTATGTAGGGGCAAAATGCCATACTGTTTGGGGTGTGTATTTTAAAAATTATAATAGTATACCCAAATTTTAATGATTGCTTTTGGGTTAGAGAAGTGATTTCCAGCTATCTCTCTATTTGCTTGAGGTGTAAGAAAGTTTTGAAAATAAGCATATTGTATTGTAACAAATGGATGAAACAATAAGGACATTTTGTTAAAATGTTTAAAACCACTGAAGAGATATTTGGCTAAACACTGTATATTGAATACATATATTTATCTGTGTTTCCACCTGAAATTCATCCAAAATGACAGCCAAGGACTGGAATAAGTATAAGAACAAGGAAAAGGTGGATGCACCAAATTCAAAGGAGAGATGCTGTATTGGTCAGCCAAAGGGGTGCCAATGCAAAGTACCAGAACTCTGTTGGCTTTTATAAAGGGTATTTATTTGGGGAAGAAGCTACAGCTACCAAGCCCTAAAGAGTCCAACTCAAGGTACCATAAGAGGAACTTTCTCACCCAAAGTCGGTTGCCACGTGTTGACACAAGATGGCAGGCGATGTCTGTGAGGGTTCAGTCTTCCTCCTTCCTCTTAAGGCTCCGTGGTCCCAGGTTCTTCCGATAGCAGCTGTAGGCTGGCATGAGGCTCATCTCTCACCCCGGGGCTTGTTTCTTTCCTGGCTTAGCTGCTCTGTTCTCTCCACAGGTCAGCTGTAGACTATCAGGCTCATCTTTCTTCCTGGGACCGTGTCTATGGAGCTCTCTCTGTTCCTGCTTCTGTGTGAGTGTCCGCCCACCAAGAGGGCGGGGACTCAGCGTCCTACTGACATGGCGGAATCAGAGCCCTGATGTTAATTTAAAGAATATCATGAGCCCAGAGGAACAGACCAGTTTACAAATATAATCAGTATTTCTTCATCATTAATATCAAACTGCCACAGATGCCAACCCATGTTTTGAATTTGGATAACTGCTGACGAAATGGTACTGACCTAGAAGAGTGGAGGTAGCAAATCCTGAAGTCCCTGCAGAGGGGGCTGCCAATCAAAAGCAAGGCTTCTCCCCTGCCTCCGCAGAACTTCCAGAAGGCATTAAAGGCACTAGAGATAGCACAAGGCAGGTCAGGGAATTGGGCTGAAGACAGAGGGTGCAGAAGGTTGAATGGTGGCTCCAAAAGATGCTGGGTCTTAATCCCTGGAACCTGTGAATGTTACTTTATTTGGAAAAATGTTCTTTGTAGGTGTGGTAGTTAAGAACCGTGAGATGGGGAGGTTATCTACTGGGGGTGAGACCTAAATGCAAACACAGGTGTCCTTATAGGAGGGAGACAGAGGGAGATTTGAGACAGACGTAGAAGAGAAGGTAAAATGAAGATGGAGGGAGAGAGACTTGAAGACTGGCGTGATATGGCCACAAGCCAGGGAATGCCGGCAGCCAGCAGAATTTGGAAGAAGCAGGGAATGGATTTTCCCCTAGAGCCTCTGGAGGGAGCACAGCCCTGCTGACACCTTGATTTTGGCCCAGTGGCACTGATTTTAGACCCCTGGCCTCCAGAAGGGCGAGAGAATAAATTCCTGTTGTTTGAAGCCCTCAAGCTCATGGTAATTTGTTACAGCAGCCACAGGAACCTAATACAGAGGGCTTGAAGTGAGATATAAAAAGCTGTGAGGGAAGCGGCTGTGGCTCAATTGGCTGGGCTCCCATTTACCATATGGGAGGCCCCGGGTTCGGTTCCCAGGGCCTCCTGGTGAAGACAACCTGGCCCACACGGCGCGGCACGCTGTTGGCCCACGCGGTGCAGTGAGTTGACGCAGCAAGATGACACAACAAACAGAGACAAGCAGACACAGAAAAACGCCCAGCAAATGGACACAGCGAGCACAAGCAGCGGGGGGGGGGGGATAAATAAATAAATAAATAAAAATAAATCTTAAAAAAATAAAAAGCTGTGAGACCCCCAGAACCCTGCACCCTATGCCACCCCCCACCCCACCCCTGCTGCCCCCAGCAAGAGACAGGAGGTTTGGCCTCAGGACAAACTGACCCTGAATGAAGAGGCTCCTGATTCAGAGATGCCAGACATAGTACGGGGGGAGGGGGTGAGCCTCCAGCCTGGAAACCAGGAGATTAAGGAGGGTCTGCATTCCAAACAGGGAGACCCATGGCCTCTATTCCCCACTGGACTCCTGGAATGTAAGTCATCAGGCTTATACCACATGGACAAGAGATTAAATGAAGTTTCTCTGGAGAAACGGAACAGCCTGAGAGAAAAGAGCTTCAGCTGTTGACATTTGGACACCCGCCCCCCCCCAACCAAAATGCCAGCCTGCTATCCAATCATCCCACAGCAAACTTCTCTCCAGGCCACCATCCCCGCCCAGGAAAACAGCACTTACAGTCAGCCATTTAGTGCCCCACTTTAAGAGGAGAATCAACGGCTAAGGATCATCACAGATTTGAGAAAAGCATCTTACACGAAACAAAGAACAAAACAAGAAAAAACAACTTGGATGCAGGGCTATCCATTGATGGGTACAGTAAACATCATGTGCTGCAGCCCCCTGGGGTTTTCACACAAGTGTGGAATTATGAAGGGAAGCTGCTCCACTAGCCTTAGCCAAGGAATGGACCTGGCTAGAGGAAATGGAAACAACATAGGGAATTGTAGAAAACTAAAACCAGCAAACAAACAAAACTGTAATAAATATTCTAAGAGTGATAAATGAAGGATATTCAGCCACTGAGGCTGATTGCTTTTTCTGAGTACATTATGTATTTATCGCATTTCATATGTGCTTCTTGAAATGGAATGGAAGTGGGATCTATGCTTGTATTAGTCAGCCAAAGGGGTGCTAATGTGAAATACCAAAAATGGGTTGGTCTTTATAAAGGGTATTTATTTGGGGTAGAAGTCCACAGATACCAGGCCACAAAGCGTTAAGTTTCTTCTCACCAAAGTTCATTGCCACGTGTTGGAGCAAGACAGCTGCCGATGTTTGCCAGGGTTCAGGCTTCTGGGGTTCCTCTCTTCCCGGGGCTGCATTTCTCTCCGGGCTTAGCTCCTGTTTCCTCCACAAGGTCAGCTGTAGATGATCAGATGAATGGCTTGCTTCTCTTCTCCTGGGGCCTTCCCTCCAACATCAAAACTGCTTCTCAAAAACTCTGCTCTTGCCATGCCTTTTATATTTGATTCCCCACCCACCAAGGGGTGGGGCTCAATGCCCTACTGACTTGGCCTAGTCAATGCCCTAATCATAACTTAATCATGCCCAGATTAACAGATCAGTTTATAAGCATGATCCAATTATATTTTTGGAATTCATAATTACATCAAACTGCCCAACTGCAACAATGCTCTTTCCTTAAATCTGGGTGTGGGAGAGGGCTTGTGACTGCCCAGCCAGGGTCCGGTGGAGTCCAGCCGAAGTGGGGCTATATGACTTCCGAGCCTAGTTCGTAAAAAGGATCCATTCTGCCTGGCTCCCTCTTTCTTGGGACACTTGTTTGGAAGCCACGTGGAGAGGCCTGGCAGACAGAACGCCGTGTGTTCCGGCAGGCAGCCCAGCTAGGCTCCCAGCTGACTCTAGCATGTCTTGCCAGACGAGTAATGTGAGCAAGAATTCAGATGGGGGAGTGGCTGTGGCTCAATCAGTAGGGCTCCCGTTTACCATATGGGAGGCCCCGGGTTCGGTTCCCGGGGCCTCCTGGTGAAGGCAGGCCCACCCGCATGGCGTGGTTAGCTGACCCAGCGAGCACAAGCAGCAAGGGGGCGATAAATGAATAAATAAATAAAATCCTTAAAAAAAAAAAAAAAAGAATTCAGATGATTTCATACCCCTGCCTTAGAGTCTTCCAGCTAAGACCCCAGATATTGTGCAACAGAGACAAACCATCCTCACTAAGTCCTGTCTGAATTCCTGACTCAAAGAAACCATGAGAGATAACAAATGATTATTTTGGGGTTGTTTTTTTTTAAAACAATTTATTGAAGTATATAATTCATACATGAACATACATAAACTATAAGTATTCAGTAAACATTGTGAACTTATAAAACAAACATGCATAACATCATACGGGGCTCCCACACATCACCCCCCCCCAAACACCCTGCATTGTTGTGAAACATTTGTTAACAAACCATCAAAGAGCATCGTCAAAGTATTACTACTAACTATAGTCCATATCTTCTTCCCCTATATATATTTTTTTGATTAATTAATTTATTTTTATCCATTTTTACCCTGCCCCCCTTTTTTGCTGTTTCTGTGTCCCTTCACTGGGCAACTCTCTGTGTCCGTTTCCTGCTCTCTTTTCTCATCCTTCTCCTCCTGTCTTCACTGGGATTCGATCATCGGAACCTCCGATGTGGGAGAGAGGCGTCCTACCACCTGCGCCACCTTAGTTCCTGGTTTTTCGATGCGTCTTGCCTTGGATCTTCCTTGTGTCACTCTCCTGTTACGTCATCATCTTGCTGCGTGGCTCGCGGGGCCAGGTGGCCCATGCACCTTCTATATTTTTCTTTTTTTAATTTTTACTGGGAGGGCCCAGGGATTGAACCCAGGTCCCTCCATATGGGAGACAGATGCCCAACCACCTGAGCCACATCTGTCCCTCTGCTCTATCTCTTAAGGTTGACCATAAATACCCAAAGTTACAGTCTTTTCCCATACAGGATGGTCATATAATAAATCAGGCTTAGTTTATCACCAGCATTCTAAAAACCAGACCTAGGGAGGAAAACTAGGTCTGGGGACACATGCATGGTTTCTAATATAGCAAATGTTTATCCTACCCTGATTATCACAAAGTCAGGACAGTGGGGTTTTTTGATTTTTTTAAAGATTTTATTTATTTTATTCCCCCCCACCCCCACCCAGAGAGGGCTCCCTTGTCTGTCTGCTCATTGTCTGCTTGCTGTGTCTGCTCATCTTCTCTAGGAGGCCCCGGGAACCGAACTCAGGACCTCCCACGTGGGAAGTGAGTGCCCAACTGCCTGAGCCACATCCACTCCCTGCTGGCTGTGTCATCTGCTGGTTGCGGCGTCTGCTCGTTGCAACGTCTGCTCATTGCAGCGTCTGCTCGTTGCAGTATCTGCTCGTCTTCTTTAGGAGGCATGGGGAACTGAAACAGGGACCTCCCATGTGGGAGGCGGGTGCCCAATTGCTTGAGCCACATCCGCTTCCTCAATTATTGTTGTTTTAAGCAACTAAGTTTTGGGGTAATTTGTTAGGCAGTAAAAGGTAATACAGCCATGAAATAAGAATAAAATATGAATGAGTATTAGGAAAATAAGGATATAATAAAAACCTAAATTTCAGAAAGACTGGACAAGAGAGCAACTTGACCAGGCTGCACGCCCTCTCCTGTGCCAGTCACAGCAATCAGGAAGAATGTGGCCCATTAATTATTTAGGCGTGGGTCCTCTTACCCACCCCTGAAGTGTGGCTAAGCCACTGTGGGGAGGAGCCTCAGACAAAAAGTGGGGCTGTTGCTGGAAAAAAAGGGAGAACGGGCACTACGGAGAAGAGCAAATGTATAGTCCAGGCATTTGGAGAAGGTGTACATTCCTTTAGTTGCTCTTGTCTCAG
Source organism: Tolypeutes matacus (assembly GCA_026826555.1). Classification (NCBI taxonomy): domain Eukaryota; kingdom Metazoa; phylum Chordata; class Mammalia; order Cingulata; family Chlamyphoridae; genus Tolypeutes; species Tolypeutes matacus. The sequence continues at coordinate 12,265,008 of JAKSZT010053819.1, forward strand.
CTCAAATGGGGGTCAGCACAAAGAAAAAGGCTCAGTCGTTTGAGTGCTGGGCCATTCTCCTGATTGAGGATGGATCCCATCTGGCAGGCTAGGCTGGCACGTCCATTCTCTATGGCAAGGGTTCTTAACAAGGGGTCCGTGAGCTTGAATTGAAATTCAAAAAAACATTATTCTGCGGAGACGTGTTGGTGCGGGTGTGATATATTTATTTATTTATTTATTTTTATTTATTTATTTTTAAAGATTTTATTTATTTATTCATTTATCCCCCCCTTGCTGCTTGTGCTCGCTGGGTCAGCCAACCACGCCGTGCGGGCGGGCTTGCCTTCACCAGGAGGCCCCGGGAACCGAACCCGGGGCCTCCCATATGGTAAACGGGAGCCCCACTGATTGAGCCACAGCCGCTTCCCGATATATTTATTAAATAATACACAGTATGGTGTGGACTTAGTAAGGGGTCCGTGGTTTTCACCTGACTGCCAAAGGGGTCTGTGGAACAAAAAAGGTTAAGAAGCCCTGCTCTATGGAGAAGCTGATTAGCCCGTTTCGCTTCATGTGTTATAAAAAATTAAAGAAATAAGAGACTAGGTCTGGCCTGTTGGAATTTACCTTTCTTAGCTTGTTTTGTTTTCTTTATTTAGTGATTTATAAACATTATGCAAGTAGGAAATATTCATCGGAGAAAAGCAGAAAATTCATTTTACAAAAAAGGATATAATGGCCCCGAATTCTGCCACCCAAAGATAACCACTGTGAGCCTTTTGGTGTTTGCTCTTCTAGACTTTTTTTCTGTACAAATATATCAATGTATATTTGTAAACATAAAAGTGAGATTGCTTATAAATACTCATGCTCTCTGCTTTTTTACTCAAGAGTATGTTTTACTCAAGAGTATGTTTCTTTTTCTTATACCCTAAAAATCCTTCTATTAGTTTGAACCATATGAAATTACTGATATTCAACCAGTTTTGACCCTCGAAAGCAACGATCATATATGGTTCAACTCAATATGTTACCATGAGCACAGATATTTTCAATAGAATGGCCCTCCCGCTCTGGGGCCACAAAGGAGACCCACCTCTCTCAGTGTGGCAGTTTGATATTATTTATGAATTCCAAAAAGAGATATTGATTTATTTTTGTAAACTGGTCTGTTCCTTTGGGCGTAATACCCTTTGACTGATTTAAATTCAAAGGCTTTACATTTTCCTGATTAAATCAAAATTAGAGAGGAAGGCTGCCCACCATCTTGCTTCAATACGTGGCAACAGAGTTTGGTAAGGAAGTAACCTTGAGTTGGACTTTTTAGGGCCTTGTAACTGTAAGCTTTTACCCCAAATAAATACCCTTTATAAAAGCCAACAGACTTCAGGTACTTTGCACAGGACCGCTTTGGCTGACTAATATACTCAGTGAGAAGGCAATTTATTGTGAGTGCACAAGCAAGGAACTGGGGGAATTTCCCAAAACCAGTTCAAAGTGAAAATGGGAGCTAGGGCTTTTATAGGAAAAAGGAGAAGAATAGGGGAGAAGAAATCAAGTAAAAAAAAAACAAGTGATGACTGGTTAGATCTTCCAGGGGTCAGTTTTGCATTGTCTTAAGCACATTCACCTTATCCTTGGTTTCAGCAGCTAATAAAAACACAGTTTAGATATTGTTGTGCAGGGAAGCAGATGTGGCTCAAGCAATTGGGCTTCTGCCTACCACATGGGAGGTCCTGGGTTCGGTTCTGGTGCCCCCTGGAAAAGGGGAGCTTGTGCAGTGGGCAGGTGCAGCGAGCTGACACAAGATGATGCAACAAGAGACACAAAGAGGAAAAAGAATGAGAGACACAACAAATCAGGGATCTGAAGTGGCTCAGGTGATTAAGTGCCTCTCTTCCACATGGGAGGTCCCAGGTTCAGTTCCCGCTGCCTCCTAAAAAGAAGATGAGCAGACAGAGAGCACACAGCAAATGGACACAGAGAGCAGACAGTGACCACAAACAACAAAGGGGGGAATAAATAAATAAAATTTAATTTAATTTCACTTAAAAAAATTATAGATATTGTTGTGCAAGTAGAAGGTCTTCATGGTTTCTTTCTCAGCTGACCACTCAAAGAAATCAAGTTTTGGTCTCTGAGAAAAGTTACAGATTTATACCATTCGGTCTGGTTTTGCTTTGAGATGTAATTTTATTCCTATAAGCAAAACTGAGAAAGTTTGTTTAATATCCTTCAGGGAACTAAGTGCAAAGAGTAAACTTCTAAAATTAGATTAATAGAAAACTAGTTTAATTAGTGTATTAGAATTTTAAGAGCTGCTTAAGTGAAGAAAATTTTTTTCTTTAAAGATTTATTTATTTATTTATTTTTTGTCCCCCCTTCCCCCAGATGGTTCTCTAGTCTGTCTGCTCATTGTTTGCTCGCCTTCTTCAGGAGGCACCGGGAACTGAACCCGGGACCTCCCACGTGGGAGGCAAATGCCCAATGGCCTGAGTCACATCTGCTCCCTGCAGGCTGCGGCATCTGCTGGCTTGTGGCATCTGCTTGTTTTAGGCATCTGCTCGTTGTGGCAGATACGGCATCTAGCTTGTTGCAGCGGTATGGCGTCTAGCTCATTGCGGCATGTACAGCATCTGCTCATGTACTTTATTTATTTATTTATTTATTTTTTATTTATTTTATTTTATTTATTCATTTATCCCCCCCTTGCTGCTTGCGCTCGCTGGGTCAGCCAACCACACCGTGCGGGCGGGCCTGCCTTCACCAGGAGGCCCCGGGAACCGAACCCGGGGCCTCCCATATGGTAAACGGGAGCCCTACTGATTGAGCCACAGCCGCTTCCCTGCTCATGTACTTTAGGAGTCACTGGGATCTGAACCCAGGACCTCCCATGTGGTAGGTGGGCACCCAACTGGTTGAGCCACATCTGCTTCCCTTAAGTGAAGAAATTTTGACAAGAACATTTTCCAGCTATCAAATGTAATTTCGTTGTATTGCTGGCAGAGTTTATAGTCCTTTGGACATTGCATAATTTACTTAATCTATCACTTCTTACTGGGTATTTCAGAATTACAAATTTTTTTTTAATAATTATAAAAAATACTGCTTTTTTATTTTTTAGGAGGCACCAGGGTTTGAACTCGGCACCTTGTACATGGGAAGCAGGCACTCAACCACCGAGCTACACCTTCCCCCAGGCCAATTCTTTATTGATGTTATTAGTTACTTAGGATTCGTTTTTAGAAGTGGAATCTATTAGACCAAAGGAATGCACATTTTAAAAGCTTTTGCTACATATTGAGGGTATGGTTTCTTAGAAACCAGGAGCTGGTGGATAAAAGGTTAAGTCTTCTCCCTACTGCCTAGGAAGTGAAAGAGTGAGTCAGGGACACTGGGTTACAGCTTCTCTTTAAAGAGCCCTCAGGAGGGGGATGAGATCAGAAGGCGTCAGGGAAACTGAAGCAGTTGGGCATTTACTGCTCCTGTAGGGAGAGCTTTAGGAGGTAATTAGGCTTGTACTCTAGAAAGCTGAGCATATGCTGGCTGTAAAATATGAGGGCCTGTAGTGGCCTTTAAAACGGACAGAGCAATCCTATATTTATCACTGTGATGCATGAAAGAGTTACATTAGTGACAGACGGTTTTTTCTTTTCAACCTGATTCTGTAGAGGAATTTTGTTATTTTAGGTAAAATATAAAGTAGAAGTACCAAATGTATGGGATCGTTCTCCATGTAAAAATAACAGCAGCCTCTTAAGATGCCATGGGATGAGTCCCACCTCCAGAATTCTCACCCTTGTGGAATCTCCTTCCCCGGAGTATGGGCTGGACTTACTGACTTGCTTCTAATGAACAGAATATGACTGAAATAATGGCATGTCACTTCTGAGATAAGGAGATAAGTTTTGAAAGGACTGTAACTCTTTTTTTTAAGGAGGAGGTTTATTTAATCATTCAACAAATATTTATCATACACTTTCTAGGTCCAAAGTACTGGGGGTAAAGTGTGAACAAGACTGACATCATCCTTGTAACAACTGCCTCCAGCAGCCTCTCCGCTGTTAAAGTCTGGATTTCCAAAAGCTGGGGGTCTCATTTTAAAATGATAGGTGTGGTTGCCAAAGTCACGCAACCTCTGTGGGTCGGTTCCCAGCAGCTGGGGGTGTGGGGTGCAGCAGGGACAAGGGCAGCAGCCTGGCCGAGGTGCAGAGCCCCCAGCTCCCCCTGCCTGCCCTATGCGCGTGCAGCTTTCTTTTGGGTACTCTCTTTCGCTCTCTCTTGGATCAGCTGCCGTCATGAGCGAGCCCAGTGGAGAGGCCCCTGTGGGTGAGCTTGGAAGAGGAGCAGTTGTGAGAGACTCTGACCCATCACCCAACCAAGCTACTCCCCTGATTCCTGATCCTGAATGTGAAACTGAGATAATCGTTCTCCACCAATAAATTCTGGGGCAATTTGTCATGCAGCAGCAGAGGGCAAATGCAATAGCTATTAACTGAGTACTTACTATGCAGCAGGTACAGTTCCCAGCACTTTACAGGTATTAATCCATTTGGTCTTTACAATGATCCTGTGAGATAAGGACCATTATTAGCCCCCATTTTCAGTTGAGGAAACTGAGGCTCAAAAAGGGTTAATAAACCTGCCCAAGGTCACAGTTATAAAAAGATGACTCTGGAATTTGAACTGAGGCAGTCTGGCACCAGGGCCCATGCTGACATAAATAAAGATAAAAGAATAGCTATTCATGGTTCACTGACTAGAACTGCATTATCTGCCCCTGCCTAAAGCAAGCAGTTTGGCAAAGGATACCAAATCATCTTAAAGTAAGAAGATTCCCCAGCCCCACACCCTGCTGGGGCTGGAGAGAGGTTGAGCTTCTCCTGGAATTCACGGTCTGTAAAGTAGGTGAATAAATGTGGGTTTAGTTACAAACGAGGAATAAGGCAAATGGTTGGTAGGTGGTAGCTAACAGTGCTGTACCTTCTGTGTGTGTGTGTGTGTGTTTTGAGGGAGACAGTGGGGAGTGGTGATGGATAGGGATTCAAGTTAGATGGTCTGATTCACCAATGATTATATGCATTTACTCATACCCAGTCTTGAAGTGGGTGCTAGTTTGGTTCAGAAACAAGATACTTTTGGAGGCCCTCTGGCACACTGATTAAGGGTGCTGGTTCTGGAACCAGACAGATCTTTGTGGCTTTCTAGCTGTTGACTCTGGGCAAGCCACTTAACCTATCCAAGTGCTTGTTTCCTTACTTGAAATTAGGTTGTGGTCAGAAGTAAATGAGATAGCACATGGAAAGCATTTAGCATCATGTGTGGCATGAGGGAGAGCTTAACAAATGATAGCTATTATTATTTTATAATAAAGTACACTAGAGCCTTACTAATTAGTTAACAAGTATTTATTACCTTCCACGTGTGAAACTATGTTAGACTTATATAGGTATATAATACTACTTTTTTTTTTTTTTTTTAAGATTATTTATTTATTTATTTATCTATCCACCCCCCCCTTGCTGCTTGTGCTCGCTGTGTCCATTTGCTGTGCGTTTTTCTGTGTCTGCTTGTCTCCCTTTGTTGGGTCGTCCTGCTGCGTTAGCCTTCACCAGGAGGCCCCGGAAATCGAACCCGGGGCCTCCCATATGGTAAGCGGGAGCCCTGTCGACTGAGCCACATCCGCTTGCCTATAATACTTCTTTTTTTTTTTTTAAAGATTTTATTTATTCATTCATTTATCCCCCCCTTGCTGCTTGTGCTCGCTGGGTCAGCCAACCACGCCGTGCGGGCGGGCTTGCTTTCACCAGGAGGCCCCAGGAACCGAACCCGGGGCCTCCCATATGGTAAACGGGAGCCCTACTGATTGAGCCACAGCCGCTTCCCTAATACTTCTTGATATCAAGGAGAATATACAACCTGGTTAGGAAGAAAGCACACTCATCAAAAGATCTCTTGATAATATTAGGGAACACATTAAGTACCAAATATTGGGTATGCTAAGACCTTAGAGTCAGATTATACAAGAGATTTAAATAAAGATATTTAGAAGAATCCTTTGAGTCACATAGTTTTAGAGCTAAAAGACATTACATGAAGTCCAAGAGGAATTAAGTGACTTACTTTGGGTCATAGAGCAAGCCAGAGACAGGCTTTGGGCTCTGGACTAACTAGCTGTGTGTCCTTGAGCAGCCCAATCACCTTCTCTGAGCCTCACTTTCCTTACCTGAAAATTCTATTATTTTATTTTATTTTATTTTATTTTATTTTTTTTTTAAGATTTTATTTATTTATTCATCTATCCCCCCCTTGCTGCCCGTGCTCACCGGGTCAGCCAACCACGCCGCGCGGGCGGGCCCGCCCTCACCAGGAGGCCCCGGGAACCGAACCCAGGGCCTCCCATATGGTAAACGGGAGCCCCACTGATTGAGCCACAGCCGCTTCCCTCTATTATTTTAGACCCCAGCCTTCTGACTCCCAATTCACCTCTCAGGGTCGTGATGAGCAGCCTTATAACCCTACTTTTCATAGAATTATTTAATATCCTGGCCCAATTTATATGGCAATCCCTGTGTACACATGCTAGTTTGAGTCTTCTGTGGTACCCAGAAAATCCTGTTCTTAAAGCAAACCTGCTCCTGTGCCTGTAAACCCATTGTAGATGGGAGCTTTTGATTAGATTCATTAAGGGAACTTTTGGTTTGATAACTTTTAATTAGATCACTTCAGTTAAGGGCCTTTGATTAGATTGTCGGACCCAGGGTGGGTCTTAATCCTCTTTCAGGGGTCCTTTATAAATGGAGGATTAAAAAGCCACAGACAAACTATATATATATATATATATATTTTTTTTTTTTTTTTAAAGATTTTATTTATTTATTCATTTATCCCCCCCTTGCTGCTTGTGCTTGCGGGGTCAGCTAACCACGCCGTGCGGGCGGGCTTGCCTTCACCAGGAGGCCCCAGGAACCGAACCCGGGGCCTCCCATATAGTAAACGGGAGCCCTACTGATTGAGCCACAGCCGCTTCCCTAGACAAACTATATTTTTTGTGTAACATTTATATAATCTGAGTATCTTTAAATAAATAAATAAATAAATAAATAAACAATTTTTAAAAAAAGCCACAGACACAGGAAAAGGCTGGACAGAGAGAGAGGTCCTGGAGGCCAGAGGCAGGAATCAGTGGTACACAGAGGAACGGAAAGAGGCCCCCAAAAGGCTGAGAGAGAAGGCCCACGGAGAGCAAGAAGCTGAAGCAACAAGGCAGGAGGAGAGGAGTATCTGATCGCCCACAGCTGAGCCCAGGAAGAAAGTGAGCCTGGAGGGAAAGGCAGAGACCAGAAGAGCCACCACTGTGACTTGCCATGTGGCAGGAGTCCAGGATCACCACCAGCAGCTGACCTTCGGTGAGACAGCATCTCTGGTGATGAAACAACAAGCAAACAAATGAAAAAAGCAACTCAGGGGAACTGATATGGCTCAGTGGTTGAATGCTGGTTTCCCTCTTATGAGGTCCTAGGTTCAATCCCCAGCCCCAGTACCTCATAAAAACAAAAACAAAACAAACCCAAAAAACAAAACAAAAAAACCCTCACAAAAACCAAAACTTCCACTGTAAAAGCCAACCCACTTCTGGTATATTGCTCCCAGCAGCTTTTAGCAAACAAACAGTAACACTTCTGAAAGCTGGCTGGCAGCAGAGGCAGGAGAGTGTGTGGGAAACCCAAGATGGCTATATAGTACTTTGGACCTCAGTTTCATTCTCTTGAAAATAAGAGACTTTCAGAAGTTGAGCTCTAAAATCATCCATTTTCCAATTTTATGAAATGCTGTGGCTGAAATAAAGTGTTGAATTACTAAGCATGTTCTCACCTGTGAACACTGGGATCAGTTTGCGAAGGCCAGGCCTCCCTGACAAGCTGACTAGAAGATTCTAGCAATGTCATAGACATACAGAGGAAGCCACTGTCCCAGAAAGAGTATTTAAATATTTTTCCACATAAAGGATTAAGGGGGGCAGGTATGACTCCACCTCCATAAGGAATGATCCCTTTCCTGCTTGGGGCCTACACTGAGGGCTCACTACCACCTAGTGGCGTTTAAATGAATAACCAAGGTCAGGAAGGGTGGTCCCTCTGGTTTTTCACTCCCTAATGATTTATTTCACTAGTTGGCATTACAGATCGTTAATTTGCATATTTCTTTCTTTCAATTAACTACTTTATTTTGGAATAGTTTTAGATTTACAGAAAAGTTGCAAAGATAGGACAGAGTTCCCTATATCCTTCACCTAGTTTCCCCTATTGCTAAACATCTTATGTTACCAGGGTACATTTGTCACCTCCAAGAAACCAACAGTGCCTCATTTACCTTGAACTAAACTCCAGAGACTTCAGATTTCACTTTTCTGCTAATGTCCTTTATCTGCTCCAAGTTTCCTTCCAAGATACCACAGTACATTTAGTCATCAAGTCTTCTTAGTCTTCTCTGGTCTGTGAGAGTTTCTCAGTCTTTTTTTTTTTTTAAGATTTATTTATTTACTTTATCCATTTTAAAACCCCCCTTCCCCATTTGCTGTTTTGTGTCCATTCGCTGGGCAATTCTCTGTGTCTGTTTCCTGCCATCTCTTCTCTTCCTCCTCCTCCAGTCTTCACCAGGATTCGATCCTGGAGACCTCCGATGTAGGAGAGAGGTGTTCTGCCACCTGCGCCACCTTGGTTCATGGTTTTTGGAGTATCTCGTCTTGACTCTCCCCTGCATCTCTCTCCTGTTACGTCAACATCTGGCTCCCGGGGCCTGGCGGCTCACCGGCACACAGAGCCTGGCAGCCCATATTTTTTTTTTTACCGGGAGGTCCCGGGGATCGAACCCAGGTCCCTCCATATGGCAGATGGACACCCAACCATTTGAGCCACATCTGCCCCCCTCAGTCTTTCCTTGTTTCTCGCGATCTTGACACTTTCGAGAAATATCCCTCAGTTCGAGTTCGTCTGGTATTTTTCTCACAATTAGACAGGGGCTATGGGTTCTGAGGAAGAGCACAGGCATGAAGTGTTGTTCTTTTGGCCTCATCTCAGGAGTATGTTATCAACATGACTTAGCACTGATGTTAAACTTGATCAAGGTAGTATCTGCCAGGTTTCTCCATGAAGTTACTTTTTCTCCTTTCTCATACTCTCCTTGGAAGTGAGTCACTAATTGTAGCCTACATTTAAGTGGGGAGGGGATTAAGCTCCACCTCCTGAAGGACAGAGTAGCTACAGAAATTGTTTGAAATTCTTCTCTAAGGAAGATTAGTCTCTTCTCACACATTTCCCCCAGTTATTATTAGTATGAATTCATTATCTTTCTTTCATGCTTTGGGTTATAACCCAATAGTACGCTATTTATTTGCTGCTTCAATCGTTGCAGCTTTGGCCACTGGGAGCTCTTTCAGACTGGCCCGTGTTCCTTTGGCATGCCACACTGTCCTTTGTTTCTCAAGTACTTCATTCGCATTTTTCATTTAAAAAAAATCACATTTAGGAAACTAAAGAAAACTAAATTACCCTTAAAACTCCATCATCTCAACATAACCATATTTATTTTAAAGTGTTCTCTTTGTTGTTCATGGTTTTGAAACAGCTATTTAAAGAACATAATTTTTATTACTTCACATGATTTCATAAACATAACTGCCACTTTTTAAAATTGTGTTATCACATATGTCAGCATATCTTGAGAAAAGCTCTCTGGAGTCAGACTACATGCCCTTGGCCCCGGCACTGAATCTTCGAGTCTTGAATTTCTCATCTGTAAAATGGGGACAATAACAGTATGTTTCTCACAGATTTCTGTGAGGATTAAATGAGGCAGCATAAAAATAAAGATTAAGAGCGAAGACTCTGTTAATAGGTTGCTCAATGTAAATCTTGGCCAAACTCTTATTAGTTGACACTCTGGGCAAGTTATTTAACTTCTGTGTCTCAGTTTCCTTGTCTGTAAAATGGGGAAAATAAAAGAACTTACGTTTCAGTGTCATTGGAGGACAGTCAGGTATTAATGATACTGATAAAAACCTCTAGAACAGGGATTATAATTTAAACTTGAACATTCAGGCCAAAGCTTTTAGCACAGTGCCTCACTTATAGGTGAGGTCCAACATTTATTAACACCTAAGTATACACACACACGTCTGTTTATCACCAAAATGCAGCTAATACCTCTTTCTACTACTAAGGTGGCAAATGAAATGACCTGTATGAAAGTGCTCTGTACACTCTAAACAACTACACAAATATAAACAAGATCAAAATTATACCTTTTTATTTCACTCAAAGTGCATATGTCATCTATTTAGCTTTCCATGGTGGGAGAACTTAGGAGAACTTGTAAAGAATGAAACCATGATATTCTGTCACAAGAGAAACATTATACTATGACTTTGAATCCATAACCAAAGGTGTACATCCCAAATTTGGCTCTTTTGGATTTATAAAATTAAAGACAAAGACTTTCTCCTTGCAGCCATTTTCAAATGTTCTTCATCCTATGACATTTTTTTTTAAGGGACCAAGTCACTAATCCATGCCTCTCATCCCTGATGGCCCTCTAGGTCATACAGGTTCTCATATCCCCCATGGCTAATAGTGTCCAGTTTGTAGTAGGGCTCTGAGATTCAGAACAATGTACCCAGCACTAGTTCATATAAGATATACATTCGTGAAATGTTAACACCTGCCCTGATTCAGGATGTGGGTATCTTTATGATTGCTTCTCCGACCTTCCTGGCAGTGGAGAGAGAATTCTGGCCCTGCCACATAACTAGCTGTTTCACCTTGGGCAAGTTTTTAACCCTTCTTTGCTCATTTCCACAAGTGTGAAACTGAATTTTCCTACACTGCAGGATTTGTATGAGGATTAAATGAGAAAGTATGTGGGAAAGCATTTAGTCCAGTCCTTCTAGCAGAGGCATGCAGTGTTCCTTTCTTTCCTTTCTTCGTACAAATTCAATACACTGATGCATCTGGCCCATACAACTTGCACTAATTTGCATACTGCCTTGTTTCGTTTTGCTGTTTTATGGCTTCCATAGCAGGATGCTCCAGCAATCTCACTTTATTTTTTTTTATTATTATTATTTTTTTTACCGGGAGGTCCTGGGGATCGAACCCGGGTCCCTCCATATGGGAGATGGACGCCCAACCAGTTGAGCCACATCCGACCCCCAGCAATCTCACTTTAAAAAGTATTTTTTACCCTTGAGCACCAAGAGGAAAGAGTCCAAGGGAACTAAGATTGTGTAAATTCAATGGTCTTCAGATTTAAGCTTTTGGAATTTCTTGTTCAAACGAAATTTCTCTTGAAACCCAGAAATAAATACAACAGACAAAAGAGGTCTTTTTATTTATTTTTATTTTTATTTTTATTTTTTACCGGGAGGTCCCAGGGATCGAACCTGGGTCCCTCCATATGGGAGACGGATGCCCAACCAGTTGAGCCACATCCGACCCCCAAAAGAGGTCTTTTTAAATTAGCATTCCTTTATTTTATAAGTTCATATTTATAACACCTATTACAATATTCTAAGTGACCAGATGCTTTGATCTCACACATCAGAAATCTGGAGTTATAAATGGCAGTTGCAGACCTTCAACCTCAGTATGCAATTCTGCCTTTTGTTGTGATTGCACAGAAACAATATCATTTTAAGCTGCACAGAAAATATTGAATATCTTAACCACTGTTCATGATCTTCATCATAAATATAAGACAGTGCACACCTAAATACTATCTGATACATCATCACATGTGACATGCTACACTTGCACCTGTTCCCACACAAGTGCAACAAGCTCTTCTGGTCAGCACATGTGCCTGACCTCGGCTGTCATCTCAGAGCACAGCACATATGTAGTATACAATTTTGTACAAATTTGTATGACACACACACAAAAAATCACAGGTGTGAATTTAAACATATAAATATCAGTGCAGAATTACATCTTTCCTAGTCATCGACACATTTAGGGGATATCAAATAGGCACAGAAATGACCAAGCATTTATACCGAGAACTGTACAAAAGTGAGTTACTTGAGAGCACAAGGTAGGGAGTTGGTTAAGGTCTGTTACTGGAGTACACGGAACTGTTTGACTTTCCTGCTCTGCTCACTGTGAGATATCCCCTCCTGGTTTTCTAAATCTCAAGTGAAATGCCCCTCTAATCCTGCCTGGAGAAGGGCCTCCTCCTCCTCCTCAGTTGCCTCTACATCCTTTATCAGTGTCAGTAACTGTAATAAGCCTGGGGCTGGGCTGTCTTCTGGCAAAGAAAGTTTCCTACAAAGTGTTCTGTTATGGACTGCTCCAGCAATGACTTGGTCTAGGCGGGCCTGATTCACAACACCTCTCTCGATCACTCCTCTCTCTACCAGTTTCTGCAATAAGGGCTCCAGCCTTAGCACGTAAGCAGACAACGTTTCTTCAGCCCTCTGATGAGTGGTTAGAAACTTCACCTGCAACTCCCTAGGATTATCGATAATCCCAAATACCTTTTCAAGAGCCTGCAGGCATTCAGGGACCGTAATTAAAGGATTGCTTATCTTGAGGACACGAATGACATCAAATGCTGGGCCTCGAAGGCTCTCTAACAACCGTCGTCTTTTCTCTGCATCTGACACCTGCCATGTCTTCATCATTTGAGTAGTATGAAACAGCCAGGATTCAAATTCTTCTCCTTCGTGTTCTGGAGGATCACTGCCAGAGAATACTCTCAGCTTTCTGTATCTCAGATATTGCATGATAGGTTGAAGAGCCTCATCAAATGCCTCTGCCAACATAGGGGCCTGCATTTCTGGTATTACGTCCTGGTCTAGGTCAAAAGGGTAGTTCCCATACCCAAGAGCTCTGGTGAACTCATCCACTGTCATGCCCTCTCCCTCTAAGAATTCATTTAATCTGTTTAAAAATTCATCATCTGGGTCAGGGGGCTTAAAGATCACTCTCCAGGGCCCCCCTTTGCCAGCTATCTCCCTAGGGACCAAAGCATGACTAGTCTCCTCAGTAAGCCCAATTAAGGCTACATTCCTGTTCTCTTCCCTCCTGAACATCCTCCCAAGCAGTCTGTACTCGCCCAAGGGAGCTAAACCAGCCTGCAGAGCCTCCTGGATGTCCGCCTCATGACAGGTCAGGGAGATGCCGGCAATCAACAGCGCCTTCCGCGGGTTCATATCCATCCCCCTACACCAGTCTTCTAAGAGCCTCAGCGTCATGGCGCCCAAAATAAAAGCCTTAAATTCTAGTTTATCCGTCGCATTGATGCCCACCGCAATTTACAGTAATCCTCTGCGGCACCCGAGATAGGCCGAGTACCTATCTCAACGACAGCCTGTGAGGACAAAGCAGTCAGGTTAGTTAAGGGTGTCGTCCTAGGCCGCTGGTGCCGGGCCCGCAAGGCCCGCATCCCCCCACCCGGCGGGCGACGCCGACGGCGGCCTCCGGGGCTGGCTCGGCAGCAGCAGCCATCACACCTCCTCTCCCCAGCCTCGGACGCCCCCCGCGGACCGCAGGACCCGCTGCCCCCTCACCCTCAACTAGTCGTCGATGTCCACCTGTCCCGGGCTGAGGTGACCCGCGCCGGCTCCCGACGCTTCCGGGACTGCCAGGCCTGAGGAGCGAAAGCGCGGCCTGTCTTCGCCTCAGCTGCAGACTCGACAGGGCCAGCAAGGGCTCTCAGAGGCGCGCCGAGCGCCGGCGAGTGGGCGCAGGGCCGCCTGTGAGCTGCGCTGCTCCGGGCGGCGAGGACAGACAGCGCGACCGAGCAAGGGGCAGAGCCGAGGGGCGCCCACCTCAGAGACCGCCAGCCACCAGCGCCGGCCCAGCCTCTGCCCGCATCCCAGCACGACCTGACGTCAGAGCGGGCGGCCCTGTCGGAGGAGGGACGCGCGCTTCCGGCCCGAGCCGGAAGCCCCGACTGCGGCGGCATCCGGGACGGCGGGCGGGAGGGCCACGGGACAGGAAGGTGAGATCCGGCCCCTGCCCGGCTTCCCTGGCTCCGTGGGTAGCCTCTGCCCGGAGCGGGGCTCCGGGTGCTGCAGGCAGGCGAGCCCCGGGCCTGGAGCTGCCCGCGCAGCCCGGGTCGCGGGCGGCCGGCGCGGCAGGGGGCGGGGCGGGCTGCCGAGGCCGCCGGGTGTCACCGGCGCCTTCGGGCCGAACAGACTGGGGTTCCGCCAACGGCGACAGGGGCCCGGCCGCCGCGTGACCGGCCGCTGTCACGCTGTGCTTAATCACTTAGCTCGTGCTCTCGACTGGCCGCGTTCACCTTTCTCCCAGCCGGGGAACCAGGGGATTTCTTATAGGGTGGCTTCCCCTGAAATGCCAAAGCCACCCGATTATTCAGAACTGAGTGACTCTTTAACGCTTGCCGTGGGAACAGGAAGATTTTCGGGACCATTGTAAGTGTTTAAGAGTTACTGACTTAACTTGGGGGCTCCGACATTGGTTTGTAGAACCAAGTTTTTACTTCTGAAGGGATACTTTTTAAACCAGAAGCATTTGAACTGTAAATGGGAAATGTTCGTGGGAAACTAGCTTAATTCCCGTTTCTGAAGGGAAATTGGGCTGGACTTGCAGAATATAGTGATTTACTTATTCTGTGGATTTGTATAAAAGGCAGATCTCTATATACATACTGAAACCCGTTTTTTACTTGCCCACGACTGTTACATGAAACAACCCTTAAGTTAGTATATTTCTTAATAAACGCAAGTTTCATTATTTAAACTTTAAGTGCGTTAGTGGAGTATTTTAAAACTCTTTGGGAATAAAGCCAGTACATTGGGAATAGTTGCTATGACCGTGTTATTTAGAACCTAACTGTATATATTTTTAATTTGAAGGCACAGAGCATGGAGAATGATGAACTTCCGTCAGCGGATGGGATGGATTGGAATGGGATTGTATTTGTTAGCAAGTGCAGCAGCATTTTACTATGTTTTTGAAATCAATGAGACTTACAATAGGCTGGCCTTGGAACACATTCAACAGCACCCTGAGGAGCCTTTTGAAGGAACCACATGGACACACTCCTTGAAAGCTCGATTACTCTCCCTGCCTTTTTGGCTGTGGACAATTATTTTTCTCATACCTTACCTACAGATGTTTTTGTTCCTTTATTCTTGTACAAGAGCGGACCCCAAAACTGTGGGCTACTGTATCATCCCGATATGCTTGGCAGTAATTTGCAATCGCCACCAGGCATTTGTCAAGGCTTCTAACCAGATCAGCAGACTACAATTGATTGACACATAAAATCCATCACCTTTTTTCCCTTACAAAGCTGCCATTACTTTATGGATTCTGATCACAAGACTGCAGTTCCTTCACAGTTCTCAGGAATTTGTGGTGGGGCAGAGGCTTTTTAAAAAGTGATTAGGGGGCTACCTTTATCTGAATAATAATGAATTTTTAGGTAAATCCTGAGATACAATACCACAAAATCATGTTGGTACTTCAGATTTTGGAAGTAAAATTGTGTCTGTTATTTGCATTCTTTAGAAATTTGAATAAGTTACCTGAACTCAATATTTTTATTCTACTGTGCAACATAGTGATTCAGAAATTTTTCCTTTGGGGGGAAAATTTGAACATTTTCATTGTGCTAAATGTAAAAAGGTCTAAACATGGTCATAAAATTTAAATTTTATACAATTACCTGGCTTGCATTAAAATCCTTTAAACCACCAATTCATCCTGTTGTAGCTAAGGCAACTATTTATGCAAAGCTTTTGTCAACTTCTAGGGAACTGGTATAAGATTATTGAAGCGATGGCTGTCTTGAATTAGTTCTTTCTCCTGGTAATGGATAGTTAAGTCATCAT
This sequence comes from Tolypeutes matacus, assembly GCA_026826555.1. Lineage (NCBI taxonomy): Eukaryota > Metazoa > Chordata > Mammalia > Cingulata > Chlamyphoridae > Tolypeutes > Tolypeutes matacus. The sequence continues at coordinate 12,280,849 of JAKSZT010053819.1, forward strand.
TATTCTTTTTCTAGAAAATTACTTGGGAAGAGACCAAATGTTTGAAAGTCTAGAAATAAATTGCATAGAGAAGAGGGAAACAAGGTGTTTAAGTGAAAATATCAGAAGTAATTTAGTCCAGTCCCTATCAGATGGCATGCTAACCTGCTGAAAGGTACTATCAAGTCCTTGTCCCTTCTGACTTTTTTCCTGGCCCAAGGTCAGGATTGAGTTGCTGAATTGTTAATACGTTTTGGGGGGAAAAAGGTCTTCAGGGAATATAGGTTATTTGCGTGAAGGTGTGGTTCTTGTACCTCCTCCTTTGCATTTGTACTACCTCATGTCTGGTATGAATACAAATAACTAAAAAATGGAAAAATTAGATTTTAGGATTTTTTTTTTTTTTTCTGGGTGAGATCATGATATATTTTTATAGATTACATCATTAATACCAGGGAACGGTTTTAAACTGATAAGTTTTAATACTTATTACAACATTTTTTGGTGCCTGCTCTGTCAGGCCATGATCTAAGAGCTTTATATGAATTAATGCATTTAATCCTCACAACAACCGTATAAGATAGCAATTACTGTTATTCAGATTTTACAGATAGGGAAATTGAGGCAGAGAGATTATACCCTATTTTTAAAGGTGATTAGGGATAGTTATTATTATGCAGATTTTACAGATAAGGGAACTGAGGCAGAGATGGTACTTGTCCAAGGTCATATGGCTAGCAAGTAGCAGGACCAGGGTTGTAACCAGGCATCCTTACACCTTTCCTAACCACTGGGCTATAGTGCTTTTCACAAATGACAAATGTTTCAGGAGTGGGTACCTGTCTGCCCAGCCACGCCAAAGAATGGAAGTAGCAGTATTATTGAGAAACGCTTTTCTCAGTTTGTATGTGAGCTGCTGAAAATCCGAAAGTTTTCTAGCAATCTCAACCTTAAGGCTACATCTGATTTGGCCAGAATGTAAGGCTGAGGGTGTCACAGAAAGCAGGTATATAACTCAAAAGCAGCACAGACAGACCAGATCCTTCTCCAATCAATCTCATTTATCTCCCCTTTTACTTCCAAAGGCCTCATTACTGAATTGATGTATCCTTTGATACACTGGATTTTCTAAGTAAGCAGCAGTTTGAAATACTTTGTTCCTCTGAGGGTCAGTTAACCAAATCACGTTTCTTTTGAGTACTTATAATATGCATGCTGCAGGCATTGTTTTGAGTGATTTGCATTTATCTACAATCCCTTAACACCGTTTTACAGAAGAGGAAACTGCAGAAGCCTTCAAGCCCATAGAAATTAATAGCTTGCCCATGATCACACAGGAAGTAGGTGGAAGGGCTGAGATAATCAGTTTATGATGTCTGGCCCAGGGCCCCAGGGCCCCAGCTCTTTATCATTCCACTGCATTGCTTTTCAAAATAGAGGAGGAAAACTTGAGGAAAATCATCAAGCAGTTGTCTACTTTTTATTAAATTAGTCTTGAGACTGGTGGTTTGGGAATGATTTAATAAAATTATTTCAATGGTTTTTTTGTTCGATAAATGCTTGATGTACTGCAAGGTTTGTGAGTTTGCCACTTGTAAAACAGTAATTCCTTTTTATTGACGCAGACTTCAAATTCTAGGTTTGGGGTTTAGTAAGCAAATGTTCAGTCCATCGCTATCTTTCAAGATCATATTACCTTGATAGTAGAAATACTGAAAAATTATAGTAGGATTAATGCAGTATTTCCAAATGTAATTACGAAAGTGCAGTTTGCAGGGTTAACCTCTTAGGTTGCTTAGGAATTAATTATCCAAGTTGTGGATTAAGTCACATTTTCTCTACTTTATGGCTATATAATAGTTCAAAAGCGTTCCTTTGGGTAAACAGGGAAAGGTGAAACTAATATATTTTGTCTCCTGGCTCTATTAGATTGAGAGGAGGCTGAAATTGATGGATAGGAGGAGCCCTGTATATTATAGCAGAACACTTACTTCATAGCACATCAAATAAAGCAGTGAATACAGGATTAGGTAGGGACATGAATGGCAACGACAATGAGTGCTTCAGGGATTTTAGGGAAGGTGACTGACACCCTAGAACTCATAACTAGTAAATGGTATTTGCTTCCAGGTATGAGAAAAATAGAGCTATATCCCACAAAGGTTTAACAACAGTCATTTTCTTTGCAATTATACCTGAAATGAGGTAGGACCTTAAGTATTTTATACTGAAACATGCCAGGTATTTTACTTTTTCAAAAGTGCTACTATAGAGAATAGACTATTGAATTGCAGAAACAAATGTACATCATGGAGCTTTAGTCACCACATAAATATCCTGGTTTTAAAGATGCTACAAGTTTTAAAGTAGAAAACTTGATTCTGTTAAGTTTAAAATTTGAGTATATTTCAAAACTTTGGAACAAAACCTTTTTCTTTTGGCAAGTAGAGCCATCAGATAAAGTACTCCTATGAAAGTAACTTACCCATAAAATCCAGCTGATGTGTTTGTTCATCATGGGGTAGTGAGTGTTAAGGTCTTTTTTTTTATTAAGAGTACCTGGTGTTGATTTCCTTCTTGAATTTAATATTCTCAATCTCCAAAACACTGGCAGAAAAGCTTATTACAATACCACCTGACTCATTTCTGCATTAAATATTTATCAATTCTCCAACGTACACAAAATTTCCTAAAATTCTGGACCATGACTGGGAGTCATCATGCATTAGTATCTAATGTTGATGACTTGGTCTAAGGCAGTGAGTGGGTCTTGAACACGGCTGTACATTAGAATCACCCAAGGAAACAAACAAAAACAAAGCAAAACTCCTTAAATATAAACAATGCCAAGTCCCCTTCCGAACCAATAAATCAATCTCTGGGGGTGGTGCCCAGGCAAGAGTATTTTATTTTATTTATGTTTTTTAGGAGGTACCAGGTATTGAACCCAGAACCTTGTACATGGGAAGCAGGTGCTCAACTACTGAGCTATCTCTGCTCCCCAGTAAGAGTTGGTTTTTCATTTGTTTGTTTTTAAGAGGTACTGGGGAGCAAACACGGGACCTCGTACATGGAAGCAGTTGCTCAACCATTTGAGCTACATCCACTCCCCTGCAATAGTATTTTAAATCTCTTGAAATGATTCTATTAGGGTTACAAAAGACTTTTAGTCATGAGAGCTGTGCTGGTCTTTGAAACAGCTTGAACAAATATTTTGCAGTTAGTTCACTGCAGCTGTTCTAACTGCAAATCTTTAAAGAGTTATCTAAATTTTCTGATTCCATGTCCTCTCTAGTTTGTTCAGAATATACTATCAGGTCTCCCACACTATTTTTTTTTTTTTTTAAAGATTTTATTTTTTTTATTTATTCATTCATCCCCCCCTTGCTGCTTGTGCTCGCTGGGTCAGCTAACCACGCCGTGCGGGCGGGCTTGCCTTCACCAGGAGGCCCCAGGAACCGAACCCAGGGCCTCCCATATGGTAAACGGGACCCCTACTGATTGAGCCACAGCCGCTTCCCTCCACACTATTAAAACTACTTTTGTCTAGAGGTTGCCGTCTACTTACACATAACTACATCCAAAGGTTAAATCTCAGTCCTTGTGATGGTTAAGTTCATGTGTCAACTTGGCTAGGTTATGGTGTCCAGTTGCTTGGCAAGCAAGCACTGGCCTGACGGTTACTGTGAGGGTAACAATGTGGATTTAAATTATCAGAAAATTGATTGTCTGCATGACTGATTACATCTGTAATTAATTAAGGAGATTGCCTTCAATAATAAGAGAAGTATAATTGAATCAGTTGAAAGCCCTAAAAGGAGAACTGATGACTTCAGCAGAAGACGATTTTTTTTTTTTTTTTTTTAAATGGGGGCAGAAGACTGGGAATGAGGAATTTTAAGGAACATCAAGTATTCATTAAAAAAATATTTTTGTTAGAGAAGTTGTGAGTTAACCAAACAATCATGCATACATACAAGATTCCCATACATTGCCCCACCACCACCACCTTTCATTGTTGTGACACATTTGTTACAAATGATGAAAGAACATTGTCATAATATTATTGCTATCTATAGTTCATCGCTTATATTTGGTGTATTTTCCCACAAACTATCCTATTACTAACACCATGTATTAGTATTGTATATTTGTTATAGTTCATGGGAGAACGTTCTCATATTTGTACTGTTAACCACAGTCCATCATCCACCATGGGTTCACTGTGTTAATAGTCTCCCAGCAGAGGATTTTAATAATCAAGTGGACAGGGTGACCAGTCATTCTCATGAAATTCACTGGTTTTACCATGTTCCCTATCATCCTGAAGCACCTGGATTGACAGAATGGCAGAATGTCTTTTTGAAGACTCAATTATGGTGCCAACTGAGTGGCAAAACCTTGCAGGACTGGGGCACTGTTCTCCAGGAGGCTGTATATGCTCTAAATCAGTGTGCATTCTATGGTGCTGTCTCTTCCATAGCCAGGATTCATGGGTCCAGGAGTCAAAGGGTGGAAATCTAAGTAGCACCACTCACCATTACTCCTAGTGATGCACTAGAACAATTTTTACGTCCTGTCCTTGCAACCTTAAGTTCAGCTTGTCTACAGGTCTTGGTTCCAATAGGAGGAGTAAGTCCACCAGGAGACAAATGACGATTACATTGAACTGCAAGTTAAGACTGCTACCTGGCCACTTTGGGCTGCTCATGCCTCTGAATCAACAGGCAAAGAAGGGAATTACTATACTGGCTGGATATCAAGAGGAAACAGGACTGCACCTACACAATGGAGGTAAAGAAGAGTTTGCCTGGAATACAGGAGATCCCTTAGGGCATCTCGTAGTCCTACCATGCCCCGAGATTAAAGTCAATGGAAAACTGCAGCAACCCAATCTAGGCAGAATTACCAATGGCCCAGAAACTTCAGGAATACAGGTTTGGGTCACCCTGGCAGGCAAAGAACCATGACCAGCAGAGATGCTTGCCGAGGATAGAAGGAAAATGGTATTTGTAAATTTGAGCTATAACCACATGACCAGTTATAGAAATGTGGACTGTTGGGAAGCGGCTGTGGCTCAATCAGTAGGGCTCCCGTTTACCATATGGGAGGCCCCGGGTTCGGTTCCCGGGGCCTCCTGGTGAAGGCAAGCCCGCCCGCACGGTGTGGTTAGCTGACCCAGCGAGCACAAGCAGCAAGGGGGGGATAAATGAATAAATATATAAAATCTTTAAAAAAAAAAAAAAAAAGAAATGTGGACTGTAGTGGTTTTGAAGATTTCTTCCTTGCATTGTTATGAATGTTTGTATATATACATAAAACAAATCTTTTTTTTTTCCTATCTTATGCCCTTAGCATATAACATACATTGTATTAACTTTATGCCATAGTATTTAAGTTATAGGATATCAAGAGTAAATATTACCCAAGGACTACTTATACCTTCTTCTTCTGATTGTATGCAGGACAGTTGGTATTAAGGTGAAATTATGACTGTCATTGTTTTATTTAGAGATTTAAGTTTGGTTTCAGATGTGTATGGGTGCCAAATTGACAAGGTGTGGACTGTGATGGTTAAGGTCATGTGTCCACTTGGCTAGGTGATGCTGTCTGTTTGGTCAAGAAAGCACTGGCCTGACTGTTACTATGAGACTATCTCATAGATCTAAATGATTTGTAAGTTCATTGCATCTATGGCTGATTACAACTAACTACAATGAACTAAAAAGATTGTCTTCAACAGTAAGAGAAGTCTCATCCAATCAGCTGAAAGCCTTAAAAGGAGAAGTGATGATTTCAGAGTCAGAAGGAAGAATTCCCATCACTACTTCAGTCAGCCAGCTTCTCCTGGGGAATTTATTCAAAACCTTCATCAGCGTTCCCAGCTTGCACTATGGAATTTGTACTTGCCCATTCCCACAGTCATGTGGGCCAATTCCTATATATTATCTCATAATCTCATAATATTTACAATTATATATATATAGACACACACACACACTGTCACTTCTGTTTCCATAGAGAACCTTGACTAATACAGTCCTTAAATTACTTATTAGCAGTTTTCTTTTTCTTAAAGATTTTGTTTTTTTTTAAATGAATCCCCCACTCCCCCAGATGGTTTTTGTCTGTCTGCTAATTGTTTTGCTTGCCTTCTCCAGGAGGCACCAGGACCAAACCTAAAAACCTCCCACATGAGAGGCAAGTGCCCAACGCCTGAGCCACATCCGCTCCCCACGGGCTGCAGCAACTGCTGGCTTGTGGCATCTGCTTGTTGTGGTGGGGGCGGCGTCTAGCTTGTTGTGGTGAGAGGTGGCATCTGCTCGTCTTCTTTTTTTTTTTTTTTTAACTTTATTTTGTACATTTAATAATTGAAAACATAAGCAATTAAAAACTAAAAAGTAAACACAGATGAATAAGTATATACATTTCTCAATTAAATGTAATGGATACATGTAAATTTTTTTTGTGTGTGTGTGTGTGTGTGAATCAAACAATATTTTATTTTTTATTTTATTTTATTTTTTTTTAAAGATTTTATTTATTTATTCATTTATCCCCCCCTTGCTGCTTGTGCTCGCTGGGTCAGCCAAACACGCCGTGCGGGCGGGCCTGCCCTCACCAGGAGGCCCGGGGAACCGAACCCGGGGCCTCCCATATGGTAAACGGGAGCCCCACTGATTGAGCCACAGCCGCTTCCCCAAACAATATTTTACACAATATATTTGGTTCATAGTAATGCATTCATACAGTATTTGTCCTTTTGTGTCTGGCTTGCTTCACTCAACATAATGTCCTCCAGGTTCATCCATGTTGCCATATGCTTTATGACTTCATTTCTTCTTACAGCTGCATAATATTCCATCGTGTGAATAGACCACAGTTTGTTTATCCACTCATCTGTTGATGGACACCTGGGTTGTTTCCAACTTTTGGCAATGGTGAATAATGTGGCTATGAACATTGGTGTGCAGATGTCTGTTCGTGTCATTGCTCTCAGTTCTTCTGGGTATATACCCAGTAGTGGTATTGCAGGGTCACATGGCAAGTCTATATTCAACTTCTTTAGGAACTGCCAAACAGTCCTCCATAGTGGCTGTACCATTCTGCATTCCCACCAACAGTGAAGAAGTGTTCCTATCTCTCCACATCCTCTCCAACACTTGTAGTTCTCTGTCTTTTTAATAGTGGCCATTCTGATAGGTGTGAAATGATATCTCATTGTAGTTTTGATTTGCATTTCCCTAATCCTGAGTGATGTTGAGCATTTCTTCATGTGTTTTTTTTACCATTTGTATTTCTTCTTCGGAGAAATGTCTATTCAAGTCTTTGGCCCATTTTTTAATTGGGTCATTTGTCTTTTTATTGTTGAGTTGTAACATCACTTTATATATCCTGGATATTAAACCCTTATCAGATATGTGATTTCCAAATATTTTTTCCCATTGAGTTGGCTGCCTTTTCACCCTTCTGACAAAGTCGTGTGAGGTGCAAAAGTGTTTAATTTTGAGGAGGTCCCATTTATCTACTTTTTCTTCCTCACACCCAAAGCACGTGCAAGAAACCACCACCTACTACAAGGTCTTGAAGATGTTTCCCTACATTTTCTTCCAATAGTTTTATAGTCCTGGCTTTTATATTTAGATCTTTGATCCATTTTGAGTTGATTCTTGTATAGGGGGTGAGATAGGGGTCCTCTTTCATTCTTTTGGTTATAGATATCCAGTTCTCCCAACACCATTTGTTGAAGAGACTGTTTTTTCCCATCAGCGTGGGCTTGGTAGGTTTGTCAAAAACCAGTTGACTGTATAGGTGAGAGTTTATTTCTGGATTCTCAATTCTATTCCACTGATCGATATGTCTATCTTTATGCCCGTACCATGCTGTTTTGACCACTGTAGCTTTGTAATATGTTTCAAGGTCAGGCAGTGAAATTCCTCCCACATTGCTCATATTTTTTAGAATGCTTTTGGCTATTCGGGTGCACTTACCCTTCCAGATGAATTTGGTAATTGCCTTCTCTAATTCTGTAAAGTAAGTTGTTGGGATTTTGATTGGTATTGCATTGAATCTATAAATCAGTTTGGGCAAGATTGACATCTTCACGATATTTATTCTTCCAATCCATGAACACGGAATGTCTTTCCATTTGTTTAGGTCTTTTTAAATTTCTTTTAGCATTGTTTTGTAGTTTTCTGCATATAGGTCCTGTACTTCCTTGGTTAAATTAACTCCTAGGTATTTGAGTCTTTTTGTTGCTATTGAAAATGGAATTTTCCTCCTGATTTCCTCCTCAGATTGTTCAGTACTAGTGTGCAAAAACATTACTGATTTTTGCATGTTGATCTTATATCCTGCCACTTTGCTGAACTCATTTATTAGTTCCAGTAGCTTTGTTGTGGATACTTCAGGATTTTCTAAATACAGGATTATGTCATCTGCAAACAGTGAGAGTTTTACTTCCTCTTTTCCTATTTGGATGCCTTTAATTTTTTTGTCTTGTCTAATTGCCCTCGCTAGAACTTCTAGTACAATGTTGAATAACAATGGTGACAGTGGGCATCCTTCTCTTGTTCCTGATCTTAGGGGGAAAGCTTTCAACCTTTCCCCATTGAGTATGATGTTGGCTGTGGGTCTTTCATATATACCTTTTATCATATTGAGGAATTTTCCTTTTATTCCTATCTTTTGAAGTATTTTTATCAAAAAAGGATGTTGGATTTTGTCGAATGTCTTTTCTGCATCTATTGAGATGATCATGTGTTTTTTTTCCTTCAATTTGTTAATGTGGTGTATTACATTGATTGATTTTCTTATGTTGAACCAGCCTTGCATACCAGGAATAAATCCCACTTAGTCGTGATGTATAAGTCTTTTGATATGCTGTTGGATTCGATTTGCAAGTATTTTGCTGAGAATTTTTGCATCTATGTTCATGAGAGAGATTGGTCTGTAATTTTCTTTTCTTGTGGAATCTTTATCTGGCTTTGATATTAGGGTGATGTTGGCTTCATAAAATGTGTTGGGTAATTTTCCCTCCTCTTCGATTTTTTGGAAGAGTTTAAACAGGATTGGTGTTAATTCTTTTAGAAATGCTTGGTAGAACTCACCTGTGAAGCCATCTGGTCCTGGACTTTTCTTTGCTGGGAGATTTTTGATGACAGATTCAATCTCCTTAATTGTGATTGGTTTCTTAAGTTCTTGTATTTCTTGTTGTGTCAGTGTAGGTTGGTTATGAGTTTCTAGAAATTTGTCCATTTCATCCAGGTTGTCTAGTTTGTTGGCATAGAGTTTCTCATAATATCCTCTTATGATTCTTTTTATTTCTGTGAGGTCATTTGTAATTTCCCCCCCTTCATTTCTGATTGTATTTATTTGCATCTTCTCTCTTTTTTTCTTTGTTAGTGTAGCGAGGGGTTTGTCAATTTTATTGATCTTCTCAAAGAACCAGCTTTTGGTTTTGTTGATTTTCTCTATTGCTTTTCTGTTCTCATTTTCATTTATTTCTGCCCTAATCTTTATTATTTCTTTGCTTCTTTTTGCTTTGCGATTGGTTTGCTGTTCTTTTTCTAGTTTCTCAAGTTGTTCAGTTAAATCTTTGAGTTTAGCTCTTTCTTGTTTCTTAATATAGGCATTTAGGGCTATAAATTTCCCTCTCAAGACTGCCTGTATTAGTCAGCCAAAGGGGTGCTAATGTGAAATACCAAAAATGGGTTGGTCTTTATAAAGGGTATTTATTTGGGGTAGAAGTCCACAGATACTAGGCCATAAAGCGTTAACTATCTTCTCTCACCACAGTCTATTGCCATGTGTTAGAGCAAGACAGCTGCCGGCGTTTGCCAGGGTTCAGGCTTCTGGGGTTCCTCTCCTCCCGGGGCTGCGTTTCTCTTCGGGCTTAGCTCCTGTTTCCTCCACAAGGTCAGCTGTAGATGATTAGGCGAACGGCTTGCTTCTCTTCCCCTGGGACCTTCTTTCCAACATCAAAACTGCTTCTCAAAAGACTACCTCAACTGTCCTTTGCCTTGCCTTTAATATTCAATTCCCCACCCACCAAGGGGTGGGGCTCAATGCCCTAATCCTAACCTAATCATGCCCAGATTAACAGATCAGTTTACAAGCATGATCCAATTATATTTTTGGAATTCATAATTACATCAAATTCCCCAACGGTTACACTGCTTTTGCTGTATCCCATAAGTTTTGATATGTTGTATTCTCATTTTCATTTGTCTCAATATATTTACTGATTTCACTTGCAATTTCTTCTTTGACCCACTGAATATTTAGGAGTGTGTTGTTCAGTCTCCACACATTTGCAAATTTCCTTTTTTCCTGTCTGTTATTGATTTCTAGTTTCATTCCATTATGATCTGAGAAGGTGCTTTGTATAATTTCAATCTTTTTATATTTGTTGAGAGCTGTATTGTGACCTAACATGTGGTCTACCCTGGAGAAAGATCCATGGGCACTTGAGAAGAATGTATAACCCGCTGAGTTTGGATGCAGTGTTCTGTATATGTCTGTTAGATCTAACTTGTTTATCATATTGTTCAAGTTCTCTGTTTCCTTGTTGATCTTCTAGTTGTTCTATCTAATGATGTGAGAGGGGTGTTGAAGTCTCCGACGATTATTGTAGAAATGTCTATTTCTCCCTTTAGTTTTGCCAGAGTTCATCTCATATATTTTGGGGCACCCTTGTTAGGTGCGTACATATTTATGACTGTTATATCTTCCTGGAGGATCGTCCCTTTTATTAATATATAATGGCCTTCCGCATCTCATCACTTTTTTGCATTTGAAGTCTGTTTTGTCTGATATCAGTATAGCTACCCCTGCTCTTTTCTGTTTACTATTTGCGTGGAGTATCTTTTTCCAACCTTTTACTTTCAGCCAGCTTGTATCCTTGTGTCTGAGGTGAGTTTCTTGTAAGCAGCATATGGACGGCTCATGTTTTTTCATCCATTCTGTCAGCCTGTATCTTTTTTTTTTTAATTCATATATTTACTTTATTTTAATTTATTTATTTTTTAAGATTTTATTTATTCATCCATCCCCCCCCTGCTGCCTGTGCTCGCTGGGTCAGCCAACCACGCCATGCGGGCGGGCCTGCCCCCACCAGGAGGCCCCGGGAACCGAACCCGGGGCCTCCCACATGGTAAACGGGAGCCCCACTGACTGAGCCACAGCCGCTTCCCAGCCTGTATCTTTTGATTGGGGAATTTAATCCATTCACATTCAATGATATTACTGAAAATGCACTATTTATTTCCTCCATTTTATTCTTTGGTTTTCATATGTCATCTTATTTTGTCTTTCTTTTTACTCTTTTGGTTATCCTTTCTCTTCTCCCTCTGGAACTCCCATGACACATATGTTCTTGCGTTTAGTGTTGTCATTCAACTCTCTGAGCCCCTGCTCAATTTTTTCCATTCTTTTCTCTCTCTGTTCTTTTCTCTCTTCAATTTTAGCTGCTCTGTCTTCAGTATCACTTATTCTTTCTTCTATCATTTCGAGTCTACTGTTGTATGCTTCTAATGTATTTTTGACTTCACCTATTGTGTATTTCATTCCCATGAACTCCGTTACTTTTCTGTTCATGATTTCAAATTCTTCTTTACGTTTGCGCAATGACTTCTTGATGTCATTGATCTCTTTAACTACATTCTCTTTCATCTCATTAATTTGATTTTGGAAATGTGTACTCATCTCACTGATTAGTTCTCTCAAATTCTGCATCTCTTCTGGGACTTTGCTGTATTCCTTTTCTTGGACCATGTCTTCTATTTTCTTAGTATGGCTCGTAATTTTTTGCTGGTGCTTAGGCATCTGGTTAGTTTGTATTTTACTTAGATGCTCTATCTCTTTCTCTTTTATGGGGTTTTAGTGGCAGGAGGCTGAGTTACCACCGGTCTTTGATTTTTGGCTCAAACTTGATTGTTAGGATTGTTCTGCTGGTTGCTCAAAAGTGGGCACTGGACCCAGTAATTGGTTGTAGAGTCGTTTCCTAGGGCCTTGGGCAGGGAGGCTATAGAGGCCAGGAAAAGCCTCTCTTACTTATTAATTTTTTTATGTGGACTTCCTTGGTCTGCCAGGAGATGGCGCTTGTTGGCAGCTCTCAATTCAATGCCTGGTCGGAGCATATTTTTCGTGACACAGGCCAGATCAATGTGATAGAACTTTCTGTCTGGGGCTAAGAGCCCTGTGATTCAAACTTTCTGAGACAGTTCTCCAGACTTCTCTCATAGCGCCCCCTTTTCCCAGCTAGGAAATATTTCCACGCCCTTCTGAATCCTCAACAATCAGTCACTGTTAGTAGAGGAGGGGATTGGGAGGTTTGTATTTCTTTAGCCCCTTGCAGGCTCCAAGGCCAGCCCCACCCAGCCTGGAAGGGCTCTAGGAACAGGGCAGACCAAACCTGGCAGTCCAAAGCAGGGTCAGCCCCAGGCTCTCTCTCCCCTCTCTCGTGGTGTCCTCAACAATTAGTCCAGGCTAGAAGAGAGGGAGGTTGCGAGGGTCGGATTTCTCCAGTCCTTTCTAGGCTCCCAGGGCAAACCGTCGTGTGGAAGGGTCCGTGGGGCTCTGCAGCCCAAATTTCAGGTCAGAACCTGAGTCAGCCTAAGGCTGGTCCCTCTCTCTCCCCTTTCCGGGAGTGGCAGATCCCTGAAGCCCTCTGTCTGTGGTCGCAGGCCCAGGGGCCTGAGAATTCTGAAGAGTGTGGGGGAGGGTGCCGGCAGCTGCAGAAGCTGCTACTTGCAACTCACAGTTCTGTAATCACGATTTCCCTCTTCTGTCCCTCTCTCCTCTGGGTGGTGTGCAGCCTTCACCTGCTGTCCTGAACCCTAGAAGATCTTTTTCGGGGCTGTTTCAGCTTGTCCTCTAGCTATTTTTCTGGAGAAGAGATTCCCATGTCTTACTAGTCTGCCATCTTCCCGGAAGTCTGCTCGTCTTCTTTTAGGAGGCACAACCCACGATGTTCCATGTGGTAGGTGGGTGCCTCACAGGTTGAGCTACATCTGCTTCCCTATTAGCACTTTCTGACACACTCCCTTCTTGAAATACTTTCTTCACAGGTGTCCTTACTGATTCTTGAATATGCAAGGAAAAAAACCTGTTTCACAGCATTTGCCCTCACTGTACCTTCTGCTAGGATAGTTTTCCCCTGGCCTGCCCTGTCACTTTCTTCAGATCTTTGTTTAAATGTTACCTGCTTAGTGAGGCCACCTCTGACTATCCTATCTAAAATTGAACACTATTTAACTTTTCTCCACAGCACTTAATATCACATGGCATGTTTAAATTTTGTTTGTCAGAATCTAAACGCCACGAGGGGAGGGAGTTTTGTCTATTTTGTTCACTGCTATATGCACCATGCCTAGAATACTGCATGGCACATAGTAGGTGCATAGAAATTATTTACTAAATGAATGATTCTTATTGCCACTGAACACTTCTCACTAAACTTCAAAATAGCTGGTTCAGGGGAAGCAAATGTGACTCAAGCGATTGAGCTCCCGCCTACCACATGGGAGGTCCTGGGTTTGGTTCCCTATGCCTCCTAAAGATGAGCAAGACAGCGAGCTGACATGACGGCTGGCCTGGTGAGCTGATGCAACAAGATGACACAAGAGACAAAGAAGAAAACATCATGAGAGACACAACAAAGCAGGAAGCGGAGGTGGCTCAAGTGATTAGGTGCCTTGCTTCCATGGGTACAGTTCCCATTGTCTCCTAAAAGAAAGACGAGCACACAACAAACAGACAGCGAGTGCAAACAATGAGGGGGTAGGGAGAAATAAATAGAAAAAATAAATCTTAAAAAAAACCCAACAGTCTGGTTCACTCCCATGAGAGGGTAAAAGGTTGAAGTTAACATCTATTACTAAGTGCATAGCTCAATCTGTCAAATGTTCAAGATAAACTAGGCTAGTAAGCTCTTTCAGGTTTCAGCATGTGTGTTTTTTTGTTTTTTTTTTCCAGGTACCAGGGCTGGGGGGTGAACCCGGGACCTCGGATGTGAGAAGCCGGCGCTGAACCACTCCACTGAGCCACATCGACTCCCCTGAGTTGGTTTTCTCATTTGTTTGCTTGTTTGTTTTTTTTGATTTTAGGAGACAATGGGAACTGAACCTGGGACCTCCCATGTGGGAAGCAGGCACTCAACTGCTTGGGCCACATCTGCTCCCACCATGTAGTATTATATTCTTTTCAAGGCTCAGATTTAAAATGAGTTTCTAAATTTATTTTTGCCAAAGGTAAATTGTGATATTGGTTGTCTTGGGATATTCTTTACTAACGCAGAGAAAAATATATACTACATTCATACAGAAAGTTTTAAATATCAGAGCCCTTGAGAAAAATCTTACAATCATGAAGATGATGTAAGATATGTCAGATGGTTCCCTAAACTGCCTAACATATGCACCAAGGGTCATGATGACCTCTTAGAGCTACAGCACACAATTTCAGTACTCTCCCTTAAACTAGTCATGTGTTTTAGAAGTTACTTTTATCCCATTAGGATTTTTCACAGAGTGAATTTTTTAAACTAATTTTTAAAATTAGAAAAGCTGTTTACAGAAAAATCATGCAGAAAATAAAAAGATTTCCATATACTCCCTCCCATGCAGTTTTCCCTATTATTAACACTTGGCATTATAGTGGTACTTTTGTTATAATAATAGTGGTACTTTATATAATAATTGAATATTATTTTAATTATACTATTAAATATAGTCCATAGTTTACATTAGGATTCACTGATTCTGTTGTGTAGTCCTATGGTTTTTTAAAAAATTATTGCTCTAATAACATATATGCAACCTGAAAATTTCCCCTTTAACCACATTTCAATACATAATTTAGTGGAGTTATATTCACAATGTTGTGCTACTGTCACATTACCAAAATTTCCCATCACCCCAAGCAGAAGCACTAGACCAATTAAGTATTAACTCCCCATCCCCCTTTCCATCCCCAGACCCTGGTAACCTGTAAGGTAGTTTCTGACTCTCTAAATTTGCTTATTCAAATTATTTCACATCAGTGAGTGCAGCAGTTTGATATTTACAAATTCCAAAAAAGATTTTTTAAAAAAGATTTATTTATTCCCCCCACTCCCTGTTGTTTGCACTTGCTGTTTGTACTGTGTCTGTTCATTATGTGCTCTTTGTGTCTGCTCATCTCCCTTTAGGAGGCACCAGGAACCCAATCCAGGATCTTCCATGTGGGAGAGAGGCACCCAATTCCTTGAGCCACATCCGCTTCCAAAAGGTATTTGATTATGTTTGAAAACTGGTCTGTTCCTCTGGGTATGATACCCTTTGATTATATGAAATGCGAAGGTTATGTTTACTTGATTAAATTAAGATTAGGGCTTTGACTCAGCCATGTCAGTAAGGGCACTCAGTCCCCACTCCCTTGGTGCGCAGACACTCACACAGAAAAAGACATGGCAGAGGACGAGAGACAGCTCATTAGACATGGCAGAGGGCCTGGGAAGAGAGATGAGCCTGACAGTCTACAGATGACCTTATGAGAACACAGCAGCTGAGCCTGGAAAGAAATGAGCCCCAGGGAGAGACAGGCCTTATGCCAGCCTGCAACTGAGATCAGAAGAAGCTGGGACCATGAAGCCTTAAGATGGAAGGAGGAAGGCAGATGTTGCCCATCATCCTGCTCCAACACGTGACAACGCAGTTTGGTAAGGAAGTAACCTTGAGTTGGACAATCTAGGGCCTTGTGACTGTAAGCTTCTACCCCAAATAAATAATCTTTGTGAAAGCCAACAGAGTTCTGGTACTTTACATCAGTACCCCTTTTGGCTGACTAATACAGTGAGATAAAGCAGTATTTTTCCTTTTGCTTCTGGCTTATTTCATCCAACATGATGTGTTCAAGATCCATTTATCTTGTTCTATTTATCAACTTCATTGATTTTTATGCCTCAATAATATTCCATTATATGTATATACCATATTTTGTTTACCATTCAATGGTGGATGGACGTTTGGGTTGCTACCATCTTTTGGCAATTGTGAATAATGCAGCGATGAACATTGGTGTGCAAATATCTGTTTGAGTTGCTGCTTTCAAATCTTTTGGGTATATACTTAGAAGTGGGATTGCTGGGTCATATGGTAATTCTATACTTACCTTTCGGAGGAACCACCAAACTGTCTTCACAGCAGCAGCACCATTTTCTATTCCCACCAACAGTAAATGAGTGCTCCTATTTCTCCACATCCTCTCCAACCCTTGTAATTTTCTCTTTTGTTTTTTTTAGTAGTAGCCATTTCTAGTGGGTATAAAAGGGTCTCTCATTGTGGTTTTGATTTGCATTTCCCTAATGACTAATGATGTTGAGCATCTTTTAATGTGTTTCTTGGTCATTTGTGTATCTTCCTTGGAGAAATGTCTATTCCAGTCCTTTGCCCATTTTAAAATTGTGTTTATAATCTTTATATATTCTGGATATTAAACCCTTATTAGATATGTGCTTTCCAAATATTTTCTCCCATTGTGTAGGTTGTCTTTCTGCTTTCATTTTGTCCTTTGAACGAAAGTTTTTAATTTTGATAAAGTCCCATTGATCTATTTTTTATTT
This sequence comes from Tolypeutes matacus, assembly GCA_026826555.1. NCBI lineage: Eukaryota > Metazoa > Chordata > Mammalia > Cingulata > Chlamyphoridae > Tolypeutes > Tolypeutes matacus. Next base: position 12,297,431 of record JAKSZT010053819.1, read on the forward strand.
TGTTGCATGTGCTTTAGGTGTAAAGTCTGAGAAATCTTTGCCTAACACAAAGTCCTGAAGATGCTTCCCTATATTTTCTTCTAGGATTCTGGTTCTTATATTTTAAGTCTCTGATCCATTTTGAGTTGATTTTTTAAAATATCAATTTTATTGATACATATTAATAAAGCACATAATCCATACAAAGTATACAATCAATAGTATTTGGTATAATCACATACTTGTGCATTCATCACTTCAATCATTACTATAGCATTTTCATTATAATAATAATAATAATAATAATAATAATAATAAAAGACAAAAAAAAGAAAAAGCTCTAGCCCTTAATAATCACCTCATAATCTCTCTATGCATCCCCTGCCATACATAGTTGCTATTCTGATTCTGTCTTTTGAATTTATTTGTATTTATATTTTGTATAGATGGAGGCAAACAATATGTAGTACCTTTTGTCTAGTTTCTTTCACTTAACATATTTCCTTTTTTTTTTTTTTTTTTACCCTTAATGGAAGACTATTAATATATTACTATACACTACGGCCCATATTATGCTTTGGTTGTATTTTTGCCTGATATTAACATCCTGTAACATTAACGTACATTTGTTCAATTCAGAAAAAGTCTTTAAAATGCAATATTACCTATGCTCATATTTCACGAGGTTTCTCTTTGCTATACAGTCCCATGTTACATTTTTTAGCTTTCCTTCAAGTAACATACATGACCCTTAGACTTTCCCTTTCAACCACTGTTATATCCATATATTAGTACTGCTAGTTACAAACACTGTGATGTGCTTTCACCAATTCTATTCATTTCCAAAGGTTTATAAACAACCTTTTAAACAATTCTATACAGATTAACCCTCAGCTTTCCATTCTCTACCCTCATTCTGTTTTCTGGTGGCCTATATTCTAGTTATTAACTCCATGAGTTTACACAATATATTTAATTCATAATAGCGCAGTCATACAGTTATTTGTCCTTTTGTGCCTGGCTTGCTTCACTCAACATCATGTCCTCCAGGTTCATCCATGTTGTTATATGCTTCATGACTTCATTTTTGCTTACAGCTGCATATTATTCCATCGAATGTATACACCACAGTTTGTTTATCCATCCATCAATTAATGGACACCTGAGCTGTTTCCATCTTTTGGCAATTGTGAATAATGCCGCTATGAACATCAGTGTGCAGATGACTGTTCGTGTCACTGCTCACGGTTCATTAATTTTGAGGGGGTCCCATTTTTCTATTTTTCTTTTGTTGCTCATGGGTGTAAGGTCCAAGAAACCACCACCTACCACAAGATCTTGAAGATGTTTCCCTACATTTTCTTCCAGTAGTTTTATGGTCCTGGCTTTTACATATAGGTCTTTGATCTATTTTGAGTTGATTCTTGTGTAGAAAGTGAGATACGGGTCCTCTTTCATTCTCTTGGGTGTGGATATCCAGTTCTCCCAGAACCATTAATTGAAGAGAATATTTTGTCCCAGTAACATGGACTTGGGAGGTTTGTCAAAAACTAGTTGGCCATAGAGGTGACGGTCTATATTTCTGGACTCTCAATTCTATTCCACTGATCAAGTTATCTATCTATATACCAATACCATGCTGTTTTGACCACTGTAGCTTTGTAATATGTTTTAACGTCAGGCAGTGAGAGTCCTCCCATAGCTCTTTGTGTTTTTTTTAAGGATACTATAGCCGTTTAGCAGTTTATGTAATTATGAATTCCAAAAATATACATTGGATTATGCTTGTAAACTTGTATGCTAATGTGGGCATGATTAAGTTATGTTTAGGGCGTTAAGTGGGCCACATCAGTAGGACATTGAGCCCCACCCCTTGGTGGGTGGGGGAATCAAATATAAAAGGCATGGCAAGAGCAGAGTTGAAGCAGTTTTGATGTTGGAGTTTTGATGATGGAGTTTTGATTTTGGAGAGAAGGCCCCATTAGAAGAGAAGCAAGCTGTTTGCGTGAGTCTACAGCTGACCTTGTGGAGGAAACAGAGGAGCTAAGCCCAGAAAGAAATGCAGCCCTGGGAAGAGAGGAACCCAAGAAGCCTGAACCCTGGCAAACATCGGCAGCTGCCTTGCTCCAACATGTGGCAATGGACTTTGGTGAGGGAAGAAACTTACACTTTATGGTCTGGTAACTTTTGACTTCTACCCCAAATAAATACCCTTTATAAAGACCAACCCATTTCTGGTATTTTGCATTAGCACCCCTTTGGCTAATACAGCTACTTTTGGCTATTTGGGGGCACTTTCCCTTCCAAATTAATTTGCTAATTGCTTTTTCTGTTTCTGTAAAGTAAGCTGTTGGAATTTTGATTGGTTTTGCATTGAATCTGTGAATTAGTATGGGTAGGATTGACATCTTCATGATATTTAGTTTTGCAATCCATGAACACAGAATGTCTTTCAATTTATTTAGGTTTTCTTTGATTTCTTTTAGCAGTGTTTTGCAATTTTCTGAATATAGGTCCTGGACATCTTTGGTTAAATAGATTCCTAGGTATTTGAGACTTTTTGTTGCTATTGTAAATGGAATTTTTTTCCTGATTTCCTCCTCAGATTGTTCAATACTAGTGTACAGAAACATTACTGATTTTTTGCTTGTTGATCCTGTATCCTGCCACTTTGCTGAACTTGCTTATTAGCTCAAGTAGCTATGTTGTAGATATTTTGGAATTTTCTAAATATAGGCTCATGTCATCTGTGGATCATGAGAGTTTTACTTCCTCTTTTCCTATTCGATGCCTTTTTAAAATTTTTTCTTGTCTAATTGCTCTAGCTAGAACTCCTAGCACAATGGTGAATAACAATGGTGACAGTGGGCATTCTTGTCTTCTTTCTGATCTTAGAGGGGAAGCTTTCAGCCTTTCCCCATTGAGTGCAATTTTGGCTGTAGGTTGTTCATATATGCCCTTTATCATACTGAGGAAAATTGCTTCTATTCCTATCTTTTGAAGTTTTTTTTTTTTTTTTAATCAAGAAAGGATGCTGGATTTTGTCAAATACCTTTTCTTCATTGAGAGATGATCATGTGGTTTTGTTCCTTCAATTTGTTAATGTGATGTATTATGCTAATTGATTTTCTTGTGTTGAACCACCCTTGCATACCAGGAATAAATCCCACTTGGTCATGATTCATAATTCTTTCAATATGCTGTTCGGTTCTATTTGCATGTATTTTGTTGAGAATTTTTGCTTCTATGTTCATTAGAGAGATTGGTCTTTAATTTTCTTTTCTTGTATTATCTTTATCTGGCTTTTTGGTATTAGGGTGATATTGACTTCATAAAGTGTGTTGGGTAATTTTATCTCCTCTTCAATTTTTTTGTAAGTGTTTATTTATTTATTTTTTTTAACTTTAAACAAATTTTTATTACACACGTTTGTCACATAATTGGATATTTCTCTACTTTGTATACAATTATTCTTACTCTCCACAGAAAGGCTGCTGCTTAACTTCTCATCTAGTGATGGCGAGCACTAAAATCCTGATTTTAACAGAATCAGTGAAAATGCCTCAGTGATTTAATTTGAAAGCGGTACACAGGTACATGACTCTTGTACCCAGTTTGTAAGTGTTTAAACAGGATTGGTGTTCTTTTGAAATACTCGGTAGAATTTACCTGTGAAACCATCTGGTCCTGGACTTTTCTTTGTTGGGAGATTTTTGATGAGTCCTCCCAATCTCTTTAAATGTGATAGGTTTGGTGAGTTCTTGTATTTCTTGTAGAATAATTGTAGGTTATTTGTGCGTTTTTAGCAATTTGTCCATTTCATGTAGGTTGTCTAGTTTGTTGGTACACTTTCTCATAATATCCTCTTATGATCCCTTTTATTTCTGTGGGGTTAGTTGTGTATAATTTCCCCCTTTCATTTCTTTCTTTCTTTTTTTTTTTTTTTTTAAGATTTTATTTATTTATTCATTTATCCCCCCCTTGCTGCCTGTGCTTGCCGGGTCAGCCAACCATGCTGTGCGGGCGGGCCTGCCTTCACCAGGAGGCCCCGGGAACCGAACCCTGGGCCTCCCATATGGTAAACGGGAGCCCCACTGATTGAGCCACAGCCGCTTCCCTCCCCCTTTCATTTCTGATTTTATCTATTTGCATTTTCTCTTTTTTTCTTTGTTAGTCTAGCTAAATGTTTGTTGATTTTATTGGTCTTCTTGAAGAACCAGTTTTGGTTTTGTTGACTTTTTGTTGTTGTTTTCTATTTCACTTATTTCTGCTCTATATTATTTCTTTCCTTCTGCTAACTTTGGGATTGGTTTGTGTTCTTTTTCTAGTTCCTCCAGGTCTTCATTTAGGTCTTTGATTTTAGCACTTTCTTCTTTTTTAATATAGGCGTTTAGGGCTATAAACTTCCCTCACAGCACCTCCTTTGCTGTATCCCTTAAGTTTTGATAAGTTGTGTTCTCGTTTTCATTCATCTTGAGATATTTACTAGGATATCTTACAATTTCTTCGACCCACTGATTGTTTAGGAATGTGTTGTTTAGCCTCCACACACTTATGGATTTTCCCTTTTCCTGACTATTATTGATATCCAGTTTCATTCCATTATGATCTGAGAAGGTGCTTTGTATAATTTCAATCGTTTTATATTTATGAGACCGCTTTGTGACCCAGCATGTAGTCTATACTGGAGAAAGATCCATGAGCACTTGAGAAGAATGTATGACACACTGATCTGGGATGCAATATTCTGTACATGTCTGTTAGGTCTAGCTCATTTTCATATTATTCAGGCTCTCTGTTTCCTTGTTGATCTTTGTCTAGCCATTCTATCTAATGCAGTGAGTGGTGTGTTGAAGTCTTCAACTATTATTGTAGAGATGTCTTCTTCTCTCTTCAGTTTTGTCAGAATTTGCCTCATGTAATTTGGGGTACCCTGGCTGGGTGCATAGATATTTATGACTGTTAATTCTTCCTGATGGATTGTCCCTTTTATTAATATATAATGATTCTCTGCATCTCTTATAACTCTTTCTGCATTTAAAGCCTGTTTTGCCCAGTATTAGTATAGCTATCCCTGTTTTTTTTGTTGTTGTTGTTTTTTTGTTTTTTTGGTTACTGTTTGCATGGAATATCTTTCTCCAACCTTTCACTTTCAGCCAATTTGTATCCCTCAGTCTAAGGTGTGTCTCCTGTAGACAGAATATGGATGGCTCATGTTTGTTTGTTTTTTAAATCCATTCTGTCAGTCTGTAGCTTTTGATTGGTGAGTTTAATCCATTCACATTCATGATATTACTGTAAATGAATTATTTACTTCCACCATTTTATTCTTTGGCTTTCATATGTCATATCTAATTTTCATCTTTTTATTCTTTTTAACATCCTTTCTGCTAGTCTTGCCTCCTACACTCCCCAAGCCTTTCTCTCCTGTGTTTTCTAGGGTTGTAAGATTCCCTTTAATACTTACTGCAAATGTGGATTCTTTTTAACAAATTCTCTTAGTTTCTGTTTATTTTTTACTATTTTAAACTAACCTTCATATTTGAAGGTCAATTTTGCTGGATAAAGAATTCTAATTATATCAGACACCTGCCTTCTTGCCTCCATGATTTCTGATGAGAAATCTGCACTAAGTCTTACTCGGCATTTGCTTCTCCTTTACTGTTCTCAGAATTTTCTCTTTACCTTTGACATTTGACATTCTGAGTATTATTCTTGGAATAGGACTATTTGGACTTATTCTGATTGGGGTATGCTGTACTTCTTTCATGCAAATTGGGAAGCTTTCAGCAATTATTTTCTAAAATATTCCTTTCTGCCCCCCTTTCCTTCTCTTCTCCTTCTGGAAATCCTATGACATGTATGTTGTTATGCTTTGTGTTATCATTAAACTCCTGACCCCCTGCTCAAGTCTTTCCATTTTTTTCTCTCTTCAGATGCAGCTCTTCTGTCTTCTGCATCACTTATTCTTTCTTCTGTCATTTCCAGTCTGCTATTGTATGCCTCTAAATTTTTTAAAAATATTTATTTTATTTACTTATCCCCCCCCACTCATTGTTTGCATTTGCTGTCTACTCTATGTCCATTCGCTGTATGCTGTGTCTGCTCGCCTACTCTTTAGGGGGCACTGGGAACCAAATCTGGGACCTTCCGTGTAGGAGAGAGGTGCTCAATCACTTGAGTCACTTCAGCTCCCTGCTTTTTGTGTCTCTCATTGTCTTTCCTCTTTGCATCTCCTTGTTGCGTCAGCTCACCGTGCCTGCCTGTTGTGCCAGTTTGCTGTCTTGCTCATCTTCTCCAGGAAGCATCAGGAACCAAACCCAGGACCTCTCATGTGGTAGGCAAGAGCTCAATCACTTGAGCCACATCCGCTTCCCCTCTAATGTGTTTTTTTCCCCCCGAACAAAAGGTCTCACATATTTATTACTGAACCAAGTTATTTATGCCAAAGCATAAAAACAAAGAAAAAAACAGTTAAGTCCAACTGTTCAGAAAGGGTGTCTTTTTCAACTTCACATGGCAAGATGTAAGTAAACTTGATACAGCATAAACATGTGAGTTATCACATGTGTGATTCCTTACAGATCCAGCTTGGCTCTTCTCCAATGTCTTCTCTTGGAGTTGTACCAGATTTTATTGCCAGTTTTCATTCGAATCCATTGAGGAATGGGGCAATTCTGTTTTTGTTTCTTGGCCAGGAATTGCTTGATTCTAAAAGTCTTATAAGACATGGTGAAGCTGGAAGTCAACCACAACCACACACACAATGGTGAACAAAGAGAGAGCTCTAATATGTGTTACTTTTTTTTTTTTTTTAAGATTTTATTTATTCCCCCCACCTCGTTGTTTATGGTCGCTGTCTGCTGTGTCAATTTGCTGTGTGCTCTCTGTGTCTGCTCATCTTCTCTTTAGGAGGCACTGGGAACTGAACCTGGGATCTCCCATGTGGAAGAGAGGCACTCAATCACCTGAGCCACCTCAGCTCCCTGGTTTGTTGTGACTCCCATTGTCTTTCCTCTTTGTCTTTTGTTGTGTCATCTTGTTGCGTCAGCTCACTGTGCCTGCCTGCTGCACCAGCTCGCCTTCTCCAGGAGGCACCAGGAACCAAACCCAGGACCTCCCATGTGGTAGGCAGAAGCCCAATTGCTTGAGCCACATCCGCTTCTCTCTAATGTGTTTTTGATCTCACCTATTGTGTATTGCATTCCCATAAGCTCTGGTATTTTTCTATTCGTGTTTTCAAATTCTTCTTTGAGCTTGCCCAGTGTTCTCTTGATGTTTTTTTTTAATCTCTTTAACCATTTTATCTTTCAACTTCTTGATTTAATTTAGGAGAGTTGTATGAACCTCATTGTCTCAAATCCTGTGTTTCATCTGGGGCTTTGATATATTCCTTTGCTTGGGCCATATCTTCCATTTTATTAATATGGCTTGTAAATTTTTGCTGATGTCTAGGCATCTGATTATGATGAGTTTATTCTGATGCTCAATTTCTCTCTCTTGTGTAGTGACTTAGTGTGTTACTGCTATTCTTTGATTTTTGGTTCAACCTGTTCTAGCTCTTTAGGATTATCCCTGTTTAGTTGCTCAAATCTGGACCATGGACCAAGTAATGGGTTGTAGACCTGCTTTCAAAGGCGTTGGGGGGGGCAGGGAGGGAAGTGGATATGGCTCAAGGAGTTGGGTGCCCGCCTGCCACATGGAAGGTACTGGGTTTGGTTCCCAGTACCTCCTAAAGAAGCTGAGAAAGACAGCAAGCTGACATGGCGGGCTGGCACACGAGCTGACACAATGAGATGATGCAACAAGATGACGCAACGAGGAAACACAATGAGAGATCAACAAGCAGGGAGCAGGGAAACGGATGTGGCTCAAGAGGTTCAGCGTCTATCTACCATATGGAGAGACCGGGGTTCGATCCCCGGTTAAAAAAAAAAAAAAAAAAAAAAAGAATGCGTCTCTGACAGACCTGGAGCACTTAATGTCTGCTGCTAGGGTTTCCACTACAGATGCAAGAAAAAGAAGGTCCTTGTGCTTTCTGTCTGTCTGGTTGTGGCAGCCAAGATTGAATGGGGGAATACAGGAAATCCTAAGAACATGGGAAGCGGGAAAATAATCTTTGCAACTGAGAAATAAACTTAAAAACAGCAAATAACTTACTCCAAAAAAAAAAAAAGAAGACAAGCAGACACAGAAAGCAGACAGTGAGAACAAACAATGAGAGGGGTGTAGAAATAAATAATTAAAAAAAAAAAAAAAAAAAAAGGCCTTCGGGAGGGAGGCTGTAAAGGCCTGAAAAAGCCTCTTATTTACTTTTAATTTCTTTGCATGTACTTCCTTGGTCTGCCAGCAAATGGCGCTGTTTGGCAGCCCTCAGTTCAAACCATGGTCAGAATGTGTTTGCTGCAACAGTAACCGCAACAATGTGACAGAAGACCTTGCCTCATGCCTGACAAATCAGACTTTCCCAGAGGCTGTCCTCCAACCTTTGCGGGCAACCCCCATCCTTTTCTTGGGTAGGAAATAATTCCACTCCCCTATGCGTTCTCAACAAACAGTCCAGGTCAGTAGGTAGGGTGTCTGTAAGAGTTGGATCTCTTTCATGCCCCACTGACTCCCAGGGCAAACAATGGCACAGCCCCTCCCAGCCTGGAAGGCTCCTAGGACACATCAGACCAAATTTGTTGGCCAAAAGCTGAATCAGCCGTAGGCTGCTTTCCTCCTCTTTCAGCTTTTATTCACAGAATTTTCCCATTGAGATTATTTTCCTTTGCCCCTCTCTTCTGTGCAATATCTAACCTTCCCCTCGTACCCTAAATGCTAAAAGTTTTTTCAGTTCATTTCTGCCTGCCCTCTAGCTATTTTTCTGGGAAGAGTCCTGTATCTAACCCTTCAACTTCCCAGAAGTATATTTGAGTTAATTTTTGTATATGGGGTGAGGTAAAGGCCCACCTTCATTCTTTTGCATATGCACATTCAGTTTTCCCTGTACTATTTGATGAAGAGATGAGTCTTTCCCCATTGAGTGGACTGGGTACCCTTGTCAAAAATCATTTGGCCATGTGAGGGTTGATTTCTGAACTCTCAATTTGATCTTATTGGTCTATACATATGTCCTTCTGCCAGTAACATGTTTTCTTTTTAATTTGGTGAATTTCAATGAATTTATTTGAAATATTGGTTACAGATGATAAATTTTTTTAAAATATATATTTTTTTATTAGAGAAGTTGTGAGCTTACAAAATAATCATGCATAATGTGCAGAATTCCCTTACAACACTCATCTACCAATACCTTAACACTGTTGTAAAACATTTGTTACAGATTATGAAAGAACATCATCAGACTATTACCAGTAACTATGATTCTTAGCTTACATTTGGTATATTTTTTCCATACATCTCCTATTGTTATCATGTATTAGTATTTTCCATGTTATAGTTCATGAGAGAACACTCTATTTGTACTGTCAATCACAGTCCATCTTCCTCCATACGGTTCACTGTGTTATACAGTCCCATGCCTTGTACAGTCTATCCAAAGTGTATACTCAGTGGTTTTCACTTTCATCAGAGTTGTGCAGTCATCGCCTCAGTACATTTTTGAAATTTTCCCTTAGTCCAAAAGGAAAAACATTTCATACCCCCTCTATTATTTACTCTTATCATTGAAATAGTTCTTTGACAGTGATGCAAGATTACAATATTGTTGTTAACTATAGTCCATAAGTTAATTGTATTTTTCCCATGCATCACTATATTCTTACCACTTTGTAATGGTGACATACCTTTATTCTAGTTCATAGAAGCACATTCTTGTATTTGTACTATTAACCAGAATCCTCAACCATCTCCAGGTTCACTACATTATTCAGTCCCTAGATTATTCTCTAGCTTTCTTTCACTTAATATTTACGTCCCTAAACTACCTCTGTCATCCACAATCCCATTTATAAACCAGCCATGTTAGCACATTCACTAGGATGTGTTACCATCAACTCTATCCATTTCCACATTTTCACAGTCAAGCTAACTAAAAATCTACATACATCCTTAGCCCTCATCCTATCTCCTAGTAAACTATACATTTTAATTCCGTGTTTATTCTTCATATTTAGTTCATATTAGTTAGACCATACAATAGTTGTCCTTTTGTGTCTGGCTTATTTCACTCAGCATAATGTCCTCAAGGTTCCTCCATGTTATCATGTGTCCCAATTTCATTTTTTTTAAATTTATTGGTTATAGTTATTATATTTTTATTTTTATCCTCCTCCCCCAAGATGGCTCCCTCACCTGTCTGCTTCTCTTTTTTAGGAGGCACCAGAAATCAAACCCAGGACCTGCCATGTGGGTGGAAGTGCCCAACCTCTTGAGCCATTTCTGCTCCCTGCTAGTTGTGTCATCTGCTGGTTGCAGTGTCTGCTCATCTTCTTTAGGAGGCACCAGGAACTGAATCCTGGACCTCTCATGTGGGAGGTGGGTACCCCATTGCTTGTGCCACATTTGCTCCCGTTTTTATTATATTTAGTTTAGAAATTTGTTTTGGCTTTATAGCTGTATATGAGCTTGTCAGTATTAAAGTAGCATAATAATAATAAAGTCAACACTGAGGATCTGTAAGAATTTTTTCCTTTAAAAGGGGCCTGAACATTATTTGAGAAATATTGCACTAAAATATGGTGCTCTGGGACAAAGTTACTAAGAGCAATTTACAGTTTACTCACTTCAGTAAGAACAGGGAGGCTTAGAACTTCTGAAGTGTGGCATTTTAGAGCTGTAAGGTGCCTTATCAATCCTCTAGCCTAGAACAGGAGTCAGCAAACTAAGACCCACAGGCTAAATCTTCCTCATCCCCACCTGTTTTTTTATTTTATTTATTAGAGAAGTTGTGAGCTTACAGAACAGTAATGCATAACATGCAGAATTCACATACATCACCCTTCCACCAACACCTTGCATTGTTGTGGGACATTTGTTATAGATTCTAAAAGAACATCATCAAAATATAACTACTAACTATGGTCCATGGTTTACATTTGGTATATTTTTTCCAAGCACCCCCCACAATTATTAACCGAGTTGTGCAGTCATTGCATCAGTAAAATTTTTAACATTTTCCTTTAGTCCAAAAGAAAAAAATCATACCTATTATTAATCATTAGCATTTTTATAGCTTCTTCGACAATGGTGTATGAATATTACAATATTGCTGTCAACTATGGTCTATAAGTTACATTAATTGTATTTTCCCCTTGCATCACCATATTCTTACCACCTTGTAATAGTGACGTATATTTGTTCTAATTCACAAAAGAACATTCTTATAGTTGTACTATTAACTTCACTCCTCATCCACCACTAGTTTCACTATGCTATTCAGTCCCTAGATTATCTAGCTTTCTTCCCACATCTGCTTTTTTTTTTTTTTTTTTTACTGGGAGGTCCCGGGGATCGAACCCAGGTCCCTCCATATGGCAGACAGACGCCCAACCATTTGAGCCACATCCGCCCCCCTGCCTGTTTTTTTTTAAACAAACCAATTTTATTGATACATTTAAAAAAATTATTTATCTAATTTAGTGTCAAATAGCTTATTTTTTTGGTAGGACTGTGGGCTTGACTTTTCTGTACAAAAGTAAAATTGAAGCTCTTTCAGAGATTAACTTTGTTCTGCTTGCCTATGGCTAACCTTTGCACTATTAGAAGATAGCAGATTAGAAAACTAGGTTATTTCTTATATCTGAGTCCTTCAACAAACTGATCATTTTTGTCCCACATATAGCCCATTTATAAAAAAGACAGTATTAGAATTAGAATCAGTATTAAAATTACAGGAGAAGGGGAGCGGATGTGACTCAAGCAGTTAGGCACCCGCCTCCCACATGGGAGGTCCTGGGTTCGGTTCCCGGTGCCTTCTAAAGAAGATGGGCAGGCACAGTGAGCAGACAATTACCGGAAAAAATGAGCAGATGAGGGAGCCATCTCAGGGGTGGAAATAAAATAAAATTCAGGAGATCAATCTAACCTATAACTCAGAACCTCAAAAAACTAGACCATAAGCACAAATGGTATCTTGAAATTTCTCTTTATAAACACATTTAGTGAATAATGAAGGAAACAAAATATTCAGGAGCAAAGTTCAGCTATTAATTTAAAACCTGTTCTATACAGATCAGTTTTTTAAAGCATTGCATAAAGACAAAATATTATAAATCAATAACTGAAGTCCCACTATTAGACACATTACAAGTTAAACATTTATACTAATTTATGTTTAATTTACTGTTTAATAAAAACTAAAATTTAATTACTGATCATTTATAAAATGTTTTTCCTAGCTGGTATGTTTTGATTACCTAAGAGTATTTAATAGAAGGCTATGCCAAGTAAAACAAGACTAAGGATATAAAAAGGTGTGTAAATTGTTTCCTTAATAGAATGTACTTTGTAAGCTATGTATTTCAGAATGTATAACTGGGAATGTACTAAAATTCTATATTTGAACTTATTTCATAATAAAAGTGATTCACAAAAGGGGATGAATTGTTTCTCTAACCTTTTATCAGCTTAAGGGATAAAAAAACAAAACCAAAAGGCTATGTACCCAAGCCAATGGGAACTGTGTAGCTCTGGGCAAACACCTATTCTGAGATTCAGTTTATTTTTGATATACATCACATAATTTGTAAGGTTACTTTCAACTCTAAATGACTATTTGCATTTCATTAGGTACATGCTACTTGATTTCTCTGCATTCATTTGTATTTTAGCTATCTAAATGGATCAGTTAAGATGCAGAGTAGAGAAAACCCAAATGCCTTAGTTGGACTGACAAGCAGAAAAGGAATACACAAGCATACACACATATATTTTAGGACTATATATTTTAAAAGGATTCAATAGTCCTGTGTTAATCAAAATCAAAATATGACTACAGGAGGAAATATCTAAGCTATAGTCAACTGAGAAATTTATTTAAGGCCATGTATTTCTATTTGTACATATACCAGATGACAGCTTAGAAATATACCCCATCTAGCTCTATTAGAGTACAAATTAAATCAAATTAGTACATACTTCTTGAGTGATATCATCTCCGGATGTCTGTATACTGGGTCTGAGTATAGATTCAAGGTTTCCTTGGGTCCCTCTCTCAAGGGAGTTCCTTTCTCTTTAGTATTTCTATTTACAGAACTACCATTCTTAATATTTATTTATTTATTTATTAAAGATCTATTTATTTACTTTATCCATTTTAAACTCCCCCTTCCCCATTTTGCTGTCCTGTGTCCATTCACTGGGCAACTCTCCGTGTCTGTCCCCTGCCATCATCTCCCATCTTCCTCCTCCAGTCCTCACCAGGATTCAATCCTGTAGACCTCCGATGTAGGAGAGAGGTGTTCTGCCACCCGCGCCACCTCGGCTCCTGGTCCTCAGAGCTTTCGGAGCATCTCATCTTGTCTCTCCCCTGCCACATCGTCATCCTGCTGCATGGTGCCCAGGGCCTGGTGGCTCACCGGCACACAGAGCCCAGCAGCCCATGCGCCTTCCATACATATATTTTTTATTTTACCGGGAGGTCCTGAGGATCGAACCCAGGTCCCTCCATATGGCAGGTGGACGCCCAACCATCTGAGCCACATCTGCCCCCCTCTTAATATTTAATACTTGTTTTTCACCACTTGTTCATGTCAGTTCTTTGAAATATTATTGCCTATGAACCATACTTTTTTTTTAAGGTACCGGGGCCAGAGATTGAAACCCGGACCTCGTATGTGGGAAGTCAGCACTCAATCACTGAGCCACATTGGCTCCCCTGAGTTAGTTTTTTAAGTCTGTTTGCTTTTGTTTTTAGGAGGAACCAGGGATCAACTGCTTGAGCCCCATCCATTCCCCTCATGACACTTTTTATAACAAGTAGAAGCTAAAGAGATGTAGACATCACATGTTTTAATTCAATGGTTATTTTAAAAGTAGAGGGGGACGGATGTGGCTCAAATGTTTGGTTGGGCGTCCGTCTCCCATATGGAGGGACCCGGGTTCGATACCCAGGACCTCCCGGTAAAAAATAAAAAAAATAAATAAAAATAAAAATTAAAAAAAAAATAAAAGTAGAAAACAATGATAAAAATCCAGTTGCCAAATTAGAGGACTTTATACATTATGAAATGTCCTATTTTATATCCATGGTCTGAAATTTATTTCTCACTCAAGAAAACATATTTCTAAACATTTATTATATCTCTTGCTGGAAACAGAAGAAATAATTTTTTCCTTGACAAAATTGTCCCAGGGGAACAAAACAGATGTTTTTCCAAATTAGAGCATGAGTCTTCCTGGAATGTCAGTATGTAATAATTAGGATATAATAGCAGTCTTTTAGTTTCAATTTCATAAAAGCTTTTGTTAAGATGGAGGTTTTGGCCGTTTTGCAGATGGTCCATCTGAGTTAGTTCTGTTATCAATGTTATTTTCCTCTTCTTCATCATCTTCATCAACACCTTTTAAAATAAATATTTGTTGTATGACAATATGTTCAATAGTTGAAAAGAAATACAGATAGCTAAAACTTGATGAGACTAATTCACTTTAGGGATTAATAAACTATGTATATTTCAGATCCAAACTTTATTATGATGCCTAATTTTAAAAATTTCTGGAATTTTGTTTAACCTAAAATCTTTCTTTTCTTTCACTTTTGGAACTACAATTCACATATCATAAAATTCACCCTTTTAGATGTAAATGTCAATTGAAAGAAAGTAGAGAAAAATCTAGGGACCGAATAACATAGTGAACTTGGAGGTGGATGAGGATGTGGTTAATAGTACAAATACAAGACTGTACCTCTATGAGCTAGTACAAATGTACATCACTGTTACAAGGTGGTAAGAAAATGGACAGCATAGGAAAAATACAATTAATGTAACTTATGGACAATAGTTAACATCAATATTGTAATATTCTTGCATCAATGTCAAAGAAAGTACTATACCAATGCTAAGGGTCAATAATGGGGGGTATGGGATTTTTTTCTTTTGGACTAAGGAAAAAGTTCAAAAATGTACTGAGGCGATGACTGCACAACTCTGTAATGAAAGCGAGAGCAACTGAGTGTACACTTTGGACAGACTGTACAAGGCATGGGACACCATGTGAACCATGTGGTGGAAGATGGACTGTGGTTAACAGTACAAAAAGGACAGTGTTCTCTCATTAACTATAACAAATGTAACAATATTAATACATAGTGTTAATATTAGGGGGACTTATGGAAAAAATACACCAAATGCAAGCTAAGGATCATAGTTACTTGTAATAGTCTAATGATATTCTTCCATAATCTGTAACAAATATTCCACAATAATGCAAAGTGTTGGTGAAGGGGTGTTGTATAGGAATTCTACAAATTATGCATGATTGTGTTTTAAGTTCACAAGTTCTTTAATAAAAAAAAAATATATTTAAAAAATTCACCTTTTTAAAGTACATAATTCAGTGTTTTTTAATGTATTTACACAGTTGTGCAACATCACCATACTCTGTAGTTCCAGAACATTTTCATCACCTCAAAAAGAAACCCCATACTCATTCCCCCAGCACTACAGATTTGCCTATTCTGGTCATTTCATATAAATGGAATCATAAAATATGTGGCCTGTTGTGTCTGGTTCCTTTCATTTAGAATGTTTTCACGGTTCATTCATGCTATAGCAAGGATTAGTACTTCAATTCTTTTTATTGCTGAATAATATTCCATTGTATACATTTGTTTACTCATTTTTTGCTGTTGGACATTTGGATTGTTTCATCTGTTGGCTATTAACAAATAATGCTGCTATGAACATTTGCATAGAAGTTTTTGTGTAAACATGTTTTTAGTTCTTGAATATACCTAGGAGTGGAATTGCTGGGTCATATGTTAAACTGTCTAACTTTTTGAGGAACTGCCAAACTGTTTTCCAAAGCGGATGTACATTTTACATTTATACCAGCAATGTAAAGGTTTCAATTTCTTCACAGTTTTACTAACACTTGTTACCGTCATCTTTTTAGTTATAGCCATCCTAGTGGGTGTGAAGTGGTATCTCATAAATGATTTTGATTTTTTTTCTCTGATGTCTAATGACGTTGAACATCTTTTCATGTGTTTACAACCATTTGCATATCTTATTTGGAGAAATGTCTATTCAAATTCTTTCATTATCTTTAAGTTGGGTTGTCTTTTTAAGTGTTGAGCTCTGTCACTTTTTTTTTTAGTAGCTGCCAATACTTTAAAAAATTTTGTATATTACTCTTTATTGAAATGTAATTCACACAAAATTCACTATTTTACAAAGACAATTCAAACCTAAGCTTTATGGGGACTTCATTATTAAACATATAAAAATACGTGGTGGGGAACAGATGTAGCTCAGTGGTTGAGTGCCTGCTTCCCATATAGGAGGTCCTGGGTTCAATCCCTGGTACCTCCTAAAAAAAACAAACGAAAAAAATGAGGTGTAGTTATTTTTCCAATAAGTGATAACAGATTTTTAAAAAATGGCTCTAGCTATACTATATTCCTGTCCTTATAACAAAAACATTTTCAACATATTAGAGAGGTACTTTTGCAACCAAGAAACGACTCAATATATGTGGCAAGAGCTAATTAACTTATTCATGGAAATAATCTATTATCTGGAACTCAGTGTATGTTCTGATCTGACTCCTCATTATCTGTTACTACCAAGATGTAAACAAGGAGGAGAAAGAAAAGGGCACAACAATTTAAGCTCATCTACAGAGGACTTAGTTCTGACTCCAATATTTAAGTTTTTCAGTTCAAGGCAGTTAAAATGTACCTACCTATTTTTGTATTCAAGACAAGATTTTAAAAAATGCACTTAAATTTCACGTTTCTACTTTTAAATTGCATCTACAAGGCTGGGACAGGAAAAATAAGTCCTGGGAATTTAGTTAAGTCTTGTTAAACTGAAGTCTTTCCCAGTCTTCGGGACCTATTTCTATTCTGCAACAGACTGCAGTATTCCAGACATGTTTGTAATTTCACACCTGGTAAAACTTCCTTTTCATTTTTCAATACTCGGCCATGTCCTCTCTGAAGCCTTCCGCGGGTTCTCTTGGTTTGCAATAGTTACACAGGGCCACAGGGGCTACCTGTCCAAACCCTCAGCAGCCTGTGAGTTCCACCAGAGCAGGAACTGAATGGCATTCACCTCATTCTTTCTCCAGAGTTCAGCCCAGTGGCTAGTACGGCGTAGCAGGCCTTCAACACGTGTGTGTATAAGTGAAAAAGGGAGTTGTGCACGCGCTTCGGTAGAAGTAGCCCAGATAAACATGGCGGTGGAGTACCGGCAACTTTTAGTTGGAATCCTTTTACCGCAGAGGGCTGACTCACTTTTCCCAAGTTTGCTACACTCTACACAGGTTCCCCATCAGATCTTCCCTGGGCGCCCACGTCCCGCCCTCCTGTCGCTCCAACACCGACTCAGAACTCACCGTCCAAGACCTCGTCTCCAGCCGCCGCGACCCGGTCCTGCGTTTCCCGCTGTACCAGGGGGCCAAAGAGCTCGGCCACCCGCTCCCTCATTTGGGCCACGCCCGACAACAAGACCTGAAAAGGGTCGGCGTCGCCCGGGGCCTCACAGGACACCCGGAGCCGCTGCCGCTGCCCGTCCCGCCCGACATACTCCCCCAGCAGCTCCATGGTGACCGCTGGAGCGTCAAGCGCGCGCCACAGAGAAGCGCCACCCGGAAGCGGAAGCCAACCCGCGGCAGACACGGACGAGAGAAGGGAGAGGCGTGACTTCCGTTTGTCCGAAGTCGCTCCTCCCCCTCTCTTCGCTTCTCTTCTTTGGGATTGGCTTCTGGGGCCCAGGCCCCGCCTCCTCCGGCCACGCCCCTCGCCGTCGCTTTTCCCGCCTCCGCCCGGGCAGAGCGGAGCGTACTACTGTGCGGGTGACAGTTGAGGATGGCGGGAGCTGAGGGGCCCGCCGGGCGGCAGCCAGAGCTGGAGCCCGTGGTATCGTTGGTTGACGTACTTGAAGAGGACGAGGAGCTGGAGAATGAGGCGTGCGCTGTACTGGGCGGCAGCGACTCGGAGAAGTGCTCCTATTCGCAGGTGGGCGCGCGGCCCGGGCCACGTCTCCCCCTCAGGCTCCGGCTGAGCCGCCCCTTCCCAGCCACATATTCCCTAGTCCCATCTGACTCCGTCGTCTCCATATGATGGTCCTGGGCCGCCGTTCGCCTTGGACTTCCCCATTGCAGACCCTGCTGCCCTTTATATCCTCGAACCGGTTCCTTAGTCTGTGTCCAGCAGGGGCCTTCTCCGTCCCTCAGTCTTCCTCCGACCGACCCCTCAGGATTCCCCCGGTTTTGGCCCGGAGTGGCTGCCTTTTCCTTTCTCTCAAGTCTCTTCTTGGTGTCCCCACTATTTCTTAGGAAACCGTCCCTGTGACCTTCCAAATCCATACATCTTTGTCCCTACTTTTCCCGTCCTGAAGCTATTAGGAAGAGAATGGTAGAGTCAAAGCAGAGGAAAGGGGAGAGCCCTTGGAGTTGAAAGTTTTCCCGTATGAGCTGGGCTCCTGGACTACAGGTTCCTCTTTGCAAATTGGTTTGACGAGTGCTAGTACCCTCGGTGGAACGAAGCTAGTGCTGTGTCCGCCTGCAGTCTGCCCACCCCCCAGCCCCGGAAATAGACCGGAACCAGAACTGCATGTGGCCCACGGAGGGGAGGAGAAGGATACAAGAAAAAGATTTGTTTGAAGACGGCATTTGGAAGACGTTGTCGCCAAGGGTTTGAGGGAGGTGTTTGGTTACTCATCGTATATTTTTAGGTACAAAATGGAGAAGGGTGGGCGGAAAAAAACTAACAAGGAATGAGAATTGGTAGGAGGAGGAAGGTTACCTGAGTCAGGGGGCTTGAATGGAACATTGGAGGATGAGAAGAGAGTCTTGTCATTATGTCGTGTGGACCGAGATCGTAGTACAGGTTGTCATCGTTTAATTTATCCTGTAAAGTGGTTAGACCGTTGAATAAACCTGGTATTCAGAGATATTCCCAGGCTAGTTAGTATTTAAAAACCTTTGGTCACTACTAAAACAACTTTTTTCATGCTCTTTTTTTTTTTTAAAGGTCTTAAGTCTGTATGTAAGTTTGTTTTTTGTTTTTTGTTTTTTTTTTAAAGATTTTATTTATTTATTCATTTATCCCCCCCTTGCTGCTTGTGCTCCCTGGGTCAGCTAACCACGCCGTGCGGGCGGGCTTGCCTTCACCAGGAGGCCCCGGGAACCGAACCCGGGGCCTCCCATATAGTAAACGGGAGCCCTATTGATTGAGCCACAGCCGCTTCCCTGTAAGTTATTTTTGAAGTGTAGTTACATTTATAAAAAGGACTTTCTTAAAAATGTTTTTTTAGTATAATAAAATATACGGAAAATTGCATAAATCATTATCTTTGGCGGGGAAAAAAAGTTAACACCCAATACCGATCACCCAGATCAAGAAATAGAACATTAGCAGCATCTCAGAAGTTTCCCTGTTCTCTCTTCTTCCTTTTGGAGGGAGATTTCTAAAAGCATGTATGTTTTGTCTACTTTTTCTTTAACTTTTTATTTTGAAAAAAATTTTAAACCTATAAAGTTGAAAGAATAGCATTATGAACACTTGTGTACCTCTTACATGTATTCACTGCTTTTTAACATTTTGCCACGTGTTTTGTCTCTTTCTCCCTGTATATAATATACTTTTTAAAAAATTTTGGCTGAACCATTTGAAAATAGCGTTGCTGATATCATGCCTCTGCACCCTAAATACTTCAGTTTGCATCTCCTGAGCATTAGAGGGACTCTTTTAATCCGATGATTAACTCATTAATGGAATAACATTTACTTATATAAACCTATACACATTCTCCTGCATTTTTGTGTGTAAGAATGATTAATCAGACCAGCTTATTCACAGTTGGCTTAAATTTTTAAACTTCTTATCGCTTTAAGAAAAATGATATGAAAACAAGCACTAGTAGAGCACATGTATAGTGATATGAAACATGCAATATTGTTTTGGTATTTTATTTTGTAAGCTTTTTTTATAGTCTGTGGTTTTTACAGGAAGATCTTGACCACATATAATCTGATTTCAATTTCTCAGATCATAATATGGGTAGTAGGTAGCTATGCCGTGTTTCTTTAATTTATTCCATTTTTTTTTCTCCCCCATTTTGGTTTTTTTTTTTTTTTTTTAAGATTTATTTATCCCCCCCACCCCCATTGTTTTTGTGCTTGCTGTCTGCTTGTCTACTCTCTGTGTTCTTCTGTGTCTGCTTGTCTTCTCTTTAGGCGGCACCAGGAACTGATCCTGGGACCTTCCAGAGTAGGAGAGAGGCGTTCAGTTAAATCTCTTGCACTACCTCAGCTCCCTGGTCTGCTGCGTCTCTTATTGTCTCTCCTCTGTGTCTTTTTTTGTTGCGTCATCTTGTGCGCCACCTCTCTGCATGGGCCAGCTTGCAGCTCGGGCCAGCCCTCCACACGGGCCAGCTTGTCTTTTCACCAGGAGGCCCTGGGAATCGAACTCTGGACCTCCTATATGGTAGACCTCACTTGAACCACATCCGTTTCCTGGGGCTGTTTTTCAGGGCTCAGTAAAGAGGCAAGCACTATATGCTTGTAGTACCTGTACCCCAGAGGGAGAAGAACCAGCTGGAATTTGCCTTGCTTGCAGTTATGAATGTCATGGAAGTCATAAGCTATTCGAGCTATATACAAAAAGGTAAAACTAGTCAGAAAGTATTGCTGAATGCTTTTTAAATGTTAAACTTCTTTCCCTACTGTACTTTTTTCTTAATCTTTGAATGTTTTTCCAAAGTAGTTGTACAGTAGTGAAATTTAGTATAATTATTCCTAATTAATTAATTAATTAATTTGTGTGTGTGTGTGGTACCCAGGGCTGGGGGTTGAATCCGGGACCTCATAAATAGGAAGCTAGTGCTCAACCACTGGGCCATATGGGCTTCCCTGAGTTGGTTTTTTTGTTTGTTTTGCTTGTTGTTTGTTTCTGTTCTTTCAGGAGGCACTGGGAGTTCAACCCGGGGACACCTCCCCCCACTCCACCCCTGTGTGGGAGGCGGGAATTCAACCGCTTGAGCCACATCTGCTCCCCAGTTATTTTTTCATGATATAATTGGACAGAATAGTTTTTCCAGAGGGCCTTTTAAAATATAATTATGGTACAAACTCAAACTATGGTTCCTTCTCTGCCATTATTTTACATATCTGTCTCTCTGCATGTTAATTTTCAGAATTTTAAAATCCTTTATTATAAATATTGGGGAAATTTTGAATTGGATACATGAACAGCAACCAAGTCCACTTTTTAGATCATAGAAAAAAGTGGGAAAGAGAGGAGGCTA
Organism: Tolypeutes matacus; assembly: GCA_026826555.1. NCBI lineage: Eukaryota > Metazoa > Chordata > Mammalia > Cingulata > Chlamyphoridae > Tolypeutes > Tolypeutes matacus. The sequence continues at coordinate 12,318,829 of JAKSZT010053819.1, forward strand.
TGATTTGAGTTTAAATTACTCTTTAAATTCATTAGATTTAAAAGAAAAAATTGTTCTGCCCCCTTTGTTTCAGAAATTTTCGTTGCGATTGTGGAAACAGCAAGTTTAAAAATTTGGAATGCAAATTATTTCCTGTAAGTAAACACTGCAACTATATAATATATAGAAAAGAACTGAAATTGATATTTGCCCAAGCAGGTAAAAATCAAATGTTTTCTGTAAAGGAAGTTTTTGTTGTTTTTTTTTTTTTTTAGAGGTACTGGGGATTGAACACAGGACCTTGTACGTGGACAGCAGGCGCTCAGTCACTTGAGCTACATCTGCTCCCAAAGTTTTGTTCTTATTCTTTGCAAATAGTCAAATCAATGTTAGACTCTATTCCATTTTTTACTTTGTTGGAAAGTAAATAACCTGTTCAGACCCTACAGTTTGTAATTAATATGAAACATTTTTGGAGGAAATAAAACATGATAATGAACATGGGTTAGAAGCACATAGAAGGTTTTACTGCTTTCTTATTAATAAAAACTATGCATATACAATGACTTTTAATAAAATAACAAATGAAATAAAAAGTAAAGGATGTTACATTGTTCAATCATAATTGTTAAAGCTGTCGTGCTTTCTCCCTTCCTTTGAAGGTTAATTTTGGACAATTTCCTTGCCTGCTTTTGACCTCCTAGTAACCTGGGGTCCTTGGCTATCACAGCTGGGCATAAAGAAGTACCTGAAACTCCAGGCCAAAATTGGTTTAAATAGTTTGATAATTAATACCTGTAATTAACTTTTTTTTTTTTTTTTTTTTTTTTGTAGAATTTACTGGGGATTGCACCAGGACTTCATACTTGGGAAGCAGGCACTCAATCACTGAGCTACATTTGCTCCCCTCTGTAATTAACTTTTATCTCCATTTTATTGAATGGGTGTATTTGCTTCCCCCCTACCCCCCAGTTGCTATAAGGAAGATACAAAAATATTTTATTTTTTACCCTGTATCCTGAACAAAGTATCCCTTTAGTAGGAGTGAATTTTTTCCTTTGTACTTTGAAAGTTAAAGACCAGCTTCTGGGGGGTGGGGAAGATATTTATTTAATGCATAGTTTTCATGATGCATGAAATTGTAGTTAAGATTAGACCATATTATATATTGAAATTAATATTATCTTTCAGGATAAAGCAAAGGTAAATTCAGGCAATAAATATAATGACAACTTTTTTGGATTGTACTGTATTTGCAAGAGACCTTATCCTGATCCTGAAGATGAGGTAAGAGAATTGAAGGTTAAAACCTGGGGGGTGTCATTTCTGGCCTTGACTCCTTAGCCTCTGATCATATTTGGGCTTCTGTAATTGTTCAGGGGGAATTTTGAAAGGGTTCTAGATTTACCCTATCTTATGAATCTGGCCTGTATCTGTAATTTGTACATAACTGAATTACTCTCACTCTTAAATCATGAGGATGAAATATTGGACAGGACTTTTCCATGGCAAGGATATCTTTCCTTCTTTTTTTCTCTTTTGCTTTCCTCCCTCTCCCATTTTGCGCCCCTCTTTCCCCAACCCCATCACTTTTTCAAGAAATGATTTACAAATTCTCACCTCCTTGGAAGGAAAGAAATGGGGTTTGAGTGTACAAATTGTGTCCTCTTAAAAAATTCAGAAGTATACACAGTTTTTTTTCTTCCTCACTTCTGCACCTTCCTACCTCCCAGGCAAAACCACTGTTAATCGTTTTTGTTGTGTATATTTTTAGCACTTTTTCTATGTACATAGAAAAATTGAGTGAATGTGTATTTCTTTGTATGGTTTTCCCTTTTTTAAACAAAGGGGAAAATTCCATTCATTCAATTTTGCAACTTGCTTTTCTCACTCATCAATATATTGTACACATCCTTTTATGTCAAATATACAAATCTACTTCATTCTAACTTGTGTAGTATCCTATTCTTTGATATGCTATGTTGGTTAACTTAAATTTTCTTCTATAGCAGAGTGGTGATATCTAATTTTTCGCAATTAAAAAGAAGGCTGTGGTTGTTTGGAGATGAATAGAAATGGTGAAAGCATATCATCGGATTTGTAATTAGCACTAACATATGAGTATGATAGTGGTTTGCTTTTTGTTGTTTTTCTTTTTTCTTATTTTGGAGTAATGAAAATGCTCTAATATTGATGGAAGTGATGAATGTGCAACTAGGTGATTATACCAAATGTCATTGATTGTACACTTTAGATAAGTTATATGGATTATGAACAAAAAAAGTAGAGTGGCTTGGTGGGAGAAATACACCAAATGTGAGATACACGGACTATAGTTAATAGTAATACTTTGATGATGCTCTTTCATAATTTGTTACAAATACTTCACAACAATGCGAGGTATTTGTGATGGAGTGATGTATGGAAGTCCTGTATGATGTTATGCTTGTTTGGTAAGTTCACAACTTTTACTATACACTTATTGTTTATGGATGTTCATATATGAATCATATACTTCAATAAATTGTTTTTAAAATGGGGGCAAAGAGGCTGCAGTGAATATTCTTATACAGTAATATAAACGGAGTATACTCTTACAAGTATTTATGTAGGGTGGATACTTAGAGGTGGAATTGATGGGTCATAGGGTATATGCATTCAAAATCATGATCATATCTGCCAAAGGGCTGAACCATCAACACTCTTGTCAACTATATATATTACCAAGTCTTTTAAAATTTTGCTAATCTGATATGCGAAGAACAGTGTCTTTTTAAAGATTTCCATTTCCTGATCATGAGGATAGTTGTGAATCTTTCCATGAGTTTACTGCACATTTGTAATAATAGCTCTCTGAATTGTCTTTTCGTATCTTTGGCCCATGTTTTGATTGTGTTGGATTTTGTTTGTGTTTTTACTGATTTGAAAGAGTTCTTTTTATATATAGAGAAATTAGCCTTCTTCCTTGCTTTCTAATTGTCTTGGGACTATAATTATTGAACCAAATTTAGAAGAACAAATTGAAGATATCTTTGAGTTAACAAAAATGAAACCTTAAAACTGGATATTTTAACATATGGGATAAAGTATTACTTATTGTTGAATCAACAGACAGAAAAAATTCATCAAGGCAGAAGAAGAAATAAAACTGCTTTTTATATATGCTTTTTTTTCCCTTTAAGAAACCACAGTAACATTGAATGACATTGCAATGTTAATCAGTAGATATGAAAGTCTAGGAATAAAAGGAAAATGATTCCAAGAAAAGTCTATGCTCTTGGGTATATAATTTTTCTAGGGCTAGGATTTAATTATTTAATTTATTCAAATTAAAGTTGTTGCTGTCCGTATTGCCAAGAGATTGTTTGTAACATTTACTCTTCAGTTTACTTTGCAGCATGATGTGATAAAAAGTCACAGTTGACACATTTTACATTGGTAAATTCACGTTACCTCCTTGGGCCTCAGTTTGTGCAAAAGAAAATACCCGACTTTAAAAGTTTTTTGATAATCAGATATTAGGTAATTGATGAGAAGGAACTTTGATATTGCAAAGTGTTCATCTCATTGTAACTTTCCATAACATCAGTGTTCATGTAGAACAAATTCATTGGCTCCTTGATCTGCTTTTTCCCCATCCCCTATTACTGGCAGGTGGATAGGGGTCTCAGAGTTCATAGAGAATTATTTAATATCTAATTCTACTGCATGCCAAGTGTTACTTCTATGTCCCAGAATTCAATGTAATCATTAACAAATGAACAAACTGCTTTTCTCTGTTAGATTCCAGATGAGATGATCCAGTGTGTAGTCTGTGAAGACTGGTTCCATGGAAGGGTAAGGAAAGCTGCTTTTTCCTTTTAAAGCTACTATATTGTCTTCACAAAAAGATAAAAAGGTTTTTTCCTTTTGAATCAGGTGTTATATTTTACATTATATTATATTTTACATTGTAATTATTTATTATCAGTGTATTATTGCAATATTTGTTTATAAAATAATGGGCATTTTGGACAAATTGGAAATCACAAGGAAAATACTGTTTTCTGTATGACAGCATCTTGGTGCCATTCCCCCTGAGAGTGGGGATTTCCAAGAGATGGTATGCCAGGCTTGTATGGAACGCTGCTCTTTCTTGTGGACTTATGCTGCACAATTAGCAGGTAGGGCTCTTTGTGAAGTGAAAGTTGTATGTTCAATCTGAAATTTTTAGCAACTACTTTTAACTGGAGTCAGTTATAAAAAAAGATTATGTATTCCTTCTCAAGCATTATAGATTAGTTGGGAGACTACTGAGAACAAATTTGTATTGAAATGGCTTGGTGCAGAAGATGGAAAAGATCAGAATTAGAGAAAATGGAGGAGGCAGTTCTTGAATGGAACTTTCAAAGATAAAGAGAAAATAAGTGTTTTTAAATATAAGACATAGTGTTGTTTAGGGTTTACAGTTTATCATCTAGTGCTTTTATTATATACTAAGAAATTGATCCAGAGCAAATAAATCATCAATGAAAGGTCATGATACATTAAATATTTTATTTAGTTGACAGTCCTATTTGTTTTATTTTAAAAAGTAAAAGTTAATTTACTTTTAAGGTGTCAGTAACTTATAACATCTGTTGCTCTGACCTAATTTTTTTTCCCTTCTTCAACTTTAGGGAACACTTTTTACCATAATACCTAAAATCATTATACACTTTGGATTTGCCTCAAAGTTCTTAAACTTGATGTTCTCCATTTCTCTTCACACCGTTTCCAATGTTACCTCTCACTTTCCACAGACTCTGGACTCTTACGTATTTCCCATTCATTGGATTTTATTAATTGGTCCTCCTCCCATCTCCCCCCACTCTTTCATCCCACTTCATTTCCTTCCCCATCAGCTGATGATTTCATCTCCCATTAAACTGAAATGTCGGGGGCATATGTGGCTCAAATGGTTGGGCGTCCGTCTCCCATATGGAGGGACCTGGGTTCGATCCCCGGGACCTCCCGGTAAAAATAAGGAAAAATATAGAAGGTGTGTGGGCTGCCAGGCCCCGTGCGCAGGCAGGTAGGCCACCAGGCCCCGCCGAGCCATGCAGTAAGATGATGACGTAACAGGAGAGTGACACAAAATGGATGAAAGTAAATAAATAAATAAATCTTTAAAAAAACAAAACAAAACAAAACTGAAATGTCACCTAACATGAGCTCCCTTATCATATCTCTTCTCTCCATCACAGTATTTCTGTTTCTATACCCATTCTTTTTTATATCTTCCTCCGATAAGGAAAAGCTGGCTGGTTTTGCAAAACTACCCTTCTACCCATGTTTGCAGTTAAATCTCTTTCTGTTGTCTCTTGCTTTGAGTTATATCATTTATCTTTAAAAGCTGTATATAAAGTGCTTAAATAGTGATTTGTTTTTTTATTTTTATTTTTTGCGGGGCAGGGGATTGAACCGTGGACCTCATGTGGGAAGCTGGCGCTCAACCACTGAGCCACATTGGCTCCCCTGATTTGGTTTTTTCATTTGTTTTGTTTGTTTGTTTTTGTTATTGTTTAGCAGGCACCAAGAAGTGAACCCAGTACCTCCCATGTGGGAAGCACGTGCTCAACTGCTTGAGCCACATCTGCTCCTGATATATTTTTTAAAATATATTTTTTATTAGAGAATTTGTGAACCTACAAAACAATCATGCATAATATGCATAATTCCTATACAACACCCCTCCACCAACACCCTACATTGTTGTGTAACATTTGTTACAGACCATGAGAGAATGTCATCAGACTATTAACTGCTAAAATGGCCTATAGTGTACACTTGGTATATTTTTTCTGTACCCCCTCATCATTAACAGAGTAACTTCTTTGACACTGATGCAAGAATATTACAATATTGCTGTTAACTGTAGTCCATATAGTGATTGATATTTTTAAAGGAACTGTTCAGTTACTTGAGCTCTTTGGGTTAGGTCTTTACTTTTCCTTTCTTTCAGAGGTAAGTTTTGGCTTTTCTCCTTTTACAGATTATGAAATAATTTTTAGACTATATATCTTCATTGTCTGGTGTGTGTGTGTGTGTGTGTGTGTGTGTGTGTATGTGTTTCCATTGTACCCACAGTGACCAAAATATCTGCTGAGGATGATGGGTTGGTCCTGAATGTTGATGGAATAGGTGATCAGGAAGTTACCAGAACTGAAAATGGAGATCATCAAGATAGTATCCCCAAAGAGGATGCCCCAGAAAATGGAAAAGATGCCATCAAGGAAGTTAAGGCAGAGCAGATTAATGAACCATGTACCAGCTCTCATTCTGAATCTGATCTTCAGGTAACATGAAGTATGAGCCATAAAAGAAATAAAATTTAAGCAAAATTAATTTAGTAAGTCTGTAGCTTTGGATTTCAGTTGTACCTTTTGCCTAAAGAAATACCTTTACAAAATTTAAACTATGATAATTAAAAACACACTTCAAAACAATTTTATTTCAGACAGCATTTAAGAATCAAAGTCTCAACACAGAATCACAATCTGGCTGCAAACTTGAGGCACTTAAAGCTAAGCAATTTATTAAGAAAGACACTGCCACCTATTGGCCCCTGAATTGGCGTAGCAAGTTATGTACTTGCAAAGATTGTGTGGTAAGTAACTGAGCAAGTTCAATGTTAATGTGTTTTGTGGACTGATGTCTAAAATAAGAACACCTGAAAAGTATATTTATGGAATTGCTATAAGAAGTATGGGAGATTTTTAAAATTTCCTCTTAAGATAATACTTGCAGTCTGAAAGCTTATCAAACTTATGGAAGAAATTAAGAATTATGTAATACTTTTTATTTATCTATCTCATCTTTATTTCAGTGGAAAATAGCAAAATAGCAATTCTTTTTTTCATGTTATAGAGTTGCTTGGAAACAAACTGCCTGAATGTCATAGAAAGTTAATGGTTTTTAAATAACGATGTCATAGGCACAAACAACCTCTACTGTGTAGTTGGGGGATTTCTGAAAGGGATTTGAGCAAAAAGAATAAATCATTCAAGCAACTCTTTCCTAAAAGAATCCAATTTTTCTAACTGTTCACCTAAAAAATTCTATAAAATTTTAGTGATTCATGAGAAATTGACTTTTTGAGAATAACCTGCAATTCTAATGGGGAAATTGGTTTTTGTTTTCTAAAGAAAATGTATGGAGATCTAGATGTCCTGTTCCTGACAGATGAATATGACACAGTTCTGGCTTATGAAAACAAAGGCAAGATTGACCAGGCAACTGATAGGAGAGACCCTTTAATGGATACCCTTAACAGCATGAATAGAGTGCAGCAAGTGGAACTTATCTGTGGTAAATACTGTTTGTGTTTGAGAATTCATGAGAGTAATAAAGTTTACTTCACTATGGGAAGCGGCTGTGGCTCAATCAGTAGGGCTCCCGTTTACCATATGGGAGGCCCGGGTTCGGTTCCTGGGGCCTCCTGGTGAAGGCAGGCCCGCCTCCACGGCGTGGTTGGCTGACCCAGCGAGCGCGGGCAGCAAGGGGGGGATAAATGAATAGATAAATAAAATCTTTAAAAAAAAAAAAAAAAAAGTTTACTTCACTATTTTTTAAAAAATTGTACAAAGAGGACAATAAATACCTATTGTTTCAAATTAAAACAAAGTTAAAATTTGGAATCATATAGTAGGCCTCAACTACAGTTGCTTAATTTTTTTTTTTTTTTTTTTTTTTTTTTTTTCCAAAAGGCCATAGTGGCTTTATTTCTGTTTCTAGAAAATAACATAAATTATTCCCACCTCAGGGTTTTGCACTTTCTTTTCCCTCTACATGTAACATGCTCCCTGTAGATTTTTAAAAAAAATTTTTTCAGGTATATCACTCATACATGAACATACATAAACAATAAGTGTATAGCAATAGTTGTGAACTTACAAAACAAACATACATAACATCATACAGGGCTCTCATACCTCACCCTACCACCAATATCCTGCATTGCTGTTAAACATTTTTAACTAATGATTAAAGTGCAACCTCAAAATATTACTACTAACCAAAGTATTTTCCCCCAACCCACACTATTATTATTATTTTTATACCATTTATACATGAATATACATAAACAATAAGTGTATAGTAAAAGTTGTAAACTTATAGAGCAAACATTCATAACATCATACAGGGGTCACATACATCAACCCTCCACCAACACCTTGCATTGTCATGAGAATTTGTTACAAATTATGAAAGAACATTGTCAAAATCTTACTGCTAACTCTAGTCCTATCTTACATTTGGTGTATTTTTCCCCCAACCCACTCTATTATTATTTTTTAAATATATTTTTATGACAGAAGTTGTAAACTTAACAAAACAATTATACACATGTGCAGAATTCCCAAACACCCCTCTATCAACACACCACACCATGGTGAAACATTTGTTACAGATTATGAGATAATATCATCCGATTATTACCAGGTCCATAGCATAAGTTTGGCACACATTTTCCATACTCACCCATTATCAAAACAGTACATCTTTGGCATAGATGCAAGAATATTACATTATTACTGTTAACCACAGTCCATAGGTTACTCTAGTTGTATTTTTCCTATGCTTCTCCACACTCCCACCACACGGCAATAGTGATGTACACCTGCTCTAGCTCACAAAGGGCACTCTTGCATCTGTACCATCAACTACAATTCTCATCCGCCTCTGAGTTTACTGTGCTATTCAGTCCCTAGATTATTCTCTAGCTTTGTGTCAGTTGGCATTTACATCCCTAGACTACCATTTTCAGCCACATACCCATTTATAATCTGGCTGTTACTCACTATAATGTGTTACCATCAACTCTGTACATTTCCACACTTTTACAGTAAAGCTAATTAAACTTCTACAAATACATTAAATATCAGTAGTCTATCTCAGCCCTCCTCTTATCTCCTTTAAGAATCCACCACCTACCACCAAGTCTTGAAGATATTTTCCTACATTTTCTTTGAGAAGCTTTATGGTTTTTCCTTTTATATTTAGGTTTTTGATTCATTTTGAGTTAATTTTTGTATAAAGTGTGAGATAGGGGTCCTCTTTCCTTCTTTTGCTATGGATATCCAGTTTTGTCAGCACCATTTGTTGGATGGAGTGTTCTGCCTGAGCTGGGTGGGTTTGACAGGCTACTCAAAAATCACTTGACCGTGGATGTGAGAGTCTGTTTCTGAACCATCAAATCAATTCAGTTCCATTGGTCTATGTGTCTGTCTTTATGCCAGTACCATGCTGTTTTTACCACTGTGGCTAGGTAATACTGCTTAATTTTAATATTGCTGAGTATTCATATATTTTTACCATTGAATCAGATTTATATGCTAGAATAATTATATACTTGAGAAACCACAACATGTGCTATTTTGATTAAGAGTAGATGTGTGAGTAAAGAATAATAGAAAACCAATTTCTTTTTCCACCCATTGAAATAATTTTCATTGAGCATTGTTATCATGTCATCTTTTTGACAGTTTTTGAGAGTGCTTCAGTGGTTCATAGGAAATCAGTAGAGAGGAAAATGTCCCCAAATCCTTAATTATAGGCTTTTACGTTTTTTTTTCTCTCTACTATGACCAATTTATATTGGTGATTTCCATCCCAACCAATTTCCACTTAAATGCCAGTACCTTTGTGCACTTTTTATGACATCTGTCTTTTATTTATAACTATTTCATTCATTTGCTTTCCATCTTTATTAGACTTAAAACTTTTTGAAGATAGAGACTGCATCTAAAAGATCTTTGTAGCACTCAAGGTGCTTTGTACATAATGCAAATTGTTAAGTGAATGAATGAGTTTAAAATTTGTTTGACTAGTCCAAGAGTATTTCAAGTACTAGAATCCCAGAGAAATAGGAAGACCTAAAAAAAATTCTTAGCTAATCTTATTGGGAGTGAGGATAACTTTTATTTTGGATGGTTGTTTTTTATTTTTTGTTTTGTTTTGTTTTGTTTTTAAAGAGAAAGGATCCTAGAGATCAGAGTGAAGGAAGTCCAGAGAATTTGGGAGAAATTGGGGGAAAATTCTGCACAAATTTTTCTTAAGATAATTTTGGTTTAAGTATTAATTTACTCAAATGTCTGTGATAAAGAAATATTTTGTTTTAAAAGCAAATGGCTTACCTGAAGTTTAAGTACTTTTTTTGTTGTTTTGATTTAGAATACAATGACTTGAAGACTGAACTTAAAGACTATCTCAAGAGATTTGCTGATGAAGGAACGGTATGTTGAGTTAAAGAAGTTTAATTATAGCCTTGTATTTTTAATAAACTTAATTTCTTTTGATGAAGTAAATGACTGCAGTAAAATGAAATACTTGAGAGTTTAGTGCAGGGGTTATTTATAGAGATATTGGCAGGGTTAAGGGAATCTTTAAGGGGTGGTAATACAGCAAAGGATGAGACATTTTGGGAGTCATTACCACCCTTACCCCAGAAGAAGTGAGGGGAGGGAGCAGTCACAGAATCTAGAGAGAGTAGTTTTAATTTAGGAGAGGACATTGGAAAGAATCATTAATACTATCCTAACTTTGAAGCAAAGATCCCTGGAGGGGAAGAGAGAAAGGACCAGGTAATTAAAAAGGAAAACTAGATCTCTTTTCTGAGAATACTGAGTTTCATAGTTTAGAATAGGAGAACTTTATAATCGGGTACTAAAAATTATTTCCTAGTAAGAGACTCAGTATGCTTTTTTTAAAAAAAATTTATTGTGGTAACTTATATACAACATAACATTTCCCATTTCTACCACTTTCAAGTATACAATTCAGTGGTGTTATTACTTTCACAATGCTGTGCTACCACCACCACCATCTTTTACCAAAATTTTGCCATCACTCCATAGTCTATACAGTTTTTTTAAAAAGTTGTCTTTTTTTATTTTATTTTTAAAGAAATTTTATTTATTTTTCAGTCCTGAGGCCAGGGATTGAACCAGGACCTCGTATGTGGGAAGCCAGTGCTCAACCACCAAGCCACATCAGCACCCTAAAGAAGCTTTAGATTAGATAAATGTTACATAAAAAATGTAGGGGAAAAGAATAAAAAATATAAAGTATAGAAAAGAAAAAAACACGAAAGGAAAAAAAATTTAAAAAAAGAAAAAGAAAATAAGAGAGGAGCTATGTGGCTCAAGCCATTGAACGCCTGCTTCCCACATGGGAGGTCCTGGGTTTGGACCCTGGTGCCTCCTAAAAACAAACAAAAAACAGACAAACAACAAGCAAACGAATAAACCAACTCAGGGGAGCCAATGTGGCTCAGTGGTTGAGTGCCGGCTTCCCGCATACAAGCTCCCGGCTTCAATCCCTGGACCCAGTACCTCAAAAAAATTAGGGGATTCCCATATACCTCACACACACACACACACACACACACTCACACACACTTTCCCCATTAACAACATCTTTCATTAGTGTGGTACATTTGTTACAGTTGAAATGTCCAGAACAGAATATTAGTTCGGCTTAAAATTTAGAGACCTTAAATTGAGTGAAGTAAGCCAGTCACTGAAGGACAAATATTACATGACCTCACTGATATGACTTAAGCAAATTGAGCAGACTCAGAGCTAGAATCTGGAAGATAGGTTATCAGGAGACAGAAAGGGTGTAGAGGGTGGTGAGTCCATGCTCAGTATGAGCAAAATCTATGCTAAGGTGGAAGGGGGTGGTTGGGCAGTGGATGGGTGTGATAGTGGTGCGGTGACGTGATTGGGTTCAACTGTGCTGGAATGTGGGGGGGTGGTTAAACTATCCATGGAACGGGGGAGGGCTGGAGGAAGGAACAGGTGAACTCTGGGGATTGGTAGGCCTGTGGTTAAAACTACAATGGTGGGAATATTCTATTGGTAAATATGGCAGGCGAGAGTTACTGGTGCAGGGAATTGGGGGTGGGAGGATATGTGGGATAGTGCGCACCTGGAGCATGCTTCTATGGAATATGAAAGTGTTCGTCTTGTCATAGTGGTTTTTTTTTTAAGATTTTATTTATTTATTTATCCCCCCTTGCTGCTTGTGCTCGCTGTGTCCATCTGTTGTGTGTTTTTCTGTGTCTGCTTGTCTCCCCCTGCCAGGTCGTCCTGCTGTGTCAGCTCACCGCTCTGCGGCGGCTGGCTTGCCTTCACCAGGAGGCCTCGGGAATCGAACCCGGGGCCTCCCATATGGTAAACGGGAGCCCTATCGATTGAGCCACATCCGCTTCCCTGTCATAGTGTTTTATCTCAGTGGGTGGAGACCCACACGATAAACAAGAAAATATTAAACTCCCTTCCTGGGGAGTCCTATTATGTTCTCAATTAGAGGGGCAAGAATTTCTCGAACGTAGGCAGTGCCTAATAAAAGAAAACAGACCAATATGTCAATTATTGCATGTAACCATGAATCTTATTCTTCAAAAGTCTATATAATTTTAAGAGTGACACTGACTGAAATGTGTAATGTTTTTAAATAGGCTCCCAAATGAATTCACAAAACACTTTCTAGCCTTTTATTGTTATTATTTTAAACTAATCAATTTTATTGATACATAATAATAAAGCATACAATCCATCCAAAGTGTACAGTCAATGTTATTTGGTATAATCACATAGTTGTACATGCATCAATTCTGTCATTATTAGAGCATTTTCATTATTCTAGTAATAATAATAATAAACAAAAAACCAACACTCATCACTTCTCAATCTATGCTTCCCCTGCTGTACATAGTTGCTATTCTGTTTCTGTTTCTTTAGTTTATTTGTATTTATATATATATATATATATATATATATATTTTTATTTTTTTTTTAAGATTTTATTTATTCATTCATTTTCCCCCCTTGCTCCTTGTGCTCGCTGTGTCCATTTGCTGTGCGTTTTTCTGTGTCTGCTTGTCTCCCCTTGCTGGGTCGTCCTGCTGCGTCAGCTCACCCGCCGTGCGGGCGGGCTTGCCTTCACCAGGAGGTCCCTGGGAACCAAACCCGGGGCCTCCCATATGGTAAACGGGAGCCCTACTGAGTGAGCCACAGCCGCTTCCCTGTATTTATATTTTGTATAGATGGAGTCAAGCAATATGTAGTACCTTGTGTCTAGTTTCTTTCACTTAGTATATTTCCTTTTTTCTTTTTTTTTACCCTCACTGGAAGATTATTAATATATTACTATATTCTCCTGTCCATAGTTTGCTTTTTTTTTGCCTGATACTAACATCTTGTAATATCAATATACATTTGTTCAGTTTCAAAGAAAGACAGTCTTAAATATGCAATATTACCAATACTCATATTTCACATGAAGTTTCACTATGCTATACAATCCCAGTTACATTTTTAGCTTTCCTTCTAGTAATATACATGACCTTAGATTTTTCCCTTTCATCCACTGTTATACCCATAGAGCACTGCTAGTTTCAAACACTATGATGTGCTCTCACCTTTTCTATTCATTTCCAAAGATTAACAAACAATCTTTTTACCAATTCTGCACAGATTAACCCTTAGTTTTCCATTCTCTACCCTCATTCTGTTTTTTTGGTGACCTATATTCTAGTTATTAACTCTATGAGTTTACACAATATATTTAGTTCATAATAGCGCAATCATACAATATTTGTCCTTTGTGTCTGGCTTGCTTCATTCAACATAATGTCCTTCAGGTTCATACATGTTGTCATATGCTTCATTACTTCATTTTTTCTTACAGCTGCATAATATTCCATCGTATGTATACACTACAATTTGTTTAACCATTCATTGGTTGATGGACACCTGGGTTGTTTCCATCTTTTGGCAATTGTGAATAACGCCGCTATGAACATTGTTATGCAGATGTCTGTTTGTGTCACTACTTTGAGTTCTGGGTATATACCTAGTAGTGCTATTGCCTGGTCATGTGGCAAATCTATATTCAACTTCCTTAGGAACTGCCAAACAGTCCTCTACAGTGGCCGTACCATTCTATATTTCCACCAACAGTGGATAAGCGTTCTTACCTCTCCACATCCTCTCTAATGGTTGTAGTTTTCTGTATTTTTAATTGTGTCCATTCTAATAGGTTTGAAATAATATCTCATTATAGCTTTGATTTGCATTTCCCTGATTGCTAGTGATGTTGAACACTTTTTCATGTGTTTTTTGCCATTTGTATTTCTTCTTTGGATAAATGTCTATTCAATTCTTTTGTCCATTTTTTAATTGAGTCATTTGTCTTTTCTTTTTTTTTTTAAGATTTACTAAAAAAAAAAAAGATTAACTTTTTTGCTTTTTTCCATTTTTACATACACCCCCCCCCCCCGTTTTTGCTTTTTTTGTGTCCATTCGCTGGGCAACTCTCTGTGTCCGTTTTCTTCCCTCTCTTCTTATCCTTCTCCTGTCTTTACTGGGATTCTATCCTGGGAACCTCCGATGTGGGAGAGAGGCGTCCTACCGCTCGCGCCACCTTAGTTCCTGGTTTTTCGGCACGACTCATCTTGCCTCTCCCTTGTGTCACTCTTGTTATGTCATCATCTTGCTGCGTGGCTCGGCGGGGCCTAGCACAACCGCACGCGGGGCCTGGCGGCACACCTGCGTGCAGGGCCTGGGGGGCTCACCCACGTGCGGGGCCTGGCGACCTGTGCGCCTGCTATATTTTTCTTTTTTTAAGTTTTTATCGGGAGGTCCCGGGGATCAAACCCAGGTCCCCCATATGGGAGACAGACGCCCAACCATTTGAGCCACATCCGTCCCCCCATTTGTCTTTTTATTGTTGGATTGTAACCTCACTATATATATCTTGGATATTAAACCCTTACCAGATATGTGATTTCCAAATATTTTCTCCCATTGAGTCAACTGCCTTTTTACCCTTTTTATGAAGTCTTTTGAGGTACAAAAGTGTTTAATTTTGAGGCAGTCCCTTTTATTTTTTCTTTCGTTGCTCATACTTTGGGTGTAAGAACATTTTTATTTATGCATTTTTATTTAGGTCTTTGATCCATTTTGAGTTGATTCTTTTATTGGGAGTGAGATAGGTGTCCTCTTTCATTCTTTTAGTTATGGATATCTAGTTCTCCCAGCACCATTTGTTGAAGAGACTGTTTTGTCCCAGTAAATTGGACTTTGTAGTCTTGTCAAAAACCAGTTTACGGTAGAGGTGGGGGTCTATTTCTGAACTCTCAATTCTCTTTCACTGTTCAGTGCATCTGCCTTGATGCCAATACCATGGTGTTTTGACCACTGTAGCTTTGGTTTTTTTTTTTTTTAAGATTTTGTTTATTTATTCATTTATCCCCCCTTGCTGCCTGTGCTCGCCGGGTCTGCCAACCACGCCGCGCGGGCGGGCCCGCCCCCACCAGGAGGCCCCGGGAACCGAACCCGGGGCCTCCCACATGGCAAACGGGAGCCCTACTGATGAGCCACAGCCGCTTCCCTGTAGCTTTGTAATATGTTTCAAGGTCAGGGCAGTGAGAGTCCTCCCATCACTCTTCTTTTTTAGGATATTTTTGGCTCTTCAGGTGCACTTTCCCTTTCAAATAAATTTGATAAGTGCCTTTTCTATTTTTGTAAAATACACTGTTGGAATTTTGATTGGTATTGCATTGAATTTATAAATCAGTTTGGGTGGGATTGATATCTTCACGATATTTAGTTTTGCAATCCATGAATACAGAATGTCTTTCCATTTGTTTAGGTTTTCTTTGGTTTCTTTTAGCATTGTTTTGTAGTTTCTGAATATAGGTCTTGTACATCTTTGTTTAAATTGATTCCTAGGTTTTTGAGTCTTTTTGTTGCTAACAAAAATGGAATTTTTTTTCCAGATTTCCTCCTCAGATTGTTCAATACTAGTGTTCAGAAAATCTACTGGTTTTTTGCATGTTGATCTTGTATCCTGCCATTTTGCTGAACTTGTTTATGAGCTCAGGTAGCTTTGTTGTAGATACTTTGGAATTTTCTAAATTCTGGATCATGTCATCTGCGAGTAGTGAGAATTACTTCCTTTTTTCTTATTTAGATGTATTTTATTTCTTTTTTTTTCCTGTCTAATTGCTCTAGCCAGGACAATGTTGAATAACAGTGGTGACAGTGGGCATCTTTGTCTTGTTCCTGATCTCAGAGGGAAACCTTTCAACCTTTCTCCATTTAGTATGATGTTGGCTGTGTGTATTTCATATATGCCCTTTATTATATTGAGGAATTTTCTTCTGTTTTCCCAGCTTTTGAAATGTTTTTGTCAAGAGAGGATGCTGGATTGCTGGATTTTGTTAAATGCCTTTTCCGCATCGATAGAGATGATCATGTGGTTTTGTTCCTTCAATTTGTTAATGTGATATATTATGTTAATTGCTTTTTTTGGGTTGAACTACCCTTGCATACCAAGAATAAAACCCACTTGGCCATGATGTATAATTCTTTTTTTTTTTTTTTTAAGATTTATTTATTTACTTTATCCATTTTAAACTCCCCCTTCCCCATTTGCTGTTTTGTGTCCATTTGCTGGGCAATTCTCTGTGTCTGTTTCCTGCCATCTCTTCTCATCCTCCTCCTCCAGTCTTCACCAGGATTCAATCCTGGAGACCTCCGATGTAGGAGAGAGGTGTTCTGCCACCTGCACCACCTCAGTTCCTGGTTTTCAGAGCTTTCGGAGCACCTCGTCTTGTCTCTCCCCTGTTACGTTATCATCTTGCTGCATGTGATTTGTTTGTTGAGTTCTTGTGTTTCTTGTAGAGTCATTGTAGGTTGTGTGTTTCTAGGAATTTGTCCATTTCATCTAGGTTGTCTATTTTGTTGGCGTGCAGTTTCTCGTAATATCTTCTTATGATTCTTTTTATTTCTGTGGCATTAGTCGTAACTGCCCCTTTCGTTTCTGATTTTGTTTATTTGCATTTTCTCTTTTTTCTTTGTTAGTCTAGATAACAAATTTTATCTTCTCAATTTTATCTTCTCAAAGAGCTAGGTTTTGGTTTTGTTGATTTTCTCTATTGTTTTTTTTAGGGGGTGGGGGTGTCTCAATTTCATTTATTTCTAATCTAATCTTTATTTCTTTCCTTCTGCTTATTTTGGGATTGGTTTGCTGTTCTATTACCTTGTTAATCTTCTGTCTAGCTGTTCTACCTAATGATGTGAGTGGTGTGTTGAAGTTTCCAACTATTACTGTAGAGATGTCTATTTCTCCCTTCAGCTTTGCCTGTATGCCTCATGTATTTTGGGGCACCCTGGTTAGGTGCATAGATATTTATGACTGTTACTTCTTCTTGGTGTAGTGTCCCTTTCATCAATATATACTGGCCTTCTGTAGCTCTTATAAATTTTTGCATTTAAAGTCTGTTTCATCCAATATTAGCATAGATACCCCAGCTCTTTTTTGGTTATTGTTTGCATGTACTATCTTTTTCCTGCCTTTTGCTTTCATCCGATTTGTATCCCTGGGTCTAAAGTGAGTCTCTTGTAGGCAGCATATGGAAGGCTCATGTTTTTTAATCTATGCTGTCAGCCTATATCTTTTTTTTAATAAATTAAAAAAAAATTTTTTAGAAGATACTTAGATTACATTAATGTTACACAAAAATTATAGGGACTCCCATATGCCCCACTCCTACACCTCCCACAACCTCCCACATAAACATCCTTCATTAGTGTGGCACATCACCTACAATGGATATACATATCCTGGGGCTTTGCCATTAAGCATGGACCATAGTTCACATTGTAGACCACAATCTCTCCCACACAGTTCTGCATGTTATATGATGATATAAAATGGTCTATATCTGTTGTTGCAATTTTACTCAAGATAATTCCCAAGTCCCTAAAAAGCCCCTGTATTACAACTGCTTTTCCCTCTCCCTGCCCCTAGAGTGTCCAGTGGCCACTGGCTCCACATTAATGTTGTTATTTCTTCCATTGCTTGAATCACAATATGTCTATAACAGAATACCAGTAAGTCCACTCTAGTCCATAGCTCTTCCCCCAGTCCTGAGGAGTCTGGGATGGTGATGTTCACTCTACCTCCAATTGAGAGGGGGTTTATATCCCATGGATAAGATGGATGGGATTATCCTGCCTGCAGCTGCAGACTCTCTCCATTCCCTGGGATGGCCGTTGTCCATCATCTTCTCCCTGACACATGTCCTAGGTAAATCCATTGAGCTGTACCTATATCTTTTGATTGAGGAGTTTAATCCATTCATTTTCAGTGATATTACTGTAAATGCATTATTTCCTTCCATCATTTTATTCTTTGGCTTTCATATGCCATATCTTATTTTTGTCTGTCTGTTGATTCTTTGGGTTATCCTTTTTTGCTTGTCTTGCATTCTACACTCTCCTTCAAGCCTTTGTTTCCTGTCTTTTTCTTTTGGACTCTAAGGCTCCCTTTAATTCCTGCAAAGGTGTATTTTTTTTTTTTTTTTTAATGAACTCTCTTAGTTTTGTTTATTTGTGAATATTTTAAACTCACCTTCATATTTGAAGGACAATTTTGGTGAATAAAGAATTCTTAGCTGGCAATTTTTCTTTTTGAGTATCCTAGTTATATCATTATACTGTCTTCTTGCCTTTATAGTTTCTGATGAGAAATCCGCACTAAGTCCTATTGAGTGTCCCTTGTATGTGAAGGTTTATTTCTGCCCTGCTCCTCTCAGAATTTTCTCTTTATCTTTGACATTTCACATTCTACGTGGTATGTGTCTTGGAGTAGGTCTGTTTGGGTTTATTCTGATTGGGGTATACTGCACTTCTTGGACATGTAAATTAGTTTCTTTCATGAGAGTTAGGAAATTTTCGGCCATTATTTCCTCAAATATTCTTTCTGCCCCTTTTCCCTTCAGTTCTCCTTCTGGAACTCCCATGACATGTATGTTGTTGCATTTTGTGTTATCATTCAACTCCCGAGACCCTGCTCATTTTTTCTATTCCTTTTTCTCTCTGTTCTTCTCTCCCAGTTCAGCTGTTTTGTCCTCTACATCACTTATTCTTCTATCATTTCAAGTCTGCTGTTCTATGCCTCTAATGTGTGTGTGTGTTTTTTTTTATTTCACCTATCGTGTCTTTCATTCCCCTAAGCTGTTATTTTTCTACTCATGTTTTCAAATTCTACTTTTTCCTTGGCCAGTGTCCTGTTCTTCTTCTTCTTCAAGATTTATTATTATTATTATTTTTTAAAGATTTTATTTCTTTATTCATTTACCCCCCCCTTGCTGCTTGTGCTCGCCGGGTCAGCCAACCACGCCGTGCGGGCGGGCCTGCCCCCACCAGGAGGCCCCGGGAACCAAACCCGGGGCCTCCCATATGGTAAACGGGAGCCCTACTGATTGAGCCACAGCCGCTTCCCAAGATTTATTTATTTATTTATTTATTTATTTATTTATTTATTTACTTATTCCCACTCCCCACCCCCCTTGTTTTGCGCTCACTGTCTGCTCTCTGTGTGTTCTTCTGTGTCTGCTTGTCTTCTCTTTAGGCAGCACTGGGAATCAATTCTGGGACCTTCCAGAGTGGGAGACAGGCACTCGATCTCTTGGGCCACTTCAGCTTCCTGGTCTGCTGCATCTCTTTTTGTCTCTCCTCTGTGTCTCATTGTTTTGTCATCTTGCTGTGCCAGCTTTCCACACAGGCCAGCACTTCGCATGGGCCCGCTCTCCATGTGGGCCAACTCGCCGCATGGGCCAGCTTGCCTTTCACCAGGAGACCCCGAGAATCTAACCCTGAACCTCCCATATGGTAGACGGTAGCCCAGTCGCTTGAACCACATCCATTTCCCGGCCAGTGTCCTCTTGATGTCCTTTATCTCTTTAGCCATATTGTCTTTCAACTTGTTGATTTGATTTAGGAGATTTGTATAAACCTCGTTGATTAGTTGCCTCAAATCCTGTGTCTCATCTGGGGCTTTGATATATTGCTTTGCTTGGGCCGTTTCTTTTATTTTCTTAGTTTAGCTTATCATTTTTTAATGCTGTCTAGGCATCTGATTATGATGGTGAGTTTATTCTAATGCTCAATTTCTCTCTCTTGCATAGGGATTTAGTGTATTCCTACTGTTCTTGATTCTTGGTTTAACCTGTTCTAGGTCTTTAGGGTTGTCCCTGTTAGTTTCTGAAATCTGGGCCATGGACCCAGAAAGGGTTGCAGACCCGATTCCAAGGGTCTTGGGCAGGGAGGCTGTAAGGGCCTGAAAAAGCCTACCTTATTTAGTTTCCTCACATGGACGTCCTTGGTCTTCCAGCAGATGGTGCTCTTTGGCAGCCCTCTCAGTTCAAACCCTGGTTGGACTGTGTTTGCTGTAACAGTGACCACAGCAGTGTGACAGAGGTTCCTGCCTCAAGGCTATTCAGTGCCTGGCAAATCAAACTTTCGAGAGGCTGTTCAACATTTGGCCTCAGCCCCTCCCTCTTCCCCAATGGGAAATAATTTCACTCCCTTCTGCGTCCTCAGCAACCAGACCCAATCAGTAGGGAAGGTGTTTGTGAGGGTTGAATCTCTTTCATCCAGTACTGGCTCCCAGGGCAACAATGGCATGGCCCCACCCCGCCTGGAAGGGCTTATGGGACACAGCAGACCAAATTAGTTGGCCAAAAGCTGCATCAGCCTTATGCTACATTCCTCTCTTTCCTGTTTCCTGGGAGGTGGCCCCCTGTGGCCCCCTGTGTCCATAGCCACCAGCCCTGACCGGAGAATTCAAAGCTTTCTGCTCTGAGGGTGGGGGGAAGGGCGCCAGCATCTGTAGCTGCAGCTTTTACTCATAATCTTCCCATTGAGATTCTTTTCCTGTGCTCCTCTCTTTTCTGGATGGTATTCAGCCTTCCCTTGTCCTAAACCCTAGAACATTTTTTTCCAGGCCATTTCTGCCTGTTCTCTAGCTAATTTTCTAGGAAAGAAGTAAGTCCTCTGTCTCTCTAATCTGCCATCTTCCTGGAAGTCCCCACCCTTCATTATTAATAAATTTGTGACAAAATGTTTTCTTAAATACTGTTCTTTCTTCCAAGGGCAGATAGAAAACAACTTTTCTCTTCATGACCTAAGTTTGTCCTCTTAAACAGTAAATATTATGCTCTGCTACAGCCAGAGATACAGAATGAGTGAGACATGAATGAGTCTGATGGATACCCAAGAAGTGCCCTGAGACTTACTTTCTTGAAATAAGTCTCGATAGCCTACTTAAGGTAATTTTCTTCTTTCTCATAAATGTGTGGAAATTTTATAGTTGCCTGAGTTTCTGGACAGGGTCACAGTGCTGCCTTTCTGTAAGATGAATTGTAAAGACTGAGGTTAAAAGAGCCTTCTCCTAAATGGTTTTCTCATTTTTTAGAAAATATGCTCCACTGTCACAATGAATGTCTCCCTACTTCCTAACAGCTTTTATTTTATTTTTTTAAATATATATATATATATATTTCTTAAAGATATTTAAATTACATAAATGTTACATAAAAATATAGGGGATTCCCGTATGCCCCGCTCCCTATACTTCCCACATTTTCTCACATTATCAACATCCCTCATTAGTGTGGTACATTCGTTACAAGTGATGAAAATGTTTTAGAGTATTGCCACTAAGCATGTACCTTGTAGTTTACACTCTCTCCCACACAATTTTGTAGGTTATGGCAAGATATGTAATGACCCGTATTTGTTGTTGTAATGTCATTCAGGACAATTCCCAAGTCCCGAAAATTCCCCCATACTTCACCTGTTTTTCCCTCTCCCTGCCCTCAGAACCTCCAGTGGCCACTGCCTCCACATAAATGATATAATTTCTTCCATTGTTAGAATCACAATGTCTACAGTAGAACACCAGTAAGTCTACTTTAGTCCATACTTCATTCCCCAATCCTGAGGGTTCTGGGATGGTGATCTCTAATTGAGAGGGGGCTTTGATCCCATGGGGCAGATGGGTGGGACTCTCTTGCTTGCAGTTGTAGACTGTCTCAGTTCCTTGGGATGGTCGTTGTCCATCATCATCTCCTTGTTAGTTGTCCTGGGTGAGTCCAATGAACTGCAGAGTAGGTGTTGCAACACTGTTGAGATTCAGGACCCAGCTGGCACATGGACAGCCCAAAGATTTTAGTCTCTTGGACATACACCTATCAACTGTAGTATTAATTATAGGTTCAAATACAAGGGTCAGAAGAGCCATGTTTAGGGAAACCACAACTGAGTCCAATTCTGTCACACGGAGGAGCATAAATTCCAAAGTAGGGCCCACTGGCACGGTATCAGACTCTTGAGCTCTCTGCACTGACTAGTGTCTGGATGTTTTCAGAGCCCTCACGGGCCCCACTATTTCAGATAGTATTTACTTTGGGCAGGCATAAGCGTAACTTCTAGGATGACCTCCCGACTCAATTTGAAGTCTCTTAGCCATATAAACTCATTTGTCTTTACCTTTTCTCCCTTTTGGTCAAGGTCTTTTTCCAGTTGCATTGCTAGTTGGTGCTTGGTAGTAATCCCTCAGTGCCAGGGAGGCTTATCCCTGGGAGTCATGTCCATGCTGTGGGGAAGATAATGCACTTAACAGTTGTTTTTTTTTTTTAAGATTTTATTTATTTATTCATTTATGCCGCCCTTGCTGCTTGTGCTCGCCGGGTCAGCCAACCACGCCGTGCAGGCGGGCCCGCCCCCACCAGGAGGCCCCGGGAACCGAACCCGGGGCCTCCCACATGGCAAGCGGGAGCCCCACTGATCGAGCCACAGCCGCCTCCCCACTTAACAGTTTTTAAACTACAGTTATTCTTGTTTCTGTTGCAAAGTCTTTCCCCTGGTTAATGTAGACTCATGCTTCTCTAGCACTAGAACTAAGAATAAGAATGTTAATGGGTATAATGGAGGACTTTGTCTTGTTATTTTAAGAATTTGATGGGAAGTCTTACCCTTGTTACTCCTGAGCCTACACATTTGTCTTCGTCAGTAAGTGACTTTTTTTTACCTTTCCTGTCGTCTTTTTACAGCCTCACCTAATTTTTTTCAATCTGTCCTTAGTATTTGATTTCTAAATGAAATTTTAAATAGAAAATCCTTTAGACAGCCTGCATAATAGAGTCAGCCTCATGAAATATTTTCTTCATTAACATTTCATGATTTGAATACTGCACTTGCATATAGGTTGAGTCAGAAGGTAACAGTAAGGGCTGGAATAGTGGTCTGCCAATAAATCAGCTTTCTGGGGACGAAAATGTCCTGATTTGTAACATGTGCTGATCTCTGTAGTGTAAATATTCCCACCAGGGTTGATTTCAAACTATTAGTAGTTTAAATAATCAAGCCAATTTAAACCAGCACACTGCTGGGCAGAAAGTCACATTTTTTCTAAACTTTAATCAACTTCCTCTGGGCAAGTGCTTCGGCACTCTCATAATAGCTTTGGTGATTATAGGACATCAGTGGTTTTCAAATAATCTTTGACTGAAAGTATAAAAAGATAATAGAGACAATTATTCCCATTTAAAATTCTTTTTAAAATTTTTATTGTAGTAGCATATATACAACTCAAACTTTCCCATTTTAACCACTTTCAAGCATACAATTCAATGATATTAATTACATTCAAAATACTGTGCTGCCATTACTAACATCCAAAACCCCAACTTTTTCATTACCCCAAAGAGAAACTCTGCACCCATTAAGCAATATCTACTTTTTTCCTTACCCTCGACCCCTGGTATCCTGTAATCTACTATCTGTCTCTATGAAATTTGCTTATTCTAGGTATTTCATGTAAGCAAGAACATACAATATTTGTCTTGTCTGACTTATTGCAGGTTTTTGTATGTGTGTGTGTTAACCTTATTTTGAGATATTTTCAAACTTACAGTACAGTAACAAAAATAATACAAACCCCACAGAGAACTCCAACAAACCACTATAGTCTCAGATACCCAGATCCACCAATTTTAGCATTCTGTTATATTTGCCATATCGTTCTATCTAGCCATCAATCTGTCTAGCCATCTGTCTGTCTGTCTACTTATCAATCCATTTTCTGAATACTTGAGTGTAGGTTATGTGCATCATGCCCCTTGATTCTGACACATACATTTCCCAAAAACAAGGCTATTCACTTAAGTAACCACTTTAAGTGTAGTTTTCAAGTCAGAGACATTTAGCATTAATATAAAGCTTACAGTTTTTGTTCCAGTTTTTTCATATGATGCAAAAATGTCCCTTGGGGCCTTTTCTCCTCCATTATTAGATCCTGTCCAGGAACATATATTACATTAAATTGTCATTGTCTGTTTAGTTGCTCATTCTTTTTTTTTTTTTTTTTTTTTTTTCCAAATCATGAGAACATCTCTACAACATAAACATTCCCTTCTCACCCATTCCCAAGCAGACCATTCAGTGGGATTGTTCATGTTTACACTGTGCAGTACCCTCACAACCTTCCATTACTAAAACTTTCCCATCTCCCCAAATAGGAACACAGCACCCAGTATGCATTTAATGTCCCATTCCCCCTGTCTCCCCGCCCCTGGCAACCTGTAATTTCTGTCTCTATGAGATTACATTTTTGCTGGTATTTTTTTGTAGTTACCATGGAGCTTTAAATTTACCATTCTAAATCTCTTGTTTGCTTAGATACCAACTTAACCTCAATAGTATATACAAACCATGTTCCATACTTCTTTGCCCTCCCACCTTTATGCAGTTCTTGTCACAGATGCATAGTTATACATTATGAATCCAAAACCACTGATTTTTCATTTAATTTTATTTGCTTTTTAGATCCTGTAGGAAGTAAAAAGTACAGTTACAAACCAAAGGTAAAATAGTACTGACATTTATATTTACCTTATTGGATATCCTTATTTCTTCATGTGGCTTCAGTCTATTGTCTGGTATCCTTTCCTTTCAACCTGCAGAGCTCTTTTTAGCATTTCTTGTAGGGCCAGTCTAGTAGTGACAAAGTCCCTCAACTCTTGTTTATTTGGGAATATCGTAATCTCTCCCTCATATTTGAAAATCATTTTGCTAAATACAGAATTATTGATTTGCAGTTTTTTGCTCTCAGCACTTTAAATATGTCATTCCACTCTTGTCTTGCCTCCATGTTTTCCTAGGAGAAATTAGCATTTAATCTTTTTTTTTTTTTTTTAAGATTTATTTTATTTACTTCTCCCCCAACCCCCCACCCCCTTTGTTTGGGCTCACTGTGTCTGTTTGTTGTGTGCTCGTCTTCCTTTTAGGAGGCTCTGGGAACCCAGCCTTGGACCTTCCATGTTGGAAGGAGGTACACAATTGCTTGAGCCACCTCTGCTCCCTGCTTTGTTGTTTCTCTCATTATGTTTTCCCCGTGTCTCTTATTGCGTCATCTTGTTGCATCAGCTCTCTGTTAGGAGGCACCAGGAACCAAAGCCAGAACCCCCCAGGAGCTCAATCGCTTGAGCCACATCTGCTTCCCAGCATTTAATCTTATTTCACACTTAATTTATGTACTTTTTTTGGTCTCTCCCCACAATATCTTTGCCAGAGAAATTATTTCATTTTCTTGTTCCTTTTCCGTGGTTAATATTTGTGATCCAAGGGTAGGGATCAATTTTGGAACTCCTAAGTATTGTATTTATTAGCATTTTTTTTTTAACTTTATTTTGTACATTTAATAATTGAAAACATAAGCAATTAAAAACTAAAAAGTAAACACAGATGAGTAAATATATACATTTCTCAATTAAATGTAATGGATACATGTAAATTTTTTTGTTTTTTTTGTTTTGTTTTGTTTTGTTTTGTTTTTTGTGTGTGTGAATCAAACAATATATTACGCAATATATTTGGTTCATAGTAATGCATTCATACAGTATTTGTCCTTTTGTGTCTGGCTTGCTTCACTCAACATAATATTTATTAGCATTTTATAAATTCAAATTTCCAAGCCATTTAGGCAAGTACATTAGGACTTGAAACTGAGTTATTTCGGGTGTTAGTTATCTAGATCCTGAATCTGTTAGGGGTTCTAATTCCTCACCAGTTGTCAAGCAGTTTCAGGATTTTACTCTTGATATTAGTGAAACTGGAATATCAACTACTTGTCTACAGTAAAGTACTAACAAAATTTAAGTTCTTTCATTTGGAGGATTAAGTATCTTACCCCAAGAAAGTTATCAAGTTAGCATTGCCATTTGAGTATGTTGACATCACTTTGGGGTGAGAGCATGGGAGGTTTTTGCTTTATACGCAAGTATTTGGCCTCTTTCTTACTTGCTCACATGGATTCACATGCTTTCTCTCTTTCCCCGCCCTTCCTCTCTCCCTCCCTTACTTCTTTCTTCCTTCTAATAAGCACGTGTCACTTTTGTAATTAAAACACAAATTAACAAACCTGTCTCATGATGGACTGGAAAACTTTAGATCTAGGATCAATTGCATAGACTCACTCTTGGGGTGAACAGGGACTCATTCTGGGTTGTCCTGGTTAATATTTTATCCATATTTTCACTTTGTCTTATTTTCTTATTTTTAATATTTTATTTTGCTAATGTCATAAACACCTTTGTATGATGCTCTAAATCCTTTGCCTGTAGGGGGAGGAGGGGAGAGAGAGAGAGAGATCATGGTCCCAGAGACCTTTAGAATTCTCAATTTGTATGCTGGCTCTGTCACTTTTCTTCTCAGCTGATATTTATTGAGAACTTACTATGTGCCAGGCAGTGCTTTACAGACGTGTATCTCATCTGATCATTAAATGACCCTTTTAGGTATGTACCACTTTTATCTCCATTATGAGGAAACCAAGGTAAGTGGTAGAACCTAAGCTTCTTTTTTTTTTTAGGAGGTACCAGGGATTGAACCCAGCACCTTGTACATGGGGAAAAGGCACTCAAACCACTGAGCTACACCCACTCCCCTTAAGCTTCTTTTAACCATCATGCTATTCTGCCTCACTGTGACTCTGAGCAGGTCTGTCTCTATGAGCCTTGATGATCTGTTCTATAAAGTGGAGATAGTATAATTAATTACACATTAAAGTAATTCTTACCAGCAATATTGTTTGACTTGTTTGTGAATGTCATGACCCATTATTGCTGTTCTGCAATTTGGTTCCCTTTCCTTATCTTGCTTTTCATCAACAGGTTGTTAAGAGAGAGGACATTCAGCAATTCTTTGAAGAATTTCAGTCAAAAAAGAGAAGAAGAGTGGATGGGATGCAGTATTATTGCAGCTAGAATGGAGTATGAGCCTTCTCTTTCAGGCCAATGAAAATGCCACTTACTGTTCTGGGAATAAAGAGGCATATGTCACATTTGGTCCCCTTTCCATCCTCTATTTCTAAAGGCCTCCTCCTCCAGCCTTGCGCTTCCCTCATTCTCCTTAACTACAGAAGCCACAATGTTGATGCTGATTTCACAATCAGCATTCTTCTTTATGACTCAGCTAAATGCAACATATTCTACAAACTTCAGGCCCCCCACCCTCACCCCAATATACCCAAGGGTTATTTGCTTTTAAGTTTTAAGAAGTTTGATTTGATTTTGAG
The DNA here is from genome assembly GCA_026826555.1 of Tolypeutes matacus. Taxonomy (NCBI): domain Eukaryota; kingdom Metazoa; phylum Chordata; class Mammalia; order Cingulata; family Chlamyphoridae; genus Tolypeutes; species Tolypeutes matacus. Next base: position 12,346,264 of record JAKSZT010053819.1, read on the forward strand.
GAATTAAATTGGTTTCTTTTTAAATGATTTTTTCTTTAACTCCCTACTGTGTTTACTTTGCCACAGAGCTGTTATGTTTCAGAACCTGCTCTGTGGGGCATCACAAACAATTCTCTTCTTATCACCTAAACCTCTGTGGGACCCCTCACCCCCAGTGATCCTGGTGCCTTGGGTCAAAGCTTCCTCAAGCTGGGTCTGCTCCTTCCCCACATCCCCGTTTTCTGAAGGTTAGTTATGGCTGAGAAGGGACCTCTGAATGAAGTGGTTTTTTCGGGTCCTCACCTCCCAAGTGGCCAGGCTGGTATCTGTCACAGGCAGGGAGATGGGATGATGACAGAGTTGAGGAAGCAACCTTTGTTACAAATTTTACTAGTAAATTTAAAGTGACGTTTTCATTCACAATTCTACTGGCACTAGACTTTTAGAATTTCAGTACTGTAGTGCTCACAGGGCTTCCTGGAGAAAATTGGTCAGTATACTAGTCCCTTTCCTGCTGCCTAGTGAAATAGACCAGGTACTAACCCTGTAAAACCTTGGTGGTTTACAAAGTCCTTTGGATTTCTATATATTATCAGGGATAATATTCATAGGCATATATTAAAAACAGACCTATTTTGATATTGTACTGTTATAAAAATGTTATTAGAACCTCAATAAATTATTTTTTCCCTTAAAACTGTACTTAAGAAAAAACATACTGACTTGGCATAAGTGAGCATTGCAGCACTTGCCCTGTTTTAGAAGAGGCAGGCTCTGGAAGGGATTCCAAACAAGGCCCTAGGCTGCATGAATGATGAGTTTTATGTACATAAATTTTACATCCACAGTTGGTTCCTTAATGACTGAAATCTTCTTTTGAAGATCCTCATGGAATGTTGTATAAAACCCCATATTTAAGGGGAAGTCCTGTCAGTGTGAAATCTCCTTAAAACCTCTCAGTCTAATATGGAAAACACCTTTTGATAAATGTAGGGCCTTCAGATGTTCTTTCCCTCTGGAGGAATGAGGGCTTTCCTGACAATAGATGGCACATTTTGAGGTATGCAACCATCAGCATTCTAAGCTTTGGGGCCACACGTGTGCACTGTTCCTTTTTGTGCCTGGCAGTTACCACGTGTATGAGGCCCCACCAATCCCTGGACAAGATGAACCCAGCCTACAAAAAGCCAAGGTCTCAAAAAACTGGTAAAACCCATTCTTTTTCTGCTCTGAACCTCCTAATCACAGGTATTACAGATCCTCGTGAAGTTGTGTGGAGCCAGAAGCTCTGTGGCTGCAGGAGGTGCTTGTATGCCTTGAGCTGAGCTTTTAGAGAAGGCTGGGTTAAAAAGCTCAGGGTGTTTTTGAGATCATTTACAATCAATGGCAAATTTTTTGAATTCCTTCTACAAGGTTGCACTATTGGTGTCCCGTTGTGGCCTAAAAATTTATACCTTCTAAAATGTCTGATTTAGCTACCAGAACATTCTTTACTTCCTTTCACAGGTCAGGACCAAGTTTCGTAGGCGATGCATTACTGTGCAGCACATAATTGCAGATCACCCCAGTGCTGAAGGGCTTGTTTTATGAAAGGTACTGTTCCTTCTTTACAGTAACCAGAAAACCTTTCTTACCCTGTTCATAACTAGTTTTATTGACTATATTGGACTGTCTCTTGTAGAGGCTAATTTTGGCTACGATGAGGCAGTTGATGCTAATGCATGTTTTATGCAAAACAGGAATATGATATCAGTTGCTTTTAAGGAATTCTGGCATTGTATAAGCATTTTTGTAGAAATTGTTACTGGACTTAAAATTACATACTCCAATCAGGTTTCTGTAAAATTTTAAATAAAACCAATTTAAAATAATGTGTTTTCAGATTGTTTTTGTCATGTTGGAATTCTACACAGCTTCCTTCTGCAGGAATAAGAAAATGAGAATAATACAAGTCTACCTTAATGGTGATTCTTGGGGGTTGTGCCCGCCAAGCAGAGAGCTTGGTTTAAGATGTTAAGTAGGGGAAGCGGCTGTGGCTCAATCAGTAGGGCTGCCGTTTACCATATGGGAGGCCTATATGGGTTCGGTTCCCGGGGCCTCCTGGTGAAGGCAAGCCCGCCCACATGGCGTGGTTAGCTGACCCAGCGAGCACAAGCAGCAAGGGGGGGATAAATGAATAAATAAATAAAATCTAAAAAAAAAAAAAAAAAAAAAAAAAAAGTTTTAAATTATTTATTTATTTTCCTTTTTTTTTTTTTTTTTTTTTTTTAAATGCAACCTGATCTAAGGTCCCCCAAGTAGAGATCCTTTACCTCCCCAGCCTTACAACACCTCCTGGGAGGGAAGTTCTATAATTCCTGTTGGTTTCTAAATGAACAGGGGAACAAAGAAATGGGCTTGGGTTGGACTGACCACAATTTGTCCAGAAACTGCTGTACACGGAATGACTCCTACTTGCGAGCTTAGTCTAAGGGAAAGATGAGGTCCACCTACATGGTAGCCATTATTTCAAAGGTAAATAGGAAAAGACAAACCAAAAAACCAATGCAGAGGCCTGTCTTTGGCCTCCCTCCATGTTTTGCTTCCTTGGAGATTATTGAAACTTGTAGTCATCAACCCTGGTGATATAAGCTTATGTGAATGAAGTACTCTGAAACAGCCCTGGAGCTGCTCATATATCTAGAAACTCGAGATTATATCATCATCAATGCCAGGAAAACTGTCCTGGCTCCTTAAAGGACCCTAGTGAAGAGGAAGAAAAGTGAAAGAACAATTCAAGTGCTTGTAGGACCTTAGAAGTGGCTGAGTCCAGCCCCCTGTGGAAGAACTGAGCGGTCTAGGGAACATGGGAAGTAAAGGAAACCAAGCTAGAGTTCCCAGGAGCCAGAGGCTGCCTCCCAGTCAGGTCACCTTGATGCTGCCGTGAGAGGGTGCATCCAGCAGGTGGCACTGGGACAATGCTAAATGTCTTCCCTAGGTTGGAAGGGACCTGAGAAGTCACCCAGCCCCGTTTCTTCTCAGGGCAAGAGCTGCTCCCTCTACAGATGATCGTCGCAGGGGACCTTAGTTTCCATTCCACCATACTCTTGGTGGTGGCAGGGCCCCAATTTCAGCTACCCCTCTGTCCCTCCACTTCCCTACCATGTGACTCAAGGGACTCTGATCACCCCCTTTCCCAGCTGCTGGCAGAAATCTTGTGAGCACTAGGGGAGCCAACCTTATGAGGAAGCCAACACCCTGAATGGCAAAGAGGAGAAGAAGAAGTCAGGTCTCTGGTGATTCAGGCATTGAGCCACTGGGTCAAGCCTCACCTGAGGTTTATACTATTAGACTTTTCACTAGCAGAGAACATTTCTACAGTTCTCTGGCTTCTACTTTTGAACATTTCTAGTGATAGAATGTTCAGTATCTCACTCATTCCCAATTCTCCCACTCCTTGATGTCTTTTCCTATGGAAAAAGGCTAGAAGCCTCTGGACTTCTCCTTGGCCTCCCATCCTTCTCTTGCTCTGGTCTTCTCTCAGTGTTTCCTCTTTGGCAGGAATAGGGGACTGTTAGGATGGTGCTCTCTAGCTCCTGCTTGGCAGCTCCGACTTTTCCCACCTGGGTTTCTCCTCAGCAGCTTTCCCTCCTGTAGGAGGTGCGTGGCTCTTGCTGCTCTGTTTCCTGTTCAGCACAGTCCAGCCTCCAGCCTTCCCACTCTCGCCTCAGCCTCAGAGCTCAGGGCTCCTAGACCAGCTGACCAGCAGTCCCATGTGCTGAACTGAAAACCCCTTTCTTTTGTTTCCTTCCACTCCAAGCACTGTTGGTGGGGCACGGTGGGTCCCCTGGGGTCTGGAGGGTCCTGGAGCCCTGAGCCTGGGGTGAACAGTGGCCTGTGCTCTGCCTTCTACGTCCTCCCCGGCCCCAGGTACAACTCAGACTGTTCCTATTGTACAGAGGCCAGCCAAGGCAGAGCTGTGGAGTCACCATCTCAGGGTCAAGACAGAGCCTACCTGTGGGGAGACTTCTCAGCCTCCCTCAGGAAAGCTCATCCTGCAGGCCCAGTGCTATATATCGAACAAGGGAGAACTGGGAAGAAAGTGACCTGCTTTAGAATGATAACTTCACCTTTTCTACACTGTTTATCTACAAAAGCTGCAGAGTCAAAAGTCATTTCCCAGGCCTCTTGGTTCGTTTGCCATGAAGTGCTGCTGCCTGAGCCATTCCTGCTCCCCCCCACCCCCTCAGCAAAGCATCCTCTCCCCATCACTGATTTCCTAACTGCACCGAGAAGAATTGACACGTTGTGACGAGGCAAAATACCCAGATCACTGACACTACGCTTTGGGGATAGCACTTAGCCCTGTTGGCAATAATACATTTGTGAGGTGATTTGCCTAATGCCTGACTTCCCCACTAAACCAAAGATCTGTGAGGTCAGAGACTCTGTCTTTCCTACTCATTGTAGTCCTGGAGTCTGGCCCGGTGCCTGAAATATGATGTTCATTAAATATACAAACGGGAGTGCTCATTCATGAATCGCCAGTATGCTGAGCACAAGGCACGAGCAGGGAGCATCTGTGTACTTGATCTCATTTAATCCTCATGACCCTAAGAATATAATTGTCTGTCCCCATTTTATAGATGTGGAAACAGGCTCAGAGAGGCTGAGGTCTAACAGCTAGTAAATGGTAACTTCCAGAGTTAAGTCCAGACCCATGTGACCCCAGGCCTTGCTTGTTTTCCTCCACCAGCCTGGCCTGACTGAAGTGAGGGCACCTGGGAGCAGATAAGAGGTCCCAGTAGAAATCAGCGAAGAAGCCGATAGAGTTTGCCTAAATCACAGCATGTCATATGTTGCCCTAGGGTAAGAGGGACATTGGACTCTTCTTGTTTTGATACATTAACTTGGACTTTCATGACAGAATTGGACTCTTCCAGGATTTAAACCCCTCCAGGGAGATTTTTCTAAACCTTCCAAGAAATATGACTCCAGTTCAGCTGCCCAAGTAAGAAGCTGGGAATAGAAGGTGACACCAAAGTGGTGCCTGCCTCCGCCCACCAGAAGTACCACACAGAACATGTGGAAGGAAATAGTAGCAACGAGGTGTGAGGTGGGGGCTGACCACTCATATAGACTAGGATCAGGGCCCCAGGAGCTGCTTGGAGCTGGAAAATGGAACCACCGGGCCGTGGAAAATATATGGGGGGTGGCATCCTGCCTTCATCCGTCTCAGCGTGATGGCAAAAGGAAACCCACATCCTTCTGGGCAGAGCCCACTCGTGGTTCAGGCTCCGAGTTATGCTGGAGTTAGAAGCTGCTCTTTCCATCTCTGTGACCTAGCAGCTTTGATGAAGGATTAAATGAAAGTCCTTTGAGGCTCATTATGGCTCTCTCAGCCGCCCTCACTGTAATCCTGGGTAAAGGGCATTAAGTCAGTGTAGTGGGGCAGCCACCTACAAGGTTGGACACACCTGCTCTCAGAATTTACTGGTCATGTTAGTCTATATGCTTTGTTTCTTCATCTGCCAAATTGAGATAATATTTAATGTACCTCACTGGTTTGTGGTGGGGACCAGGTGCCTGGCACAGAGAAAGTGCTCACTAAATGTTAATCACTTATTACTACTTGGCAGGTGAGGGAAGGGAGGCCCAAAGGAACAGAGACTAGCCAAGGGTAACTCGGCAAGACAGTGGTAGAACCCAGGTCTCGACACGAATTCAATTCAGAGAGGTGGGTTTTTGTTTTTTGTTTTTGTTTTTGTTTTTTTTTTTTTTTCAGGTTAAATTGCATGTATTTAGTATTTGAAAGCTACTTGATCATATACAATCATAATTATTTTCCTGTTTAAAAAGCTATAGCCGAGTTCCTCCATAGGATACTGACGAGTGAAATAATTGGGTGGAAGTATTTTGAAAATGAAAACTAGACTACACCCCATGATGTGAAAGTGGAGGTTGTTCCTGCCTTCACCTTTCTCTGACCAGGGCAGGGCCTGACACAGAAGCCACGTGATAAGCGTTTCTTGATGAATGGGCACCCTGCAGGGCAATGTACATGTACGGTCCTCCCCTCTTCTTGGCGGGCACTTTATATCATATTTAGCATTTGAATCTTGGCAGCTCAGAGCTGGACCCCTAGGAGGGTCTCTTTCCATAACCTTTCACTCAGCAGTCTGTGTTCTTGTCTCTTGTAGTGCGTGTTCCTAGAGCTGTGGCCCGAGGCCCCACCAGCAGCAACCGGGACTGACTGCTGGAGCTTATGTGTCAGACACAGGGATGGAGACCCCGTCAGAGCCCCTGGCGGCCGAGAAGACCAAGTGTGTCTGTTAAGGATTTGGGAGTCCTAGGCGGGAAAATGCGGGCCTTGGAGACTCCACCTTCCCAGTTGAAGGCTGAAGAGCTTGGGGAGGAACAAATGGTTTTGTCACAGCACAGGACAAGTTTGGGGAGGAAATGGGGGTGAGGAGTGGGTGGGAGGTACTTGCCGAGCATCGGAAAGGCAGGAGTGGTGTGTGTATGGGTCTGAAGTCCAGGGGTCAAGGTTTAGGATAAAGATTTGGGTGTTAACAGCACCAAAAGGAATTGAAGCCATGGGAATGGATGAGCTCCTCTCCCAAGGAGGTATATGAAAAGTGAGGAGGGAGCCCATGTAGCTCTAGTGATTGAGCACCTGCTTCCCATGTACGAGATCCTGGCTTCAATCCCCAGTACCTCCTTGAAAAACAAAAAAGGAGAAAAGAGGGCTCAGGAGAGATCCTAGGGAATACCACTAACAAAAGGATGGCAAAGACAGAGGAAGCCAAGAAGCAGATTGAATAGAGCAGCCAGAGAGATGGGGGGAAATCCAGGAGCCCCGAGTTCCAGAAGCTTGGGGATGGAGGGTGTCATGGTGTCAGTGTGACAATGTCAAGTGGGATGAAAGGATCTGTTGGGGTTTTCAAGGGCCCAATAGCCCCTTCTTCTCAAGACAAGTTCTAACCCTACTGAGAAATGAGGCAAAAGGGGAAGATAGATGGATCAAGCCCCTCTTCCCCTTTATTTCTGATAAAGTGGATTTGGGTAATGTGGCTTAATCTGGGTTTAAATGGGCTCCTAGTACCAAACTCCAGGATTAGGCAGATTCATCTGCTGGCAGGCACCCATCACTGCAGGGGAAATAATGCAAGACCCATGCTGCTAAGCTCCTCCAGTTGGTCAAGGGCATTCAAGAGCTTACCTTGTCTGGGGCAGCTAGCTCCCAAGAGGATGGAGAGAGGGAGAGAAGGCTAAGGACGGGGGCAGAGCCTCATGAGCCCTGTTCCTTAACTCAGACTCACCCTGGGCAAGTCAGGGGAGAGTGAGGCATGGAGAAACCAGGGGCGCTCCCCTGGAGGACCCTCACACCGAAGGAAAATGAGGGCCAGGCACAGGTGCTCCTCTGTCAACCGTGCCCACTGAGGTTGTTGGTGACCTCGGCGAGAGCAGTCTCGGGTGGGATGTGGGTGGGAGCCAGATTGCAGAGAGCAGGGAGTGGGAGGTGAGGATGTGCAGACTGCAAGAACAGACGACTGTTTTAAGGAATTTGTGAAAGATGAAAAGAAGATGGGAGTGGGAGGAGGATACAGGTGTTGGGGGTGTACTTTATAAAGATGAGACATGGGGGCAGATTGAAATTCTTATGGAAGGAGCTGGTACTGAAGGAGCAGGTAGAGCTAGAGTGAGAGGGGGTCTCTGATAAAGACCTGTTAGACAGGATAGGATGGACTCCAGAACACAAGGATGGGACAGAAGGGGAGGCAAAACTACTGTCACCAGAGGGTATGGGATGGGGCACAGCTGAGGGTGTTGGCTTGAGGGCCAAAAGTTGGGGCAGTTCCTGTCTACAGACATCTGTTTTCCAAGAGTGAGGAGCCAGCTGGAGGATGGCGCAGCTGAGAGGAGAGGTTGGAAAGTGGCCCCTGGGAGAACAGGTGAAGGCTGTCCTCAAGGGTCAGGGCACAAGAGGCTGGTGACCATGGGGAACAGTGGCTGTGTGATTGCCTTCAGTTGTTCCCCAAAGCTGGGCCCAGGCACAGGAGATGGATTGGGCTTGGTCAGGAGGATGGGTCAAAAGGTGAGCAAGGTGAGGTGGCTGGCACCTGTGGAGGCTGGGCTGGCCTAGCGGGGAAAGGCAGGACTGGTAAGCAGGGGGCAGGTGTAAGGAGGTCAGGTGCTGGAGTCCCAGAAGAAGGCAGAGGAGGAACCCCAGGAGGAACTCTGGACAGGAGGAGATGGCGGTCTGAGAGCAGGGGTGAGGCTATGATTTCAAAGGTGGCGCCATTCTGGGGACAAGGGGAGGGGTGTGGATTGGCGAGGGTGGCAGAAGTGGAAGAGTCGGCGACGGGAGATGGTCCAGGCTGCTGCCTGGGATGAGGGCAGAGAGGACGGTAAGTGAGACTGGGGGCAAGGCCTCCACGGGGTGCCCGGGGATGAGAGCCACAAGGGTGAGGGTGGGACAGCCAAGTGGTGGGAGGCTGGGTAATAGGAGGGGTTTACCCAGAGGGCTGAGCGAATGACCCAGGAGAGTGGGAGGGGCAGGTGCAGGGGGTCAACGGGCGCAATGTCCCTACAGCCCCGAGGAGGTGGGGGGGCACTCGGGCTTCTCAGGAGTCGCCTGCACCTAGACTAGCTAGGGAATCCTCGGAGGTCTGGGTGGATCTGTGGTAACGTGGAGAAATGGGGACAAATGCTTTTAGTTTGCAGGGGTTAGGGAGGCATTTATGGCACAGCTAACAGAAGATTCTGGAAATGGAAGATATTTCTGTAACTACAGATGAGGTTGAGGGATTTCAGGAGGTAAGAGTATAAATGTCAGCAGGGGCCCACAGAGCAGCCCTGAGAGGCAGGAATCGAGGCGTTTCTCTATCTGAGAATGGGAATAAGATGACCTATTGCTCAGGTGATTTGAGGCTTATGAGGCAAAGGTGGCTTGGCCCAGGCCACAGAGCCAGGAGGAGGCAGAGGCAGGATCCACCTACTTCACTGTCAAGTGAACAACCAGCTGCGGCTACCTGACTTCTGAACACTCCAATAGCCCTGTCTGCGAACAGAGAGAGTCCTTAAGAACGTTTCCGCCTTGCCAGTGGGGGATAAGCTCCATGCAGCTGGGTCTCGTGAGGGTTCCTGGAGATGGAGCGACTGGGGGGGGGCTGGTGATGACGACACCAGCCAGCTTCTGCAGATGTCTTCCAGTCACCCCCTCACACCTCACAGCTCCTTCAGCTTCCAGCCTCTCTCTAGTCCTCTTCACCATGAAGCTACTCAAAAAGATTATCTCCACATCTTGTCTCTACTTTCTCACCTGCCATTCACACCTTCACCCACTCCCCTGGCTTCTCTCCCCACTCTGCCTCCAAACTGCTCCCATCAACTTCACTTACCTTCTCCACGTCATCAACCCTAAAGCACCTTTTTGGGCCTGATCTTTCAGAACCTCTGGGCAGCAGTCTAAGAATTAACATTTGAGGAGGAGGGTGGAACTGATCCTTAATCTCTCACATTTACCTTGAAAAATACATGCACATAATTTTAAAATTCAACCCATAATAAAAAGTATACAATCAAAAGTTCTCAGGAAGCGGATGTGGCTCAAGCGATTGGGCTCCTGCCTACCACATGGGAGGTCCCTGGTTCGGTTCCCAGTGCCTCCTAAAGAAGACAGTGAGCTGGCGTGATGGGCAGGTGTGGCAAGCTGATGCAACAAGATGACACAACAAGAGACACAAGAAAGAAAAACATAATGAGAGACACAACAAAGCAGGGAGCAGATGTTCCCGGTGCCTTCTAAAGAGAGCTGGCACGACAGGCAGGCATGGCAAGCTGACGCAACAAAAGACACAAGAAGAAAAATACAGTGAGGTGGCTCAAGTGATTAGGTGCCTACCTCCATGTTGGAGGTCCAGGGTTCGGTTCCTGGTGCTTCCTAAAGAAATAAGGAAGACGAACAGAAACAGCAAGTGCCAACAATGAGGGGGTGGGGAGAAATTAAAGAGAGAAAACTTCTCCCAACCCCAGATTGCCAATTTTTGTGCACACACGAATTTATTATGGGTCTCCTTTTCTTTGTGTTCCCCACCAGTGGGAGCATATGTACTCAGTTTTGTATTTTGCCTTTTTCACTTCATATATTCTGAAGATCATATTCCCTCCTATTTAAAAGTCTCCACCTGGACTTCCGAGGTACTACACTCCACTGGTTTTTTCCCCTGCCTGGCAGGGCTGCCCTTGGCCAGCACCTACCTCGAGCTGACTGGAAAAGGTTGGAGTTCCTCAAACTTCATTCCTGGGCCCTCTTTTCATCTTAAACTTTCTCCCTAAGTTGCCCCATTGACTCCCAAGACTTTAAATGCCACCATATATGGGGACAACTTCTAGCTTGGATCCTCTCTGAGCTCCCAGCTTATACCACATGCCATTTAGCTGGCGCCCTCAAAATTATTTCCAAGTTAACCAACACTCAACTCATGATCTTCCTCCTCTATCTGCCTCCTCCTCCTCTCTCCCCACATCCAATTACCCGGTCATGGAGATATTAAACCCTAATCATATTCTGAATCTGTCCTCCTCCTTCAGCCCCTAGACTGGTTTCCCATCCACTCCTGCTCCTCTTTAGTCTATTTCTCACACATTGGCCAGAGTGACTTGGAATGTGCAGATCTGATTACATTAGGCCCCTGCTTAAAACCACTTCCTGTTGCTATTAGGATCAACTTCAGAACCCCCACCCTGCCCCTCGAGGCTCGGCTAGACCGGGCCCTCACCACCTCTCACCCCAACCACAAAGCCCTCCTTGCCTCAGTTTCTGTGTCTCCCTTGAAACTCCCTTCCCCCTCCTCGTTTCCCTTTCTCCTGACTACCTTCACTGCACCTTGAAGGTCACCTCCACAACCCTCAGGACAGTTAGCTCCCCTAAGTAATCTCAGTGATTAGACCTAATTAATGAGACTCTATTGGTGTCAAGGGCAGAACTGTGACTGCCTTGCTCATTACTGTCACTTCAGTACCTAGGTACAGTGCCTGGCAGATAGAAGTTGCTCAGTAAACACTGGATGAATGAATGTTAGCTTAACAAATGACTTGCCATGCTTGTGCCTACCTCTGCCTCTCGGCATGCCCACATTCTCCCGGCCTGGACCACTGTCCTTCCTGGTGCACAACACAACACAACACAACACAACACAACACAACACAACACAACACAACACAGTGGTTGAGAACCTGGACTCTGGAGCCAGATGCCTTGGTGTGAGCCGAATCGCTGCCAAATTACTAGTTGTGTGATCTCGGACAAACTACTCAATCTCTCTGTGCACTTACATGAGTTCTCATATGTAAAATGGCAATAATAGTACCTGATTCACAGAGGATTAAAGGAAAGAATAAAAAGTGCTTAGCACCGAATCCAGCATTTTTCTCACTAGACTCCTCCACTCATTCCCAGGCCACACCCCACCTTCCTCTCAGCCCAGATAATCTCCTACTGCCCTATACTGTTTTGATTGTTTTTAGGACACAAGTTATTTCCAGTTAGAGTTTAAAGTTCCTGAGAATAGCTATCTTGTTTTATTTGCTGCTTCATATTCCCAGATTTTGGGAACAGAGTGGACTCAATATTTCTTAGTGTACTGGGGTCAGGTAAGCCTTCAAGTTGCTGGGGAAGCTAGCTTGAGTTAATTTTTCCAGGGATAACCTACAAGTGTAGAAATGAAAGCTGATTTATTAAATTTTATTTTCAGATTTTTAAGTTCAACCACAAAATCCCCAGATTTGATTTTACTTTGTTTCTCCATAGATAAACATATGATGGTTATAAAATATAGAGACCTTTGCCTAGCCTGGCAAGAAGAGTGAAATGCTAGGACAGAAGTTATTAGTGAAATGATTAAAACAACATTTTAAAGAGCTAGGGAAGCGGATGTGGCTCAACCAGTTGGGCGCCTGTCTACCATACAGGAAGTCCCGGGTTCGGGTCCTAATACCTAAGTAGAAGATGAGCAGACACCTAAACAAACCGATGCCACAAGCCAGCAGATGCTGCAGCCCACAGGGAGCTGATGTGGCTTAGGCCATTGGGCACTCCCCTCCCATGTGGGAGGTCCCGGGTTTGGTTCCTAGTACAGCCTGCAGAAGGCGAGCAAACAATGAGCAGACAGATGAACCATCTGAGGGAGTGGGGAGATAAATAAAAATCTTTTTTAAAAAAGAGCTATTTTATAACAATTTTTAAAAATGGAAATTATAAAACTTTCCATTTTATGTATTTTTTCCCCCAGAAACCTAGACTGGAAATCATGACTCCATTTTCTCTTTCAAATTAAAAAATATTATTGAAAAAAGTTTATTATTGAGCCTGCGACTGAAAGAGAAAAAAGCTCAGAATGGACCCAGGTGTCTGACCCTCAGAGGCCCTGGACTGGGGGGCTGCTGCAGGATGCCCCCTGCACTGCACACAGCACTTTGCACGTTCCAGGTGCCCAGTCTGCGTGGGTAGGATGCCTAACCTCCTCCGGAGATGCTGGAGAAATCATGTTTTGCTCAAATTTGTAAAAAGAAATTGTTCAGAAATAACATAATAATGAACTTGATGATTCAGATTAAAATGTGCGATTTCCAAGAAAACCATGATGGTATAAAATACCTCTGAAAACTGAAATTCTATAAGGAAGGGGAATTCACCTAGAAAACCCCCCAATTCTACCCTAGGGGGAACAATCATTTCTATAATCAAGGACTGTCAGCTACACTGCTAAAACAGACTGTATCCAACTCAGCAGGTTCTATACAAGCCATTTATTTGAAATGCCAACTATGTGTAGGATAAAGTCAGTGTTACATGCTCCTCAGTAACAGTAGAAAAATAGAACCAGTGGAAACCTTTGTACAACTATAATGATACTCAAAAGAGAAATGTATCGTTTTACAATGCTTCACACAGACGATTCAAGTTTGGAGGTACCTAAATAAAAATACTATATATTTCTTTAAAAAACACTATGTACAATTGAAGCGTAAACAAGTTTTACAAAGTACTGTTTATGCAGGTTGTAGAAAACACTTGCATAGGACATGAAATCAGTTTAAGAAAAATTTCTGAGCCTTTAGCATTGAAGGCACTTGACTTTATACCAGTAACAGCACAACCACAAAGAAATGTAGTGTTAGAGAAGCTACCCCCTCTCTGAAGTACAGATGTGGTAAATAAACAGCAAGTAGAGTTCAGGAGTCTTTATCTTTCAGCCACACCACCCAAGAACAGGATGCCCCGTCATGTGCAGGTGTACAAAAGGAAGCTTCCAGAGCCTTTCTGCTCTCTTAGACAGAATCCACATAAGCACACAAACACAAAAGATTATTTTCAAGACACACACTTGGAAGTGTTCTTTCTAAGGAAACGGCCACAGCATTACAATATTCAGGAAACGGAAAGTTGACACAATATTAGGATTTTCTAGAGGAAAAAAAATTAAAAGACTTGCCAATACAATAATTATATAACTATTGCAATGTATAGGACAAAAAAGACAACATTTCATAAAACATTGTTCATACAACAGTTAATGGAAAATAGTAAAAATATGTTTTAGCAGTGTGCACAGTAACTCTTTTAGTAAGATTAGCTGTAATGAGGTTTGAAAGTAAATTACTTAGTAGACAAAGTAAGCCATTGCAGAACCGGGAATAGCACCCATCACTGCTGTTTTAATAACTAAAGAAAGTTGAAAGTCAACCAAATAATTTTAAAACGTCAAATAAGCATTTCCCTTTAAATTCGGTCCTAAAAAAAAACATTAGTGTCTTAGAATTGCAAAACAAGTATCTCACAAGTGTTTTCATGACACTCATTTTTCCCTAAAAGGCAAACAAAAGGTTATGAAAATACATCTCTTGCCTAGTTTAGCTACTGAGAAATGTTCATCCTGCCCCTCTGGAGAGCACTAGGACGTCAGCTCTGAACCTCATTCTGCTGCCACATTGGTGGTTTTCCCCTTTACAGTCTGCATCACCATCTTAATTCAACTGTACACTAGTGTGCCCATCGCTAGAACTTGAACAAAAAATCAAAAGAAAACCCAATAAAGGAGAACTGTAATAAAAACGTGTTTTTTTTTTTTTTGAGAAAGCTCAAACAAAAATTAGGTGAAGTTTCATGGAGAGCTCTACAGAAACACTTAAATATACAGAACTCATTATAAACCCTTAAAATCTGTTTATCAAAATGACAGGATAGCTCATTGTGCCTAGAAAAAGCTGAAGGTGGGATATGAGAAAGGATATGTTACATGAAAAATTTAAACAACGTACATTTCAGGAGAAACTTTTACTTTTCATGCTGCTATTTTTTTCTTTAGGAGTCACAGGGAACTTTGAACTTAAAATCACTCATCAAAACCACAAAACTAAAACAGATATGAGAAAAAGACCAACAGCATCTTTGAGAGACTTGAATTTTCTCTTTGGACTCGACAATCTAAATGGGAGTTCTCTGACCTCAGCACACAGTGGGTAGGGACGTGGTGATTGTCGGCACGGCCTGATTGTCCGTGGCCTCAGAGGGAGATCTGACATTTTTGTGATTTGGTTCTCATCTAATTGCTATACCAAGTAAAATGCCAGTTCCTGTGCCCTAAATTTTATATTATACATCTATTTTCTTTTTTCTGAGAGCAGTCTTACTCAGATTTCACATTTATGTTTAATACAGCATTAAAAAAGGTTTACGAGATAGGTTCCAAAGCCAGAGGCACATAGCTATTTAACTTACCCTATATTAACCATACTCCACAAGAGACATTAAAAATCCACTAACACCTACCCAAACACACACAAAAAACCATACCTGTTTACCTTCCGCAAGTCACATCAGTCCACAATCCCACAGATTAAAGCAATGTTTCCCTCTATACACATAATTTAGCCAGGGAAGCTACTAAACTATTAAAAGCAAACTTAACAAATTAAAATATGAATGGTGGCCACTTATGAATGTGTGGGATCAATAGCTCTGGTCTAACATTTTTAAAAACTAGGTCAGAGATGAGAATGTTATTTTTCCTCTCACCCAAATTAGGTCTATTCATTCTTATTTGCCAGATTAGCATAGTACAGTCTGACTCAGAATAGAAATTTAAAATGATATCAAAATAATTCATGTTAGCACACATAAATTCACATTAAGGAATATCACGGAATTAGCAACTTTTGTTTCTAAAGAGAGACAAGCTGAGATTGGGCTTCAAAAGACACCATCATCTATGACAAGAGGCAACCCTCCTAATAATGCCAATAGCGTCCTTTGTTTTTTTATCTTTAAAAAAGCCTTGAAGGCAATGCTTAGACACCCTTACATTAGATTAGTGTTAACTTGGGGAGATTGGAGCCCAGTATGCAACATCACCAACATCACCAGATGCACTAGCAGCAACTAACTAGTCAGGCAAGCAGTTTGCCGGTGTATATAGACATACTGACGTTTCCCATTTTTGAGACTATCTACTGTTATGATTTTTTAAAATGTCAGATTATTCCTGAGTGTATATCCACAGGGTAAAAGAGGGAAAGACTGTAAGAGAAACTACAGTTTCGGAAGAAATTGGAGTTGTTGACACCCAATAGAAACCTATTTACTTTTAAAAGTGCATGTAACTCATTTATATGGTAGCTTGTACAGGCTCCCTGGCCCTGCATAGTTTCAGAGAGTGTGAGTGATTTATAGTTATATAGATATACACAGAAAAGTTTTCAAACATCCTTTGTATGAGGGAATGTTCAGAAAGACTCTTCTAAGTGCTACGGCTATGTGTGTGTGTCTTTGTAAAAATACAAAGTAAATGCTCAAATAATGTTGAAGTGATTTAAAAACTCAAATATTAATATATTTACATTGGAGAGTAAGAAAAAAACAGTCCTTAGCTCACTCATTGCCCTTCCAAGGGAGAGGATCTTAAAATATCCCATGTGCTGCAGTGGTTCAGTAAAATGCCCAAACCAGCATCCCCAGTGGAGTTCAAGTAGGACACGTAGTGTTTAACTGAAGAAAAAAATAAAAATAAAAAATAAAAAAAGCTTTTTCTTTTTCTTTTTTTTTTTTTTTGGTGCATTATACAACATTTTTTTATAGGACAGCAAAATTCAGACCTACTTTGAAAAACATTTGAAAAAAAAAAACATTTGAAAAAAAAAAAAATGTTTTCAAACACTGAATGAGATCTATTAAGACTGAAGCCCTTTTGTTTTTGCTTTTTTTCCCTATTTGAGAGCAAGACAACTGAAGGCAGCAGCAGGCATGTCACCCTTCACAGCTGGGGAGTCGATTCTCAGAATCAGAAAATCAGGTAGTAAAGTCTCTCAGTTAATTTGCTGTTTCTACCACTTTATAATTCCAAGTAATCCAATCTCTCAGAACCTGACTTAGTGAGACTCTAATCCATACTACCAGAATCTTAAGTGATTCTGATAGAGTCTGCACTGTGAATAAAGCAACAGCTTTAGCCTGGTACCACAAGAAATGTTTTTCTCCTTCTATTCTCTTTACTGAACCAGAAAATTTCAGCATCCTGAGTGGACTCCAGCTGGAGGAATGAAGACCAGCTCCCAAGACTTATTAAAAAAGAATGACATGGGATTAATGGAAATTGAGCAGGAAGATTTCTGAACTAAAACTATCACTGAAAAGAGAGGAGCATTTTGATGTGCTGTTCTTTGGAATTTCTATAATTAAAAAATAAACACAAAACTATATCATAAGAAAATACATCTTAGTGTGCAATCCAATGCACGTGGAAATCGGGAGAGAAAAAGTAAAATGCAAAAAAGTATGAAAATACAGTTCTTTAAATGTGGCAATAAACTTTAACATACTGATATAAAATCAATACAGATAAAATGTACAAGTGCAAACAAATTCCATCATTTTGTAAATTGAAAATAAAAGTGCCAGCTTGCTCGCTCTTAAAAATGCTTCCCCATACAAGTATTCAAACACAAAATAGACAGATGCAGCATTCAAAATAACCCTCTTAGCATGCTATGTCTAATAAACATATATATACAAAAACTAGAATAAAATAATGTGAAACTGAGTTATCAGCTGGCATCAATAAACTGGTCTGTAAGTTGTTGGGTTAGATCATAAATGGGATGTTTCACATCTCAGGCACAGAGGACTTGGAGGTTGCTCTCAGAGGGCAGACTTTTTGTAGAGGAAGTCTGGCTTGCTTGGTGACCTCCTTCCTCTGCTTACTGAATCTTCCCTTTCCAAATCTGTATTTCTCTGAGCTCCATGGCCCAGAGACTCATTGTCTGCCACTCTCCTACTGGATCTCTCTTCTGGAGCTTCAGGGCTACATGCAGAATGTGAAGGTCTGTTAGGAGTCAGCCCAAAAGTCAAGTCAGTTTCTACTGCTGTTCGACCCCTGAAGTGGGCTGGACCATTACTGGCATTTTCTGGGGCTGCCAAAGGAAAGTCTGATCGCTGGGGAGGTTGCTCAATGACATCAAGATGTATTGACTCATTTCTTTGTTTGTGTAGATGCCCGTCAGGGGAAAGTGGATATTCTCTCCTAGCTTCTTCCAGTTTTTTAGGAGAGGCTTGGCTAGGTAGGTAGGCTGACTTTAAGCCACTTGGTGATGCCTTATTGTGGCTATACAAATCGGGACCAAAATATCCACCTTGCGAAGGGGAAGGAGTATGTCTGCTGGGAGCAGGAGTAGAAGGTCTGCAAGCAGCATTTGAGAAGTCATAGAAATCTGGATATTCCTGTTGATTTTCTCTAGCATCTGTTTTTTGCTCTAGTGTGTGTTTTTTTCGAGAAGTGTGTGTATGCCTCTGTGGAATACATGACAGATGCTGGGGAGGTCCTGGTCCTACTTCGGAAACTGATTGGCTTAATTCCGTGTCTACGGCAAGTTCTGGAAGCCTTCTATCCTTGAGTGATAATGTGGATACACCCATGGCGATATCTGGCATGAGATCATTTAGAACAGGTTGTGTACACTGCAAACAGAGAAGGGGGGGTGGTTAAAAATAAAAGGTCAATGAAACCCTCTTTGTAAAAATGATGTTCACTGATTATAAGAGTAAATCATGCTTATTTTTAAGAATTATGAAAATACAGAAAGCTATAAAGGCAAAAACAAACAAACAAAAAAACACCCCAACTTTCCCCACAAAGATAATACTGTTAACATTTAGAAGGTATTTCTCTCACCCGTTCTCCCTTTGTACATCTATTAATTTTCAGAAAACTTAATACATATATAATTGTCACTAAATTGTCTTTGTAATCACTAGTGTCAATTGCTGTGTAATATTCTGCTGTGGTGATGACCCATGACTTATTTAACCATTCTCCCACTGCTGGACATTCAGGTTGTTCCTAGTTTTTCATTATTATAATCAAGGCTGCAATGAATTTATAAATTGCCTTTAAAGGGAGTTTTATTTAAAATATAAAGTAGTAGAAATTCCATAATTGTAGAACGGAGGCCAGGTCAACAGGATGGGAATTTGGTTATCATGCATGTTCAACTTTTGTTCTTTTTTTTTTTTTGAGGTACCAGGAGCCAGGGATTGAAACCAGGACCTCCCATAGGAACCTACCATGTGGGAAGCCGGCACTCAATCACTGAGTCACATCAGCTCCCCGAGCTGTTTTGTTTTTTAGGAAGCACAGGGCACCGAACCTTGGACCTCCCATGTGGGAAATAGGTATTCAACTGTTTGAACCACATCTACTCCCTGTTCTTTCTTTTTAAGGGGCGGTGGGGGGGTGGGGAACTCGTGGAAGCAGGGACAGTAGGTAGCAGAGTTTAAGAAGGTGAGAAAGGATCATACTTTTACTCAAGGTGTACGTTAGTCCATAGCTTTTAATAAGCCATATTTTAATGAACCTTCCCTGAACTATATGTATCTTGTTTTTCTCTATATTAAATGCGAATGACTAGGTAGGAAGACTTAAAAATCCATTTTTTCCCCAAACGTATAACATAAGATAGAAATTCAGCCTCCAATGTGGTATAAAACCAAGCAAGGACTTCTCTTAATATCTACTAGCACTAGCTACTGGGATTCAAAGTCAAACAAGGGCTCTTATGGATGAGCTTGCCAGAAACAGAGACATGCATGTAGACTAATTTTCTGCACATTTTCTGAGTGGGAAGTCTTTTGCCATATTGTCCCTGATGGTATACTTAGCCATAAGTATACCCTTTGATGGGACCCCTTCTTGTCCCATCAAAGCATTCTGTAAGATAGTGGATTCTATAGAACAGAATTGCATTTAGGCACAGATTCTAGACATGTGCTTGAATAGAACATTATGAAACTGGTTTATCTATTTGTATTGTCAGTAACCCCACCCCTTCCTAATACTCCCAATTAAAATAAGGATAAAGAAGGGACCTCCTACTTCTACCATACATACTTCTAGTCTCTCTTCTCCTTTCTTATTCACCTACACTATTGTTTCCAAGCTCCTTAAGTCTATGTTTTTGTCTTATCATTAACATTTTGGGGCACTACTGGGTCCTAGTGGGGCTCCTGGGGCCAAAGGAATTGCTTCTACTAGTCTTTTTTTTTTTTTAATTTTTTTTTAAAGATTTTATTTATTTATTCATTCATCCCCCCCTTGCTGCTTGTGCTCGCTGGGTCAGCTAACCACGCCGTGCGGGTGGGCTTGCCTTCACCAGGAGGCCCTGGGAACCGAACCCGGGGCCTCCCATATGGTAAACGGGAGCCCTACTGATTGAGCCACAGCCGCTTCCCTCTCCTAGTCTTAAACTCTTTATTTCCGTGAGGTGCTGAAGGTGACTTACCCCTTGCTTCTCAGCTGTTATTGTTGCTGATGCAGCAGCAGCTGCCGTCTGCCTCCCCAGTCCTGCAGTGTTTGCACAATCAGGTGGTGCTGCTGCGACACTGGGCAGATAGACTGGAGGAGGCACAGCTTTAGGAGCTGTTCTGGAGTGAAACAGTGAATGATTACAGGGATAAGAAAATGAACGTGAAGGATGCTGACTGGAAGGTCTTTGTTTCCAACCTGCTTTGAGCTGGTTATGAATTGGGGTAGCTGGGGGGTGGTATGGAGGTGGAGGAGGGGGCAAAGGTGGATGGAAGGCCACAAAAGAGTCCAGATCTGTAAACATGGTTTCTGCAGTAGGGGTACTGTTAACTCGACATCTCCCAGACTGCCTCATTGTCAAGAGTGGGCTTTCATCCCCAAAACGTTCATCAGGAAAGAACTTGTGAGGATTCTAAAACAGATTAAAAAAAAAAAAAAAAAGTTAGGACATTTATTAGAAGATTTGCTAGATGAAAATTTACAGGCTGAAAGAGTTAAGTAAGCTACCTATTAAAAAACCACATTCAGCAAGAATAAAAGGCACCACATATTTTTCTAGGCCAGAAGCCCAAGAAAAAAATTACCTAAATAATAGTATAAAAGTAAAGAGTGTAACCTAGAATACTGCTATGAAGAAGAGTTTTTTTTTTTTAGATTTTTATTTACCCCTGCCCCACCCCCGTTGTTTTTGTGCTCACTGTCTGTTCTCTGCGTTCTTCTATGTCTGCTTGTCTTCTCTTTAGGTGGCACCGGCAACCAATCCTGGGACCTTCCGGAGTGGGAGAGAGGCTCTCAATCTCTTGTACCACCTCAGCTCCCTGGTCTGTTGCATATCTTATGTCTCTCCTCTGTGTCTCTTTTTGCTGCATCATCTTGCTGCACCAGTTCTCTGCACAGGCCACCTCTCCTGCGCAGGCCAGCACTCCACGTGGGTCAGCTCTCCACTCAGGCCAGCTTGCCATGCGGGCCAGCTTGCCTTTCACCAGGAGGCCCTGGGAATTGAACCTTGGACCTCCTATATGGTAGAGAGGAACCCATTCACTTGAGCCACATCTTCTTCCCAAAGAAGAGCTTCTTGACTGAATATTTCAGCAAGCAGGTCAGTAACTTATTGCAAGATTTTGTAATAATGTGAAAACAGGTAATAAAATCTATTACAATTATGTTTGCTAAGGAAGTGAAATGAACATTAAACATCAAAGGAAGAAAAGGTGTACAACTAAGGATACTCCTAAAACTTTCCGACAAAACATCTGCACACTCTCAGTCTGAAATACACACTATAAAATATTTCTTACAAATTATATAAGATAATTTTACTAAGTTTGATATTTTAATAAACATTATATGAGAATACCTAAATTACGAAACTTTTAGATGACATAAGATAATCAAATTAATATGCAATTTAGGGAAGTGGATGTGGCTCAAGTGATTGGGCTCCTGCCTACCACATGGGAGGTCCGGGTTCGGTTCCTGGTGCTTCCTGGGGAGGACGAGCAAGACACCAGGCTGACATGACAGGCTGGCACAGTGGGCTGATGCAAAAAGATGATGCAACAAGAGACGCAAGGAGGAGAACATAATGAAAGGCACAACAAAGTTAGGGGTGGAGGTGGCTCAAGCAAATAGGCGCTTCTCTCCCACAAGAGAGGTCCTAGGTTCAGTTCCCATGTCTCCTAAAAAAAAGAAGACCAGCACACAACAAACAGATACAGCAAATGCAAACAATGAGGGGGTGGGGAGAAATAAATAAATAAAATCTTAAAAAAAAAAAAAGATGCGATTTAGAATGGCAAAGGAAATAGAAATAAATAGAAAAACCAACTCTATATATTACAGAGATGGAAACCATATCAAAGAATGAAAATCAAGAAATTAGAAGTAGGCTGCTGCTTTACCTGAAGAATACCAAAGCATGTTTATCCTTTTAAAGACTCAGGCTAAAGGAGTTTGGAGTCAGTGGCTCCAAACCATTCAATCACTTGGCCAAATGAAAAGAAATTTTATGTTAGGCTGTGATTTGGTGCCTATGATCACACTGCTTTACAAATTTTATCTTAATTGCAAAGCCAATGCTATTGCTTTTGTATCTCATAATTACTAGAAATGAGTGGTTTTTTCCCCTGCTAGATTAAAAAAACACTCATTCCCTAATTCTCACACTTAGGGAGTCTGAATCCTTGTGCAAATATTTTCTTGTATAAGGGGCAGGATGGAAAAAACAGGGGCATCCTGAAAATCTGTAAGTATTGTAGTAGGCCAAAATCTGAAATCTAGTGATGAGACCAAGGGGAGAGCAGTGGAGTGAGGATTTTCTACTTCCTCTGCCATCTCTGTTGGACAGCCACACCATGGAACTCTAAGCAGTCACCATTTTTACGATTATGTGCAAGATACATAGTTGCTTTATACATAGCACCATTCATCTTTACAACAATTTATTTTTAGGTAAGGAAACTGATGCTCAGAGTGGTTAAGTAACTTGCCCCAAGTTAATTGACTAGCAAGCAGCGGAGCCAGGATATAAACCCAGTTCTCACTTCAGAGCCTGTGCTCAGTTCCCCTCACCACACTACCTCTCACCAGAGGGATTTTGAGATTATCAAAGATTCTTGAGGCAGCAAAAGAGCATGTGCTAAAAAAAAAAGAGGCATGTTATGAGTTCTCGATATATCTAAACTACTCCCTGAATTAACGATCAAGCTCCCGATTTTAAATACAGTTAAATGCTACTTCCTACCTGCAAAAGCTCTGCGGCAGCATCTGCAAGACCAAATTCTCTCAATACTCGAATCTGAATTTCATAGCTGACAGTGGCACCTTCCCCACAGTTAAGCGCGTAGGCTCTCTGCACCTGCTCAGTGTGTCGGAGTTCCTGCAGACGCCTGACCATGTCTTTCATAATGAGGAGACGAGGAACTAGAAGAAGAAAAACAGTGTGTAGGCAAAATACATGACTACACAAAAGACCCCTCAATGAACACAAGGGAAGAGCATGAGTTTTGCATCAGAATCTCCTTGCAAAAAATTCAGATAGTACTTTAATTTCTTGGCAACATATGAATTTATATACCTCTAATTACTTTCCAAGGTTTTATGATTTCACTGTGCCAAAAAGGCCCTTGATCATAACCAAACAGCTCCCGAGTTGTACTATTTTAGTTCACAGCCCAAATAAAATTTTATTTATACATATTTTCTTCTGAATCTCAGGATATTTCATAAGTGTTTAAAATATATTCATTCCTTTATTCAAGTAATCTTTAAGTCCTGACTACACAACTGGGACTAGATTGGATATTAAGAGTTCATAGAATGAAAGATGTTGTTCCTGTCCTCCAAGAACTCAGGCTTTAGTGAAGTAAATTAAGCAAAAAAGTCTACTACAGGGTCATAAATACCCATGGACAGAAAGATACAAAGGATGCTGAAGGGATTCAGAGGAAGGGGCACCCAACCCAGATGAAGGCAAGCAAGCAAGGCTTCCTAGATGAGGTGAATCCTGAGTGGAGTCTTGAAGAAAGAGATGAAACCAGCCAAGTGGAGAAAGCAAGGTGAAGGCCTTCCAAGCCACAGGACCAGCCATGTGTAAAACATGCACGCAAGAGACATGACTAGAGCTTAGGGCTCAAAAGTACAAACAAGAAGAGTGTTGACAGAGAAGACAAGAAAGATGGGTAGGGGCAGATCCTGAAAGTCCTTGCATGTTATGATAAAGAGTTTAAAATGTACCCTGTGTACAAGAGATCGTCATTTGTGCAGGGGAATGACAGGATCAGAGCTGTGACTTAGTAGGTGCAATCTGGCAGGAGTGTAAAGCAGGGGTCAGCAAACTATGGTCTGCAGGTAAATCCAGCCTTCCACCTGTGTTTGTAAATAAAGTTTTACTGGAACACAGCTACAGGTATTGCCTGTGGCTTTTTTTTTTTCCTTTTAATTTCAAAATTTTAAAGAACAATCATGCATACCATACAGGATTCCCATACATCGCCCCACCACCATCTTACATTGTTGTGACACATTTTTTACAAAGGATGAAAGGACATTGTGATAATATCACTGCTACAACCTATAGTCCATAGCTTATATTTGGTGTATTTTTCCCACACACCATCCTGTGACTGACATCACATATTAGTATTGTATATTCGTTATAGTTCATGAGAGAATATTCTCATATTTGTACTGTTAACCAAAGTCCATCATTCACCAAGGTTAGGTTCACTGCGTTATACGGTCCCCTGCTTTGTACAATCTATCCAAAGCTACGGCTGTTTTTGACCTACAATGGCAAAGTAGAGTAGTTGCAAAAGAGACTGTACAGCTCACAAAGCCTAAAATATTTACTATTTGGACCTTTATAGAAAGTTTGTCGAACCTGGAGTAAAGGACAGAATGGAAGTAAGATTAGAAGCAGGAATGCTGTTTAGGAGGCTACTACAACAATTCCTGAGCCTGGTTATTATTATTTTTGGTGGTGGTGCAGGATGGGGGAGAGGAGGTACTGTTTATTGAGTGCATATTACTCATGGTGTTTCATTAAACTCCTCACAACAATCCTAGAAAGGAGATCCCAACCCCATTTTGGAGATGAGGAAATTAATACTCAATGATATGAGTAGCTTGTCTACAAAGTCATACAAATAAAGTGGTAGAGCCAGGCTATGAGTCCACAAGTCTTCTCCAATAAGCCTTTCATTACAGAGTGGTGGGCAAGGAAGACAGAAGGCTAGCAAGACACCACAGTAGGGCCCCATTGGCTAAACCACAGAAAGACAAGTCTTACTTTTCTGAGCATACTTAACTCTGAATATCTTTGGCCTTTTGAAGGTCAGTTCTAAGATTAATTTGTGCTAATATTCAATTGTTTTAACTCAGGCACTGTAATTTAACAGTGCTAATTACCAAAGCTTCAAAATTTGTACAAATCAGCTAAATAAATATTCCTCTTCATATTGTTATCCTATGTATGCTTTAAGTAAACACACAGTGGCCAAATCTGATGAGGCAACAGCTACTTAAAGACATTAGGTCAAGAATAAAATGTGTATGTCCAATTAAAAGTTCTGTCCATATGTCTTTTATTTATTTTTAATTGAAACAGAGACAGAGGAAATGAATGTCATCATTTCCATTAATGCTGTAGTTGGCTGATTTTTATTTTGAATCTTGTGATGGCAACTGGCAGGAGCTATAAATTTCTGACCACCCGATCAATGTTGTTTTAGAAAAAACAGTGACACTAATGCCTTTTGGTTAAAGTCAACATTAACTGTGCTCAGGTATACCTCTATCTAGGGCCAATTCCCCCAAAGTCACAAGACAGAAGCCTGTACTACAGTAAGTTTCACAGAGCAGATCTCGGGAATATGGATCTCTAGGAAACCAATGGGAATCATTCTTTTTGGGCATATGTAGATTCAAAGAAGTACCTGACCCAGGTAAAAGTTTATATTACCCTCCCAAAGGGTCTTATAATGTGAGAAATACCCTCTGGTGATGAAAAATCTGAATTCATCTAAACCACTGTTTCTCAACAGGCAGCGAAATTGCCCCCAAGGCACATGTGGCAATGTCTGGAAACATTTTTGGTTGTCACAAGTTGGGTTGGGGGGCTGAGGAGGAGGGGTGCTCCTGGCATCTAATAAGTATAGGCAAGGGATGCGCTGAACATTCTATAATGCACAAGACTGCTCCCTACAACGCAGACTTATCCAACCCTAAATATCAATAGGGCCAGGGCTGAGAAACTGCTCTAAACTGGAAAACAGTATATACTTGTTAATGTAAAATCAAACACAAAACAGCAATCATGGCTAATAAAGTAGTCATTCTTTATGGAGAAAAATGCATAATGGATATTGACTCGTGGAGAGAATTAGAATATATAAAGGGGCTCAAACATCAGCAATGACAAAAACAATAAAATTAATCATTTAAATATAAATACCTTACCTGGAATTTCATTGGCTACAACTGAAGGAGGGCTTGACTGGTTACTGCTGATCTGCTGGTGGCTGATCATGTGACAACACTGTGGCACAGCATTATTGACCATATAAAGTGTGTCTGGCACATTGGACATTCTAACCATTCGCAAACGCACAAGATCTGTTTGTTCCACCATCATCTCATCTAGCACTGACTGCAATAATAATTGAGTATTATTAGAATTAGTCAACCCTTCATATCTTGGGTAAATCACATTGGGAAGAAGATTATTACCTTCATCACATAGAAAGAAATTAATTTATTGTTCCTAGAATAAAGTTTAAACCTCTTTAATTTTTAAAGAATCTTTTTTGGAACATCTTTGAAAAGAAATAATCATCTTCTAAAAAGTACGCTTTTAATTGAAATATTTAAAATATGATAGAGGGATATAAAATTAATCACAGAAATAAAATATACATAAAACTATTATTAAAAAACAATGCAGGAAGTGGATGTGGCTCAAGTGGTTGGGCTCCCATCTACCATATGGGAGGCCCTGGGTTCAGTTCCCGGGGCCTCCTGGTGAGGGCAAGCTGGCCCGTGCCCACAGAGAGATGACGCCGGACGGCCCGCACCCGCCAAGAGCTGACAGCCTGCAGCCATGGAGAGCTGGCGCAGCAAGATGACGCAACAAAGGGAGACAAGCGGACACAGAGAGCAGACAGTGAGCACAAGCAGCAAGGGGGGGAATAAATTAAAAAACAACAATGCATGCATGTGCTAAATGTCAGATCCAATGAAAAATGCTCAAAATACAAAATATCAAAGATACTAAAATTTTCAGACCTATAAATAAATCCAATTTTGTCAAATCAGTTTCAGATGAATCAATCTTAGCAAACTGCAGAATGGCTAAAATGAGATAATGTATAAACATCTTTTGCATTTACTGGGGGCAATTATCTACTTATGTATGGGCACAGCCATCTGAGAAACATGGAAGTTCCAGGGAGGGTTGCCTGATTAGCTTTCTACTGTCCCATTCTGAGTCAGGAGAATGGAGGTGAGGTCTAGCTTATTACAGATCTTTTATTACCAGACTCAACCTTCTGTTGACCCTCAGCTGCCTGAGTGACTTTCAGAACTAAACTTATTTTAGAAAAGACCAGATCCAACCATTCTGTTTTGTTCCTATATTTTAGAACTATTTAAAATGGCAACTACTCAAAAACAGATGATCAATCTATTAAAAAAAAATGAGGTAATTTTCCCACAAATCCTTTCATATATCTTAAATGAGGAACTCTGAAAATAAAAATGAAAAAAATCTAAGGGAACTTAATTCTACACCCAAACAAATGGTTTTGACTTTTAAATTTGTTTCAGAAAGCTTACTGTAATTTTTGACTTTCAAAGACTGTCAATTCCTTAAAATACCGCCTCCCCCAAGTTCCTATTGCTGAAAGCATCTAATACAAATTACAGTATTTCATTTCACATTACCACATTTTCTAGGAAAGTTCTTTGTTATAATTTATGTAAGGCCAACTATTTACTCAGGTCTGAAATTGTCTTAGTTGTGAGCACGTATTCAAAAACCAAACACAATTCCCAACAGTCAATGATTATAGCAGTATGTTACAAGAAATCACAGCATTTTTTTTTTAGTTTACTAAGGAAGACAAATGTGGGCCATCTTCTTTCAAAACATTTTTCCCATCCTCAAAACCACAAAACACTTACAACCCTTTTGGTACAATGAAATTTTCCCCAAGGCAACAATTTGCAAGGTAACTTAAGTGAGAAAAATAAAATGCATTTTAACATGACCTAAGCTTTAAAAACATGTTTGGTAATTGAACATTTTAGAAATGTATTCTGTTGAGTAGACAAATTAGAATTTACTTTCATTTTCCCTATTGTTGGACATTTTGGCTATTTCCAAATATTTAAATTATGCCACAATAAACATCTTTGGGAAGACAGTTTGCAATAAAGTAGTCTAATATCTTAAAATGGATTTTGTTACCTTTGCTTCATCCACATAAGGAGAGAACAGGCGAGGACGAACGTATATACCAGCATTTTTTTGCCGTAACCAGGCATTCGATTTTCCACCTTCTGTTGTAGGAAGCATATCTGACGGAGGAGTGCTAATCAAGCCCCTTTTCATCTTAAAAAAAAAAAAAAAAAAAATAAATAAATATATATATTTTTAGATAAACTACAGATTTGTGTAGCACTCCAATACTAATTACTAAGATAAAAATATTTATACCTACATACCAGAATGTTAAAACTTTACCATTTAAATAAAAATTTAGAAATATATGTGAAATTAAAAAATACTTCAACTATTTAATACTATTTAAAGGATTCAACAATATAAAAGTACTCTAATTTTCAATTTTTCACTAACAGGAATGGTGCTTTTAAAAATAAGAGATATTGGGAAGCGGCTGTGGCTCA
This sequence comes from Tolypeutes matacus, assembly GCA_026826555.1. Taxonomy (NCBI): domain Eukaryota; kingdom Metazoa; phylum Chordata; class Mammalia; order Cingulata; family Chlamyphoridae; genus Tolypeutes; species Tolypeutes matacus. The sequence continues at coordinate 12,374,487 of JAKSZT010053819.1, forward strand.
ATCAGTGGGGCTCCCGTTTGCCATGTGGGAGGCCCCGGGTTTGGTTCCCGGGGCCTCCTGGTGAGGGCAGGGCCCGCCCGCGCGGGGTGGTTGGCTGGCCCAGCGAGCGCAGGCAGCAAGGGGGGGATAAATGAATAAATAAATTAAAAAAAAAAAAAAATTATAAAAAATAAAAAAAAATAAATAAATAAAAATAAGAGATATAATTAAAAACTGTAATGATTTGGAATAACTTTCAGAACTAATCAAAACCAATTTTTATTTTTTTCCTTACTCAACTAGGAACTGATTCCATCTCTGCTCCCCACCCCAAACAAAACAATTGCAGGGACCCCTACTTGGGCCTGTATCTACAGTATGAGGATGCAAGGTAGGAGAGTATGATAGTTAGGAGCAGGGCTCTAGGGGAAGGTCAACTTGGCTCAGACCGTAACTCACCATTTAACAGCCATGTGAACATGGGCATCTCGTTTTACCTGGGCCTCTCCTCAAGGGCTCCAATATGGTCCTGAAGATGGGGACTGCACAGCTAACTGAATGTGTGGCCCTGCCATTTCCTCATCTATAGCAGGTAAATATAAACCAAGGAACTATAACTCATAAGGTGGTTGTGAGGATTAAATGAAGGTAATGTAGATAAAAGCCCTTGGCACAGTGCCTAGTACATACTCAGAGAGCATTAAGGTTAACGGTCATTATTAGCAAACCTCGACTGGGGACTTGTTTGTTAGACATGGAATTAAGAGTGGAGATATTTCTTCTAAGATTACTAAAGTTCTAAATTATTTTTCTAGGTTCAATTTGGTTTGAGTCCAAGATTTTGAACAAAATCAAAAGTTGTTCTCCAATATTACTCTTTTTTTTTTTTTTTAAAGATTTTATTTATTTATTCATTTATCCCCCCCTTGCTGCTTGTGCTCGCTGGGTCAGCTAACCACGCCGTGCAGGCGGGCTTGCCTTCACCAGGAGGCCCCAGGAACCGAACCCGGGGCCTCCCATATGGTAAACGGGAGCCCTACTGATTGAGCCACAGCCGCTTCCCCCAATATTACTCTTGTTAAATATAATAAACATCTAATTGTGGCATCAGTTAAAATAATTTGTAACTGATAAAATATAGCATTACATAGTATTTAGAAAAGAGAGATAAGAAAAAACCCCTCATAACTGTAATCTATTACAACTGTAATAATGTTGATGTATTTCCTTCCATCAAATGAATTTTTACATAAGTGAATTCTATAGTACATATTTTGTATCCTTTTTCAGTCTTGTTTTAGTCATTTCATCATTAGCATTTTCCACGTTGCTGTATTAATCTTTTTAACCATTGTTCAAGGCAGCAAAATATTCTGTTGTGTAGTCATACTATAATTTACTTTTAATTTCCCTGTTATTAGACATTTAGGTTATTTCCAAATATTTAAATAACAATAAACATCTTTGTGTACATACATGTATCTATGTATGTGTGTGTGTGTGTGTGTGTGTATTTTTTTTACTGGGAGGTCCCAGGGATCGAACCCAGGTCTCTCCATATGGGAGACGGACACTCAACCATTTGAGCCACATCTGTCCTCTGTATACTTTTTTTTTTTTAAGATTTTATTTATTTATTCATTTATCCCCCCCTTGCTGCTTGTGCTCGCTGGGTCAGCTAACCACGCCGTGCGGGCGGGCTTGCCTTCACCAGGAGGCCCCGGGAACCGAACCTGGGGCCTCCCATATGGTAAACGGGAGCCCCACTGATTGAGCCACAGCCGCTTCCCCCCTGTATATTTTTTAAACCATACTCGGAATTATTTCTCAAGGGCAGCATTTAAAGGTGAAAGGTGCAGATCAAAGAATATGAACATTCTGATGGCTCTTGATAACCTTTTGCCTAGTTGCTATTCATCTGGATTGTTGCAACTGACAATGTTACCAGTACCAGCTGCATTTGTCCTATGAGACAATAATATTTAAAAAATTACTGGCTTAATAGGTGAAAAAAATGTCAATTTACTCTTTTATTTTGCTTTTTATGGTATGTGTGTGTGTGTGATTACTAGTGAGACTGAACACATTTTCAAATCAGAGATTCCATAAATATTTTTTCCTAGTTTTTCCATATTTCAATTTAATATTTAATTCTTTAATCTAACAGGCATTATTAATTTTGTGTACAAGTGAAATAAGGGTTTAACTTTACAAAAATTTCCTCCCTCTCCTGCTAAATCAATTATTCCAGTACCACATTGACTTGTGAAATGTCTTTTATTATACACTCAATTCTTATATAAGGATCTTTTTTCTGGGTTATTTTGTCTTCTCTGTTATGTTAGCATCACAGTTTAAAGATTAGAGTTTTAAAGTATATATTACAGTCTAGAAGAGTTATTCTTCCTTTTATGCCCCTTTAAAAACAGCTTTTAAAAATTCTTATTTTTCCAGATAACTTTTATAATATTTCTGTATGGTTTTATTTTTATTTTTTATTTTGTACATTTAATAATTGAAAATATAAACAATTAAAAACTAAAAAGAAAACACAGTTGAATAAAAACATACATTTCTCAATTAAATGCACTGGATACCTATAAAATTTTTTTTGAATCATACAATATGTTACAGAATATATTTGGTTCATAATAACGTAATCTGTATGGTTTTTTTTTTTTTTTTTTTTTTTTAAGATTTTATTTATTTATTCATTTATCCCCCACTTGCTGCTTGTGCTCACTGGGTCAGCTAACCACGCCGCGCGGGCGGGCTTGCCTTCACCAGGAGGCCCCGGGAACCGAACCCGGGGCCTCCCATATGGTAAACGGGAGCCCTACTGATTGAGCCACAGCCGCTTCCCATCTGTATGGTTTTAAAAACTATTATAAGAATTACATTAAATTTATAAACCAACTTGTGAAAAACTAATATTTATAATATTTATTTTTCCCGTGGATAATAAACAGCTTATCCATTAATTTGAGCAATTCTATTAGTTTAAAATATTCACTGATTTTTTAAATTATCAAAATAACATGGGAAGCGGCTGTGGCTCAATCTGTGGGGCACCCGTTTACCATATGGGAGGCCCAGGGTTCGGTTCCCGGGACCTCCTGATGAAGGCAGGCCCGCCCGGACAGCGTGGTTGGATGACCCGGCGAGCGGAAGCAGCAAGGGGGGGATAAATGAATAAATAAATAAAATCTAAAAAAAAAAAATAAAAAATTCAAAAAAAAAAAAAAAAAAAAAAATAACATGATCAGTTCTATCAATTTTTAACTAGGTCTGAAACAGAATCATAAGATTCATTCATTCTTTTGCATTGATCCAACCTCCCTCCTTCCTGCTCCCTAACTGATTAATTGCAGTTCTTGAAGTCTCCAAATATATTTCCTACTTTTTTCTCTTTGAATAAGGAACTACTTATTCTACATTGGTAAATTACTGAATTAACTTTCCTAGAAACTATGCTGCTGCAAAAGTAAGACCAATTTACCCACTCAACTCTCATCCACCAAACATTTATTTGTACATGCACTAGACACTGCTGGGACACAATATTGAACATAACAGACATCTGTCTCTGTCCTCATGGAACTTACAATTTTACAATACTCTATTAGCAATTAAATTAGGTCCAATGATAAACAAAAAACAAGTCTGTACATTGTGTTGCATTTTCTTTTCATGAAAGGAATAAATGAAGAAAGACACTTACTGCATCACTTAGGACTTCACTGCTTATAGGTAAGATGTGTTCAATTCGCACAAAAGGTAAGAGAGGGGAAAGGATCTCTCTAAGCTCTTCGATATCCAGGTCTCGTCTTTTTACACCTCTTTTGTTCACACTATGAGCAGTGCCACTCAGTAAATTCGGCTCTATAAGACAGAAAATGAAGTCTCTAACCAATCCAAATTTTCAGAGAAAATTTCTTTTTCTGTAGTACATGGTCTATAAACACTCTAGTAGACTTAAAGTACATCTGCCTTGCAAAATGTTATAAATTATTTTATGTCATAAGAAGTTTAATTAATAGAGATATTCTTGGACAGGACAAAGAATAAGTATGGTGTCAACAGTACAGTAACATTCTTTTATGAATTTTCTACACTAAAGATAAAGGATTCTTTTCTTTTTAAAGATTTTATTTATTTATTCATTTATCCCCCCCTTGCTGCTTGTGCTCGCTGGGTCAGCTAACCACGCCGTGCAGGCGGGCTTGCCTTCACCAGGAGGCCCCGGGAACCAAACCCGGGGCCTCCCATATGGTAAACAGGAGCCCTACTGATTGAGCCACAGCCGCTTCCCAAGGATTCTTTTCTGTATACTAACTTAAGAGGAGAAAAGATGAGAATCTAATTAAAATCTAGTTTAATCAAGAGTTTTCTGTTAGCTTTCTCACTTTTGTGGCCAGTTTTCAGTACAATAAGAGCATCACAGGGCATATGCTATTTCTGGTGACTGTGGGTTATCAGTATACTTTCCAGGCTGCTGTATGTTTAGCAGAAAATTAACAAGACATTAATCATTTGGTGTCCAAAGCAGCAAAACCTAATGCATGCTCCATCTAGCAGTCCCCTAAAATTTTATACTATGGAAATGTTATGGCAGAAAAGTGAATCCTTTGATCTCTAACATGTAATATAGTTCCATTTTCCAGAGCCAAGAATAAAGTTTTCTTCATTGGATATTAGTGAAAGGGGAAAATGTGAAGTGCATATATGCATAGTATATTATATAATACTGAGGTAGGAAGAAAAATTACATACATTTTGGAATTCTTTAATGATGTTTTTAATCTAGGGGGCTGTAATTTTTTCTTAAAAAAATTACCACTGAATAAGATCTTTCTTTGCCATTCACACATATAAATACTGCATTCTTTGCAATAATTCTAATATTGGCAACCTGGTATCTTCCGTAAACCATGCGCTACGTATATATATATAAACAGGTATTGTTATAGGGAAGCTAATCTATTTCTAGAGCAGGGGTTCATAACAAGGGGTCCGTGAGCTTGAACTGAAATTCAAAAACACATTATTCTTGTGGGGACGTGTTGGTGCGGGTGTGATATATTTATTAAAGAACAGAGTATAGTGTGGACTTAGTAAGGGGTCCATGGTTTTCATCTGACTGACAAAGGGGTCTGTGAACAAAAAAGGTTAATAAGAACCCTTGTTCTAGAGCCATTCAAAATAAAATTGTTGCAAGTGTACGGAAAAGGTATTTTCCTTGCCTTGCTATGATTTGGTGTCATACTTCTATGTTACAAGGTATTACTTTTCAAAAGCTTCTTTTCTTAAAGTAGGGAAGCCCTGTTTTCAAATGAAATCTTACATGAACTTCCCAAATATGGAACAGGAACAGGCAGAACCCATATATATGAGATTCAGTGGAACAAAAGTGCAGCTTGGATTGCTTAGCTTCCTTCTTATCCCTGTAGAAGAGCCTTCCATTCTAACACAGCCTGAAAACGGTTTTAATGCAAATTTTATCAAAGATAATCATTATTTGCCCAAAATAAATATGACATTTCATCATTACCAACCTTAAGTCAATGAATAAACTAATGACCTATAATGATTGAGTTATATATATTGACATTTTAAAAACTTTCCAATTGTAGTAATTTTTGTTTTTTAAAAATTCAAATCTGAGAATTGTTAAAGGTATTTGCAGGTCACAGAGAAATAAATTAGGAGAAATAAGGTACGAGAACTACTTATATTTTCTAGTACTTGGGTAGTAGCTCATTAAAGGGATATTATAAAAAGGTTCAAAGGCAGGTTTAGCATGAAATGTGATAGGACAACTCTGTAAATGTACTAAAAACCATTGATTTGAACTCTTTAAACAGGTGAGCTTTATGGTATGTCAATTATATCTCGATAAAGCAGTTAAAAAGGACAGAAAAGGGTTTCCGGGGGGCAGGGGGCATAAAGAATGGGGGGTTAATGCATAATGGGTGTAGGGCTTCTGTTTGGGGAGATGATAAAATTTTAGCAATGGAAGGTGGTGAGGTACCACAATCTTGGGAATGTGATTAATCCCACTGAATGGTATGCTCGGGAAGGGTTGAGATGGGCAAGTTTATGTTGTATATATGATACCACAATTAAAAAAAAAAAAAAAAAGAGCAACTAAAGAGAGAGTGACAATTAAATGCAATACGTGATCCTGATCCTGGACAAGATCTAATTAAAGGAGAAAAGGCTCAAAGGAATATAATTGGGACATATGAAAAAATAGGAATATAAATGGTAAGATTTATATCAATGTTAAATTTCTTGAACTTGATAACTGCAGTTAAGGTGCTAATCTGTACATAAGTGAATATCCTTGTTCTTAGGAAATGTACATGGCAGAGTATGATGTATACAACCTACACTCAAGTGTTCAGAAAATATACTGATTGATAGACAGCAAGAATGATATTGCAAATGTGTATATTGGTGGATCTGGGTATCTGAGGAGGGTAGAGGTATGCTGGAGTTCTCTGTTTGGGGTTTGTATTATTGTTGCATTTGTCCTGTAAGTTGAAAGTATTATAAAATAAAAAATATTAAAAAAAAAAAAAAGGCATTTAAAAAAATTAAAACGTAATATGCTGAGAGGAGGATAAGTAGGTGTCTAACCTTGGACATGAATAAAATTTGCTATAGAAGCACACGCCTGCAAAGCTGAAAGCCTACCTACCACAAGTAATGCTTCCACCTCTTCTGTAGAACACTCAGTTGGAGGTCATTCGGAAGTATTATTTCACCTTTACCTTCCACAAAATTTGAAAATAAGTAACGGTATGCTTTTTTTTTTTTTTGTATTCCAATTTTTTCAATTGAGTTACCTCAACATTCATCATTTTAACCATTTAAAATAAAGTGTACAATTCAGTGGCTCTTAGTGCGTCCCAATGCTGTGCAACCACAATGCTTTAAATGCAGTGCGCTTGCACCAACAATACGCTTTTGAAACACTTTAATCATTAATTTGTTCTAATACTTCTGTGAATCAGTCAACATTTATTATTAAGCACACAGAAACATAAGTTTCCTTTGCAAAACAGAATTTTCTGATATATGTTTCTAATAAACTATACCCTCTCCTCTCCTCTAAAGGATTTTTCCTGATTTATATTAAAAGTTCTTATTTGCACCAGGCAATAGTATCTATTTTCAAGACTGATATGCAGCATGCATTTCAGTAAGCCTTTGAGAATATAAGAACCATCAAAAACTTACGGTGTAAGTTAATAGTCTGAGCTTACCTCTGTCTGCAATTCTTTTCATCAACTGATGCTCTCCCCATTTAATCAGATATTTAAGGATATCTTGCTCACTTGCCTATAATAAAAATGGTTTATATTTATTTTAGTGAAATTAGATAGATGGCTAATTTCATTAATGACATTTCCTAAATCATAAACGTAAATGTAGTGTACAAGCTTACCACATTTCACTCTTTACATTGGCTATTTGAAATTTCAGCATTAAATCTGTAATTTATTAATAGCAAATACCCAGCACCTCATTAACTTTCATTCTTGGCTCCAAAGTTTTATTTCCATCTTTATCTTTTCTTTGTTCTGTTCGAGTCACCTATTTTAAACTTATTTTATTTCACTATATGGTTTGTACACAGCTGTCAAATTCTTTTTTGAAACAAGATGGAGATAGATAAAAGTAAAAGTATAGGAATATAGATAGAATGACTATGATTTTCTGCAGGAATAGAAAAAATAAGCATGGCAACTTGACCATACCTGACTAACTTGAGTTTTGGCAGAAGAGATTACACTTTCCACAAGGTATTCTACTGACTGGTGAAGAACTCTTCAAAGATAGTTTGTGAAATGTTAATGTACCCCTCATATCTTTGTACTTTGTTATTTTTTCTTTTAGAGGTATCGGGGCTTGGGTTTGAACTTGAGGCCTTGTATGTGGGAAGTCGGTGCTCAATGATTGAGCTACACTGGCTCCCCTGAGTTGGTTTTTTTTGTTTATTTGTTTTGATTTTAGGAGGTGTCAGGAATCAAACCCAGGACCTCATACATGAGAAGCAGGCGTTCAACCACTTGAGCTACATCCATTTCCCTGTACTTTGTTTTAAAAAACAGAGCAAATCCAGGTTACTCTTCATGTTTTTACTTTCCAAGAAGAAATGCAAAGCTTTTAAAGACAAAAATCTTAGTGAACTGACAAATCTTAATTTCCATTAACATAAGGCATGCAATTTAGGTAAAGACAGTGAAACAAGATCAATGAACAAAGACCCCCAATATATCAAACTCAATTATGACAACATTTGTACTGCAATCAAAGCAAGGTAAGGAGAAGTACAGATGCAAGAGGATTAATTAACACTTCACTGAATTTCTGAGATGGTAACTTTTATAATTTTTCTAGCACAAATACAAAGAAATAGGAAAAGGTTTGATGGCTTTATATTTTCATAGCATTAAAACTGTTATACAATTTTTTGACATAAAACATATAGCCAATGCAAAAAAAAAAAAAAAAAAAAAAAAAAGTTTGAACATACTTGACCTGAAAATATTTTATGTAACATTTTAAAAGCTATTATTTATTTAAATTACCAAATTAGATTGACATATAAGTTAAGGACACAGGAATTTGCTAATAACTACTTCTTATTAAAAATACATAGTTGAAAACATTATACTTTGGCAGAACACATATACTGAGTTTTCATAATCATTTAGGCAGATCAGAATTTGAATATTATTTGTACTTTGTGCTGCTCAAGCAATTGTCTATAGTCTACATATGACACACCACTGATATTAAAAGAGAAAGTTATAGTGAATCCACATTAATGGAAGTCAAGAAAATCACTGTTGGGATGTGCCTCTGACCTTGCCTACTGCCTTATCCCCTTTGTGGTGTAGCTGGTTGGGCCTGTGCTTGTTCACAGGCTGGGTCATAGCAGCAGTGTGTGTGAAGGACCAGTGAGCACAGAAGGCTTTTGTTGTACAAATCTGAAGAGGGCATTCCTGGGTGGGTTGTTCACAGCCTGTTTCTCTCCCCCTGCCCTACCCTAGACGGAAGAATAACGGTACAGATGGACTTCTTGGTGTACATATGAATGACAATGAATTTGAGAGGTGTATAAATGATTACCTGTAGGTAGTCAGACTGGATAGCAGTAAGCAGATGGTCTTTGCTGAGTTCATAAAAAACCTCCGAAGTCATGACCTGGGAAAATTCCTCACAGAGGAAATGTAAAGCTTGTCGGTGCACCCATTTAGAGCCATATGGATGAGAGCTCCACTTGAGGATGGCAATTAAGGTATCTAAAGAGATGCTCTCAGCAATGATATCCTCACAGCCTAAAAGAGAAGGCAAATACTTCTTGAGATTAATCAAAAATATTTATTGAACATCAGTGTGCTAGGTACTATACTCAAAAGTAGCAATAGTAAAAAAGAACTGAGGGAGATAAATAAAATATCACAGAAATCACCAAGACTTGGTGGGATGGGGTACAATAGACTATGATATCTGTAGGAAATCTGCTGCTCTATGGATGCAGATCTGGAGGAAAAGGCAGAGAATCCTCACAATTTATCAAGAAAATAAACTGTGTGTGCAAATCCAACAACTTTTTAAGATACCACCGTGGGGAGCATTGAACCAAAGGGGAAAAAAGAATACAGTTGTGGTAATTGGCTAGTCAGAGAAAAGATATGGATGAAACTGATGGGTGAGAGAATCCAAACCTAACAAGAAGATAAGAGGGCTGCCAACTGTGAAGATATCTAAGTATCTTCTGAGGAAAAACAAAACATTTTGCACTGTTGATAATTTAACTCCTCAGAAAATAGACAAAATATTCAAGTTTTATGCTCACCTGGGCTTAATTCTAACAAAGAAGAAATAAGTTGTTTAAGAGAAATGGGTCAGGATCTTGGAGAAAATATCTATGGAGTCTTAAGAGCTCAAAAAAGAGAAGAAGAAAACCTGAGGACAGTTAGCTATGCTCCTTAGAAAAGACCATTTCAAAATATAAAGATAAAATGTAAGTAAAATCTGAGTCAGAAAGATGGTAGAAGGGAAAATGGCTCAAGTTAGACAGAAATTTTTCATAACTAAGTTTACTATAAATACAACAACAACAACAATCCTGGGGTGGGCGTGCTGTTTAAATAACATCAAGAAAAATGTGCTGCTCTTTAATGAGTTCAGAACTTGAAAAGACATAGTCCTAAGAAAGGGCATTAATGAACTCCAGAGAATTTCAAAGCTTAAAGTGATCGTGAAACCATGAAAGGTGAAAAGAAAAAGTGGGAAAAATCCCACGTTCAGGTCATCCTACATTGTCAGGAGCCAAAATGGAGTCTATAAAAAGTAATGCCTCTGGGAAGCGGATGTGGCTCAAGTGATTGGGCTCCTGTCTACCATATATGAGGTCCAGGGTTCAATTTCTGGGCCTCCTGGTGAAAAGTAAGCTGGCCCACGGAGCACGCTGGCCCGAGCAGAGAGTTGGCCCATGAGGAATGCTGGCCTGCGCAGGAGTCCTGGCCCACACAGGAGTGCTGGCCTCTGTGGAGAGCTGGTGCAGCAGAATGACGCAATGAAAAGACACACAGAAGAGAGACAATAAGAGACACAACAGACCAGGGAGCTGAGGTGGTGCAAGAGATTGAGTGCCTCTCTCCAATCTAGAAGGCCCCAGTATCGGTTCCCAGGGCGGCCTAAAGAGAAGACAAGCAAACACAGAAGAATACAAAGAGAGCAGACAGTGAGTGCAAAAATCAACTGGAGGTGGGTGGGTGGGGTAGAATAAATAAATAAATCTTTTAAAAAAAAAGATAACTGTGTAACTTGATTTCTGTAAAGCACTGAACAAAATTATTTCATGATATCACTAAATTGTTAGCGCCACAAAAACAGGGTCTGCTATTTTCATTTTATCTCCAACACTGATCTTGCACATGGCAGATGCTAAGTAAATATTTGTTGAATGTACAAATAAGATCTTTGCAGGTAAGATGAAGAGATGAGAGATGGATGACAGAACAGCAGCTAAGAGAACCAACCAGTCATAAATAGCACTGATTAACTTGGGGGGGGGGCTCTGTTTTTGCCATATTTGTCAAGAATATGGATGAAGATGTGGAAAGTCAGCTTTAAAATCTCTAGATGACAAAAACTGAGAAAACACAGTTAACACACTGGATAGCAGAATCATAACTGGCTAAAAAGGGTCAAAATGAAATTTCATCCCTAGATGAATTTCAACTAGGAAAAACAGAGAATTCTACATTTAGATAAAAGAAAAACAACTGCACAGCTGTAAAGCTGAAGCAATCTCTGACTTTTAAAGTTACAAGGATAGAGTCCTAACAGTGTGCTGCTACCCCATGGGGCACTGTATTCTGTGCTGGTCCCCGTGTTTTAGATGGTACCCTGACAAAACTACAGAATTCTCAGAGGAGGGCACTGAGAACAGAAAAGGGTTTGTGACTTGTCACAGGAGAAAAGCTCCAAGCAAACAAGATTATTTGGCTTATGTAAAAGGAACCTGAGGAGAGATGTAAGAGCAGTCTTTAAATGTCTGACAGGCTTTCATGAGACAGAGGAAAGATAATTAACTTCTCTGTTGTGCCAAGAGCAGGCCTTGGGAAACAAACAGATGTTAAAAGAAGGGAGATTTTGACTCAATATTAAGAAATTTCTAACAATTACAATTGCCTTCCTCTCTACCCCTCTGGAAAAGTATAGGAGCAGAGGCTGGCTCACCCCATTAGAGTCAGAGAACAAAGAACTCTTATACTGGATGGGGAACTAAAGTCAGCTGACCTCCAAGCTGATCACATCATGAAGATAAAATTATTTTTAGAAAAATGATAAGAGTAAACATAAGATTAATTTCTTAGTCTAAACATTAAAATGAGATCCTGAGACTACCACAATGAAATCTGCATGTAAATGACACCCAAAGGCACGCGCTGCAGAGAAGTATGAAATATGGAAAGGTTCTGAAGAGTATTCATGATTTTATAGTGAGCCTTGAATACCAAGCTGAGGAGGAAAGACCTCATCCAGTAGCCAGTGGAGGACTTTTGTTGGTATGTTGTTTTCAAACAGGCATTGGAGTAGAGATGAGTAAGATGAGTTAATCTGATAGATGGGTTTGGGAAGGGAGCAGGGGAAATTAGACAAAGGTGGCTATTTAAAGGAATACAGAATCCTACTAAATAGGGATTTTTGCAGAAGTGAAGAAAGAATTAAAGATAAAATTACCATATATTTAAACTTCTGAAGTTTACAAAGAAGCTGGATATGGTATAAAAAATGGGCTTTGAAATCAGACAGATTAGAATCTGAAATCCCAGCTCTGCCACTTATTAGTAAAGTCACCTTGAGCAAATCATTCTTTTAGCCTGTAATGTTCTCATCTGTTAAACTGGGATGGTATTTCCTATCTCATAGGGTTTTTTGTGAGATTTAAATGAGACAGTACCCTTGACACATTTCATTCATTCAGACATCTTGACATAACCTATGCACTAAGCACTACACACAGCTTATTCTTTTTACCGCACACTTTCCTCAAGTGATATAATTCACCCTCCAGGGCCTTAACTCCCAATATAACCCTGTGACTTTCAAGTCCATAGTTTCAACTCAGATCTCTCTCCTGACTCGCTGACTCACTCCTTCTACTCATCTCTGGACAGTTCCAAAAAGATATTCCACATACATCTTATATGCGAAAGTCAATTCATTTCCTCTGGGAAATCCAATCCCTTCCTTCTTAACTCCCTGTTATAGAGAAGGATATCAGATATACCCATTACCAAGGCTTCAGATCTGAGTATGTTATTGATTCCTTCTCCTGAAGCTCATATTCGATCACCAAAATGCTGTTAATTCTATTTTTAAGTCCATCACTTCCTTATAATCTTTACTATACTACCTTCATTTCAGAACCTGATACCTTCTCTCTATATTATTTCAATAGCCTAAGACTTCCAGTCTTTCTCCCTTCCAATCTGTTCTCCATGCTATTGCTAGAATGATCTTTGGAAATAAATGAGATTATAGATCCTCTGTAACAAATTGTTTCTAAATTACTTCAAAATAAAATCCTGATGATGATATCTCTGACGATCTGCCCCTGCCTACTTCTACAGCCCCATTTCTGCTCATATTCTATTCTTTAACCATATAACATTACTTAACAATTTCCTAGCACTCCACCAAACTCTCTCAACTCTAGGCCTTTGCATGTATTGCTCCATTTTTCTGAAGTACTCTGCAGTTTTCAAATGTCTCCCAGGCTTCTCCTGTTCCCCAGAGACTAAGTCAGGTGCTTCTCCTATATGTTTCCATGGTATTCCATGTTTCTCTCTACAACAGCACTAAACTCTCATAGTATTATATCTTTCTTGTACATTTATCTGACTCTTCCACAAGACTAAGAACTCTTTTGGGATAAAAGCCCTATTTTATCTCTGATCAATTAATTAAAAACAAACACAACAGGTTCCAATCAAGGTGGTGGAGTGAGATGTTTTAGGGCTCTGTCCCTCCACAGAAGCTTTGAACATTTGAACAGCCAGCAACAACTGACAGAAACATCTTTCTCAAAGCTACAGAGAGTTACTTTAAAGGACTGCAGTAGCAGGCCAAGCACTGAATCAAGAAAAAGTAAACTTTAATTAAAAGCAGTAGGATCTTGTGGTATCTTGACTCGCTTCCCGCCAACTCCTTACTGGTATGGCCCAGAGCTAGCCTGTGCTCCCAGCACAGTTCCTGGTTCCAGTTCCAGAGGGAGAAGAGTAACCTTCGTGCACATAATGGAAGCATGGATGTCTGGCTCAATATGTGTGCTGGCAGCCTGAGGGAATGAACCTCATCCAGGCTCACTGTAACAGAACCTGCCCTGAATGTAGAAGGTAGCTCACAGAACTCTCCTACAGAACACTGTGGGAGAGCATTCAAGTCATGATTGCCTAGGATGAGGGATTGCTGGCTGTAGTACATACAGTACAGTGCCTAGGACCAGAAGGAAACTGTTTCCTAGGAAAGAGGGGACATTTGTATCCATACAAATGGGGGAATTTCTAGGGCCACAGGTACACGCCCCAGACAAGATGCAAGCAGAGAAAGGATCAGGGAGGTCCCTATGCTTTGGTCTGGAGCTATTCTCTAAACTTATGGTATGGATAAGTTCTGAAGGAGAGCACTTGCAAAGGTCAACCTGCAAAGACTGGGAAAGGTGTTTTCTCTCCACCCCCTGCCTCCCTTTTTTTGTTTTGAGCACCTAGCTTTCAAAGAACATTAGAGACTTCAGTGTCTAAATTCCAGTAACAACCTATTAAAACATCAAAATTTCCTGGTTTCAACAAAAGATCATAAAACACACAAAGAAACAGAAAGTGACGATCCAGGAAAAGAAGAAGATTAAAGCATTAGAGACCATGAATGAGGAGGACCAGACCAGAGACATACTAGACAAAGAATTTTAAAAAAGTGGTCCTAAATATGCTCAAAGAGCTAAAGGAAAACATGGGCAAAGAAATAAAGGGAAATCAGGAAAATGACAGATAAACACAAAGAGAATATCAATAGGGAGATGGAAATCATGAAAAGGAACCAAACAGAGCTGAAGACCATAGTAAAAGAATTAAAAATTCCCCAGAAGGGTTTATAACAGAGAGATTGGAGCAGGTGGAAGAAAGAATCAGTGAATCTAAAGATAAGAAAATTGAAATTACCCAGCCTGAGGAGGAGAAAGAAGAATGAAGAAAAATGAACAGTCTGAAGAACCTGTGGGACACCATTACACACCGTGGGAGATTCAGAAGAAGAAAGAAAGGGGCAGAGAGAACATTAAAAGAAATAATAGCTGAAAACTCCCAAACTTAATGAAAGACATGAATATACACATCCAAGATGCTCAATGAATTGCAAACAGAATACATCCATATAGATCACAGTGTGACATAATCAAATTTGTGAATGCCAAGATGAAGAGAGAATTCTGAAAGCCACAAGAGGCAAGCAATGTGTCACATACAAGGGAGCCTCAATAAGTTTAAATACCAATTTCTCACAGGAAACTATGGCGGCAAGAAGGCATAGGATGACACATTTAAAGTGCTGAAAGCAAAAAATTGCCAACGAAGAATTCTAGATCCAACAAAACCGTCCTTCAAAAATGAGGGAGAAATTAAAACATTCCCAGATAAACAAAGGGTGAGGGAGTCCATCACCACTAGACCAGCCCTACAACAGATGCTAAGGAGAGTTCTGCAGGTTGAAAGGAAAGAACAATAGATTGAAGCTGCATGGAAAGGATAATGACAGGGTCAATATAAATGCCAATGCTACTGTATTATCGGTTTGTAACTCCACTTTTTACTTCTTACAGGATCTAAAAGGTAAATGTATAAAACTTAATGAGAAATCAGCAGTTTGGGACTCAATGAATTAAACATGCAGTTTGTGAAAAGAACTACAAAAATGAAGGGGAACAGAGGAATATAAGACTGTAGTTTGTGTATACTATTGAAATTAATTTAGTATCAAAGCAAATGTGATTGTAACTGTTCTATAAGTTTGAAAGTATTTCAAAATAAAAAGTAAAAAAAAGCACAATAACACATTTATAAAGCTTATTGTGCACCAAACTCTGCTTAATGGAATATTTAATTTCTCAAAATACTTTGAAGAAGGTATTATTATTACTTTCATTTTGCAAATGAGAAAATTGAAACACACAAAGATTAAATAACTTGCTCAAGGTCATACAGTTAGAAGAAGAAAGTCATAATTAAACATATCTTTCTCTTTCCTCCTAAAAATATCCCGTCTTCTTCATGTCTCTAAACTTAGGTCAATGCTCATTAGAATGTCTTCACCTAGGACCAATTCTCTCAGGAACAAAGAAAGTCCTAATAAATATATTGAACATGGTGATATAAACTCAAAATGTGAAAAGAAAAAATTAGGCAGAAAACTGTAATCTTGGAATGTATATTTTCCAAAAAATTATCTTATATTGTCAAAATTAATATTTTCATATTATGGTAAAATATTTCAATTAGTGGTAATTTGACTTTTGTTAAGGTTATCAAGCTTTGGAATGGAAATGTGTATACAGAAGCAAGATAGAAGGGATGCTGGCAAGCAAGGCTAGCAAGTAGGATGCCAAGAGGCTTCAAGCAATTCCATTTCCTTGGTAAATCTTGGACCAGTCTTTTAAGTCCAAAAGCAAAATCACCCTATTCAAAGGTGGTCAGATTCTTGGTGACAAAGTCATACTAACCCAAATTACATAAGACCAAAATGCCCATTTATGTGCTGTGTAGGTATTCATTTCTAGTAAGCAGAATATCATATATATTAATCTCAGCATTTCTCAAACTATCTCAGGTCATGTACAAGTTTTTTTTTGTTTGTTTTTTTCTTTTTTAAATTTTCAATGTTATAGGCCAAGCAATATTTTAGTAAGATTCAGAAAAAAAAATGCCACTTGAATATTGTGGCAATGTCAAATCGTTATAAAAGTTTCTAAATGCTTCCTCTCAATTTCTGTACTTTTCTTATGGCATACCCACTTTGAATAGTGCCTGCTCTATCTAGAGTCCCTTCCACTTTTCTAGTGTCAGGATATAAGGAGGTCAAACCAGTCTCCACCCATTTGGTACTAATTAACTTTTTTTCCCCCAGTGGAGTTACTGAGTCAATTTCCTACCTATAGATAAAGTAGTACATATCTTATTTAAAGACAATTAAATGCCACAATCAGAACTTCTTTTATCTTTTTAAACTAGAACTTTAGAACTTAAGCCAAGAATCCATATATGACTGATTACTGTTCAGACATATTCAGTACCACCAGACTCCTGACTCCACACCCTGCCCATGGGCAGAGCGTACTCCTCCACTCCTACACTTTGAGGTTGGCCATGAGATTTGCTTTGGCCAATGAAATGTTAGCAGATGTGATGTGACAAAAGGCTTGAAAAGTACTTGTGGGAAAAGGGTTTCCCTCTTGCCTTCTGCCAATGCCATGCAAAGAACATACTCTGGCTAGCTTGTTGGTCCTAGGTGAGAATGAGCAGCATGGGGAACAGAGCCACCTCTGCTGACCCACAATGGCGAGTAGAGTGGCCACAGTGCCCCAGGCAACCCACAAAACCGTGAGAAATAAATGCTTATTATTATATACCACTGAGGTTCTCTAGTTGTTTGTGACATGGCAACAGTTGACTAATACACCACATAACTTTTTGGATGAACTTGAAAAACTTCTATTAACAATTTTGTTCGAATAGCAAAACTCCACCTTTAGACAAGATATTTAATGGCCAAAAGGTACCAGTGCATTCTGCTCAGGTAGTAGATTTTCAACAATGCTGTTAGGGGGTTGGCAGACAATAAGAAGTCAACTTCTTTTTTTTTTTTTTTGTACAAAAACCACGTATTATTCCCTACCCCCTTCCCCTCACAAAATTGGGTGGCTGTATTACAGGAATGAAACCGGATCATAGATATGAAAACAAAAAGTCACCACTTGGTCTGAAACATAACAATGATAAGAATTCAGGTATTCTGTAAGATTATTACAAGCATAGTAAAAATATTTCCACCTGGATCTTTTTAAATTTGAAAGTGATCACATTAAAAACCTGAGGTTACAAGGGACCACAGTCTGAACCAGAATTCCATTTTCCTTCTAAGACCCCAGGGGAAAGGTATTTGGAATGAGTTTCCTTTGGGAGAAATTGATGGGAAGTAGGAAAAATCCTGGCCATTCTCAAAAGGCACTTGGGTCTCTCTGGAGGCAACTGCATTGGAACTAAACTCCAGTAGGGACAAGATCACGTCCACCCCAAGAGTCCAGAATGCATACACAAAGGAATAAGGTCTGCTTGGTTCCCAGTACTCTGATGGTGCGACCAGGACCACCTGGTAAGAGGTAACACCTGAGGGTTTGAAAGGCAAATCTCAATTGGGGTTTTGTGTGTGTGTGTGTGTGTGTTTCTTTCTTTCTTTTTCTTTCAGATATTAAGGAAAAGTTCTAAGGTGTTTCAGAAACACCTCCCTACACCCTCTCATAAGTAAAGCTTTATAGAATACATATATTTTTTTTTTTTTTTTACCGGGAGGTACCGGGGATCGAACCCCGGTCTCTCCATATGGTAGACGGACGCCGAACTTCTTGAGCCACATCCGCTTCCCAGAATACATATTTTTAAAAAATCCAAAAGATGTTGTTCTACCTTGCATTCTAAATAATGAAATTGCTACTTGAGAATGTGAAGTGAATAGGCCAGATGCTCTGGAAACAAAGCTCTACAAAAAATACCCTCTCCCCACCCACGGAAAGAGAGAGAGAGGGAAGGAAGGACAAGAAGAGAAAACCAAGAACTCTCAAGTCACTCATAGAAGTCAACTTCTTAACTTCTGATTCTGTGATAACCACATTTTACAGATCCATCTCCTACTTGCTTAACCCTTACTCCTATTCTCTCTCACCAGAATATTTTCTTTTTAATTCTTAATGTGGGCAATAATTTTTTTTTTTTTTTTTTTTTTTTAAGTTAAGCTATACCACCAAAATGAATGATCAAAGCCAAGTGTATTAGTCAGCCAAAGGGGTGCTGATGCAAAACACCAGAAATTAGTTGGTCTTTATAAAGGCTATTTATCTGGGGTAGAAGTCCACAGTTACCAGGCCATAAAGCATAAGTTTCTTCCCTCAACAAAGTCCACTGCCATGTGTTGGAGCAAGACAGCTGCCGACGTTTGCCAGGGTTCAGGCTTCCTGGGTTCCTCTCTTCCTGGGACTCCGTTTCTCTCCGGGCTTAGCTCCTCTGTTTCCTCCACAAGGTCAGCTGTAGACTATGAGGCTCTCTAGGCTTTGCCTCTCTCCACAAGGCCAGCTGTAGACTCTCAGGCCAACGGCTCATGTCTTTTCCCGGGGCCTTCTCGCCTTCCACACAACCAAGCTCTTACTTCCTGGGGCTCCAGCTCAAGATTCCAACATCAGAGCTACTCCCTCTGTACTTTGCTAGGCCTTTTATGTTCGATTCCCCACCCACCAAGGTGTAGGGCTCAATGCCCTACTGATGTGGCCCAATCAAAGCCCCAATTATAACTTAATCACGCCCAGATGAACAGATCAGTTTACAAGCATAATCTATTATCTATTTTTGGAACTCATAATTATAAGAAACTGCCAAACTGCTACACCAAGTATATACAATGTTCAGATACAAAGGACTGGGTCAAATTAATTTGACACTTAATAACAAATTATTGTTTTTGCCATGTTAAATAGGATCACTTCCTGATTTGATTATCAAAATTTTTGTCTTTCTCTTATGCCTGTTCCTCTGGTAACTAAAATAAGCCTCAATTTTGACAGATTTCCTGCGTAAATTGTCAGGATCTGTCTTTATTCCCACCCTTATACTTGTTTCACTAATATGAGTAGGAAACCTTTTGACTGGCTCATGTTCATCAGGAAAGTGAATAAGAAGCTTCTGGATTCAGAGTTTTTTGTTAGTGCTAGGGTAGAAAGGGGAGGAAGCAAACAGGCAAGGGGGAGAGGGGAGAGGAAAGGAATTGTGGAAGGAGATTACAGATTGCCATGCAATTTAAAACAGTATAACAAGTTCAGAGCAAAGGCTGGCCTTAGATCAGACACAGTGACTGCAGTGGCACCAAAGTTAGAAATAAGACTTCAAATGCACACAGACTTGAGAGAAAAGTTGCTTCAATTCTTACCCACTAACCAGTATGTGACTGATTCCAAATCATGAGGAAAGGAATTATGAAACTGGAGGGAAGTGAGGACAGCATGATGTAGGAGGAGCATGGGCTTTAAATTCAGGCAGTTATATCACTAACCCTTGATTTTCTCACTTATCACCCTATAACAGATCAAAGCACATTTGCTGTCTCATATCTTCATGTATAGGTTAAAACAATTCCATTAGGGTTCTGAGGATTACGTTAAATAATATTGTAGAGCCAATTATGTCCATTAAGACCACTATTTTTCTAGGCTAGAAATCTGGGATCAGCTGTGACTATTTGCCCACCTTTGGCCTTCGTATCTAACTAGTGACTTCAATATCAATGTGTCCTACTGATTCTTCCTTCAAAATGCTCTTGAATTAGCCCCTTCATTTTCCATTGCCACTAATAATAGCAACTTTGTCCAAATCCTCAGCACTTCACACATCAATTACTGAAAAGCTTCCTATTTGTCTCCCTCGCTCCAGTCTTCCAATCCATACTGAACACACTGCTGAAAGAATAGGCTTTCTAAAATACCACTATCATCATATCATCCCTGTAGCTATTTTAAAAAGGCAACCAAGAATTCCAGATTCAAGGCAGAAATGGAGCATCAGACATACAGGTTAGAAGACAAGTAAATCTATGCCTCAGTGTTTTTTTTTTTTTTTTTTTTAAGATTTTATTTATTTATTCATTTATCCCCCCCTTGCTGCTTGTGCTCGCTGGGTCAGCTAACCACGCCGTGCAGGCGGGCTTGCCTTCACCAGGAGGCCCCGGGAACCGAACCCGGGGCCTCCCATATGGTAAATGGGAGCCCTACTGATTGAGCCACAGCCGCTTCCCGCCTCAGTGTTTTTAATTGCCAGCCCCTGAACTCTGATAATTCTGAGAGCTGAATGGATAAATGCTCCTCTCTATTATTCTTCAGGACAATTCTGAAGAGCATTCTACAGAGCTCCTCAAAGGATCCGGAAGGGTTAAACCTCAGGTGCCTCCAGTGTTGGCCAGCTCTTGTACTGCTTTCCCTCCTTCCCTGTTTTACTTCCCCCAATTCCCACTCCTGCTCATGGGATTACTTACCAAATAAACTAAGTACACACAAGCCTTTGTTGTGGGCTGTGCTTTCAGCATGGGAGACAGGGGAATGGGAAGAGGTACCCAAACAAAGATTAACTAGAAACAGAAGCAGCCTTAGAAAATACGACTCTCAAATGAGATTCTGGGACTAGATCACTTGCTGGTCAGATGGCAAAAAGTTCCCCATTCTTAATGGTAAGTGGGGTGGTGATAACCCCTGCATGCAGAAGCATGACAACACTAAGATTTTTTTTTTCTTTTAATCAGCAGTGGACTAAAATGAGATGCAGGTGGAAGGTGAAGTAAAAGCTTAGCAATGGTGGGGGCACTTGAATGGTATGGGAGCATTAGTAATTACAAGGACCGTGATGTTGGCTGGCTTTAGTTAACTGCTAAAGAACCCATGAAAAAAGAAAACAAGAGGCTTGGGTTAGCCAACTTTGAAGTCAAGGCATTCTGTCAAAGTCAGATTTCCAGGTCAGTATTTAAAGAAATTTTTATTTCCTGCAGCTGCAGGGCAGACTGTGCCAAAATTCAGGCTCAAGATTTAATTTTAAGGATATGAGAGCTAAACCTGACAAGTCTTCTGTGATAAAATTTGGGTCCTGATGGGAACAGTCAGACACAGAGACCTAAATGGAAATATTTGGGTAGATGAGCTCAGAACGTTAAACCACAAGAGGACAGCAGTTTCCCCTTGTCTGGAGACCCTGCAAGTGCCTGAAAAG
Organism: Tolypeutes matacus; assembly: GCA_026826555.1. Classification (NCBI taxonomy): domain Eukaryota; kingdom Metazoa; phylum Chordata; class Mammalia; order Cingulata; family Chlamyphoridae; genus Tolypeutes; species Tolypeutes matacus. The sequence goes on from JAKSZT010053819.1 coordinate 12,396,062, forward strand.
ATAATGCCTGTCCTTACCAAGATCTGCCCCTGCCTCCTCTCATTACCTCCAAACCAATAATCAGGATCAGGTTCATAGCACAGTCTGAGAGGAAAAATAGTCCCTATTTCCAGGAAGAAAGAGTGTACACACCCAAAGAATTGTAAAACCTGGCTATATTGTACTGGCAGGTACTGGAGAAACAGATGTGGAGTATATCTTGAGAGTGCTGGCAATACAGGGCAATAGAACAGGAAGGAGTTCATTTGGAATCCAGGGATTTACTGGGGTATCTTTTGATGCTTCTTTGCCCAGTGAGAATGGAGACCGGGCAATTGCAGCAACCATGGGTAAAGTAACTAAGAGATCAGATACCTCTGGTATGAAGGTATGGTCAACTTAACTGGCAGACATGCTGAAATGCTGGCAAAGAGTGACAGAAATCTAAGTTGTATGCCCAAAGAGGGAGATTGTGCCAATTTGTACTGTGTCAACTTGCTTAAGCTAGAACTATGTTTCCTGCAGTCTCCATCCCTGTATGGCTCCAAGTTAGAGTTGGCCAAAGAAAAATGTGTCAGATTTGGAAGACGGAGGTGAAGCAGCAGTCACTACTCTCTCACTCCTCACAGTCCCACTTCAGTGGCTGGCACAGCTTGGCTGACTGTGCTTGGCTTTTTGGGTTGACTGGTTGATAACTCTAGCTTCTCTCCAAATTGCAGAAGGTCTAATTCCTATAATAATTCCTTCATTCTATAACTCAGAGTTGCTCAGCTTTCCTGAATGAACTCTGACTGACACAGTTATGAGGAGAATATCAATGATAGCTTCCAAGCAGTTTCAACAGCTGGGACTATGCCTAATTCCACCATTTTAACTGGATTGAGTCTTTTGTAGAGGTATGGTTGGCCACCACCTTTGAAGGCTCTGTGACAAATAAGAATCTCTTGTGCCTACCTCACATCCTCTTTACCTTTTACTGTAGTTTCATAGGTGTAAGTTAACAGTACCTTGCCTCAGGGGTACTTTACACTCTTGTTTTTTGCTGTGGAAATTGTGACATCTTGGAGGACACCTCTTGTACATTTGCAAACCTTTAGTGCAAAGAAGTTAACACCCTAAAAGCAACATTTCCATTGGGGGAATGGGAGCTGGTGGATAAATGCTCTCCTCTCCCATCCCTCATGTGGACAGTTCTGAAGTGTATTCCATACAGGTCTTCAGAGGGGTCCAGCAGGATTAAGCCCCAGTTGCCCATAGCAGTGGTCAGTTCAATAACATACACTTATATTGAGTCCCTCTCATTCCATTTTACCATTCCCAGCACTCCATTCCTGTTTTCTGGAAGTACTTCCCCAAATAAACTATCTGCATGCAAGCAATTGTCCCAGTCTTCTCTTTCTGGTGGGAACCCAGGCTAAGATAGAGCAGACCCAAAAATCTCCAGACTTGAGACTGGTCTACAAGAAATAGATGACATTATTTTAAATTAACACTCTGGATTTTGGTCAAACCAATGGGCCATCCAGACCTGGATTTCAGGTTACCTCTGTAGCCCTTCATTGAACAAAACAAAAATCAAGCTCTGGGCTAGATGCCAGGAGATAGTGATGAGCAATATATATATGTACTTCCTTTTATTGTAAATTTCACATAACAAAATTCACCATTTTACCATTTTAAAGTGCAACAATTCAGTGGCATTTAGTACATTCACAATGTTGCGTCACCATCAACATTATCTAGTTCTAGAACATTTTCATCACCCTAAAAGGAAACCCTGTGCTTTTTAAGAAGTCAATCCCCATTCCCACCTTCCCTCAGCCCAACTACTAATCATTTTATCTCTATGGATTTGCCTATTCTGTATATTTCATAAGTGGAATCATGTATATGGTCTTTTGTGTCTAACTTCTTTCCCTTAGCAAAATGTTTTCTAAGTTCATCCATGTTGTAGTATATATCAGTACTTCATTCCTTTTTATGGCTGAATATTCCACTGTATGGCTATACCAAAATTTGCTTATCCATTCATTTAACTGATGGACATTTGGAGTGTATCCACTTTTTGGCTATTGTGAATAATGCTGCTATGTACATTTGTGCACAAAATTTTGCATGGACCTGTTTTCAGTTCTCTTTGGTATAGACCTAGGAGTGGAATAGCTGGATCATATGGTAACTCTATGTTTAACATTTCAAGCAACTGCCAAAGTGGCTGCACCATTTTACAATCCCAACAATAACGGATAAAGTTTCCAAATTTCCCCATTCTCATCAGCACTTGTCTTTTTGATTAGAGCTTTCCTAGTGGATGTGAAGTAGCATCTCATTGTGGTATTGATTTGCATTTCCCTAATGACTACTGAATTTGTGCATCTTTTCATGTGCTTATTGTCCATTTTCATATCTTCTTTGGAAAAATGTGTATTTAAACCCTTTTCCATTTTTTTATTTGTTGAGTTAAGAGTTCTTTATATATTCTGGATACTAGACCATTATAGGCTATGTGTTTACAAATAACTTCTCCCATTCTATAGCTTGTCTTTTCATTTTTTTTAAAAGATTAATTTATTTATCCCCCTCCCCCATTGTTTGCGCTTGTTGTCTGCTTGTTGTGTGCTGAGTCTCGTCGTCTTCTTTTTAGGGGGCACCAGGAACTGAACCCAGAATCTCCCATGTGGTAGGTGGGTGCCCAATGGCTTGAGCCACATCTGCTTCCCTTTTCACTTTCTTGCTAATGTCTTCTTTTAATTAAAAAAAAATATTTTTATATGTTACAAGATACTCAGTTAATACAAGATAGTAACTATGATAACAATAAATGTGCTCTGGTCAAGGGTTACAGTCCCCCTACCTCCAACAATATAGTTCTTGATCTCAAGAAGATAACCACCTCCTAGGAGAGGAAGAAAGGAAGTGATCTCAACTCTATGTATGATGTGCTATATCAGGAGTAGACAGGAGGCTATGGTAGACAATAGGGAGTGGCTACCTAAATTCTCAGGTTGGGTGGGAATGGTAAGAGGTGGCTTTTCAGTTGAGGTGACACCTAAAATAAACCTTTAAAGGATGGGAAAGAATCTGTTTCAGGCAGATGGAAGAGCATGCATCTGTATAGGGGTTGCTGAGGGTAAAAATGATCATAAATAGAGTGGTTTCAAAAAATGGTTTGTTATAGAAAAAGAATACTCATTACAATCTAGGTTCCATCACAAATTCTAGTTGTCTGTAATCCATCAGTACTATAAGATTTGTCATGCAATGTTTCAAGTAATTTGAGCCTAATCTCCTAGAAATGAGGTCATCAAATTTGCTCTACAAAATCAAAGTGCTTGTTTTAAATGGTCAATTTCCATTTTTCCCTAATTAAGTTAAATCATATGAAATTGTTGATATTAGACATTTTCTAATTTATGAAAATAACGTTAGAAGATGAAATAATGTATTAGTTTATTGCTGCATAATAAATTACTACAAATAGTGGCTTAAAACAAACATTTATGATATCATATTTTCTGTGGGTCAGGAGTCTGGGCACCAGTCAGCTGGATCCTCTTCTCAGGGTTTCACAAGGCTGCAATCAAGGTGTCAACTGGGCTTGCATTCCCAGATGGAGGCTCAAGTGAATAAGAATTTGCTTCCAAGCTCATCTGGGTTGGTGACAGAATTCATTGACTGAGGGCTCCAGCTTCTTGCTGGCTGTTGGCTAGAGGTCATGGTCAGCTCCTAGAAGCTGCCTGCAGTTCCCTTGCTGTGTGGATCTCTCCACAGGCCCTCTCACAACATAGCAGCATACTTCCTCTAAGCCAGTAGGCAAAAAAAGTCTCTAGCATTATGAGTGTGCTATCAAGATGACGAAGTGTTATTTAATTTAATGCAATAATGGGAGTAACATGTCTAACTTTACTACTCTGAAGAGTGGTAAGAAATACAATCAGTATTTTAGGTAAAGATCAATCAGTGTGGGGAAAAAAAGATGGGCTTTTCTGCATTTTATTTCTCATACACTTTTGGCTAATGCTCAGAATATGGTTGTCCCTATTGGGTATAGAGGTATAATATAGAGGAGTGTCAAACTGTAATTTATATTTAACCATATGGAAGCATACCTTTTCAGTTTTTGCATCCCCCTTATAAAGATTTACTTTATATTTATTTCTCCACCCTCTCGTTGTTTGCACTGGCTGCTCATATTTTTTTAAAAGGCACAGGAAACCAAACCTGGGGCCTCCCATGTGGGAGGGAGGTGCCTAATCGCTTGAGCCACCTCTGCTCCATTTGTTGTGTCTCTCATTGTTTCCTCACTGTGTCTCTTGGTTGCGTCAGCTTGCTGTGCCATCCCGTCACACCAGCTCACTGTCTTGCTTGTCTCGTCTTCTTTAGGTGGCAATGGGAACCAAACCCGGACCTCCCATGTGGTAGGAGGGAGCCCAGCTGCTTGAGCCACATCTGCTTCCCAGTTTTTGTCCTTTTTAATGTCTCATAAGATTTTCTTGCAGTAGCTAAATCCCAGAAGGCATTACTAATATTGTAGAACAAACCTATTTTAAATCTTTTTTGTTCCTTTTCAATATATTTTAAAGTTTATGTTCTGAGATAATCTCTGGAAGGATATACAGGAAACTATTAACATCGGTTTCCTCTGTGGAGGAGAAATGAGTGACTGAGACATAATGTGAAGGGCAGGAGACTCTTCGTTGAACACCCTTTTGTACCTTTTGAATTCTGTTCCACGTGAATACATTTTCTATTAAAAATTTTTTTTTCTTTTAAAGACTTTAACAGGAGGCTATGGAATTTTGTTGGGAGTTCCTTCCCTCAGTGCTCAGTATAAAATCAATCACTGATCACAAAATCCAAGCAAATGCTGGAAAGGAAACGAGAAGATTCTCTACTTTGAGAATATTACTCCCTTCCACGAGGAAAGGCAATCACTGAGATTCATGTTGCTGGTGTGTGAGAATATACATTGAGTGCTTGTATTCTTTATTCTTATGTAACTATTGCCAAGCTGTGTAAGAGATAGAAAAGCTGAAAATTTCTAGGGAATAACTTTAGTAACTTAGTAAAAGAGGAGGCTACAGAACACAGACAATTGATAAGATAAAGAATTTAAGCTTTGCTTTAAGCCTTTGAAAAGAAAAAGTGAAAAAATAGGATTATGCTTAAGAGCCCTTAAAATGCTTAATTGAATATAGATTTAGATTTCCTTAATGCTTACTTTATAAATTAATCTTCTCTAATAAAGCATTTTTTTTTTTTTTTTTAAAGATTTTTATTTATTTATTCATTTATCCCCCCCTTGCTGCTTGTGCTCGCTGGGTCAGCCAACCACGCTGTACGGGCGGGCCTGCCCTCACCAGGAGGCCCCTGGAACCGAACCCGGGGCCCCCCACATGGCAAACAGGAGCCCTACTGATTGAGCCACAGCTGCTTCCCTAATAAAGCATTTTTAATGTTCATTCTTAAGTGGCTTTTTTTTTGGAGGAAAAAAAAACAATGAAAGGGAAAAGCACTCATGGGAACATCAGTTCTCTGGAAACATACAGCATATAACCCTCTGATATGCTACAATGCAGGGGGATCTTAACTCTGGGACCTACAGGATGACAAACTCCCTGAAATTGAACACGTTCTTATGTGAAGGAATCTTTCTGGAAGGGAGATGTAAAATACAGCACTAGAGTCAGACTTAGCAGAGATCCTATTCCAAATCACTGTGATGTGAGAATTTTGCCTGTTTCCTCAGCTGAAAAACATGAATTATACCATCTACTTTATCGGGTTATTTTGAGGATTAAATAAGGTAATATGCAAACATAGCCCTTAGTACATTAATTCATGGTAAACATTAAATGAACAGCAGCTATTATTGTAATTAAGTTTCCTTGCAAACGGTACCCATTGTACCCGTATATTCTAATTCAAAATCAAGCACTATATTCCTTACATCTTCTTTACTATCCTTAAATCATTTTCCCATTAGTGACAAAACAGTAATTTAGTATCCTTAATTCACTATAATAATAAAGAAAAAGCCCAAAGCTTTCAGGGTAGAGCCATATAATTTTGATTTCAGAAAACTTTTCAATATCTACTGGTTGGTTACCTCTTAAATATGATCATGTATACCCTTCTGTGGTGGTTTGGAACTGTATGCACCCCAGAAAAGCATGTTCTTAATGCTAATCCATTCCTGTGGGTGTAAACCTATTCTAAGTAGGTTTTTGTGAGGTTACTTCAGTTAAGGTGTGGCTCAGGGTGGATCTTAGTCTTATTAGAGTCCTTTATAAATGGGATGAATACAAGCAGATAGAGAAAGTCACAAATGCAAGAGGCTGAAAGCAAGGAAACACGGAAGAGAAGGGAGAGACCAGCAGATGCAGTCATGTGCTTTGTGTGACAGAGGAGTCCAGGATTGCCAACAGCCAGTCTTCAGGAAGAATGCATTGCTGTAATTTGGATATTCTCACAGACTCAAAACTGTAAGCTTGCAGGCTAATAAATTCCCATTGTTAAAGCCAACCCGTTTTATGGTATCTGCCTTTAGCAGCCTCACAAACTAAAACACCTTCAAAATAATGCAGCTTATAGATGATTTCTTCTCACAGAAATCATATTCCCTCTTTCCCCTAAAGGGGAAAGAATAGATCCAATAACCCTTGGGTAAAAGACAATGTTTTCAAGCCTCATTTTATCTGTAAAGGAGATAATACCTACCATAGAAGATAATGTAAGTAAAGTGCTTAGCACAGTGTCTGGCAAAGAATAGGCACTCAATAAATCCAACTGAATAAATGAATAAATATAGGAAGAAACTGTGGTAGGTTGAATTAACCCCCAGTTTAGACATGATTTCAATCTTAATCTGCATTCCTGTGGTTGTAAACCTATTGTAAATAGGACCTCTTGAAGATGTTATTTTAAATTTAAGCTGTGGCTCAGTTGACATTGAAGGTGGGTCTTAATCCAGACTACTGGAGGCCTCGTAAAGAGGACAGGGAATTCAGAAAAGAAAGGACAGGACCTTGTCATGTGGCCAGAGGCAAAGATAGAAGCCAAGGAAACCCAAGGATTGTGGCAAGACAGCACCAGACTACTACCAACCCCAAGAGGAAGAAAGCCTTCTAACCTCCAAAATTGTAAGACAATAAACTCCAGCTGTTTAAATCAACCCATTGTGCGCTATTTGTCATAGCAGCCTGCAAACTAAGACAGAAACTTTTACTAATTTTTTGATCTGTAATTTATAGATTTTATCTGCTCAGAGATTGTATTTTTTTTTTTTTAAAGAAAATCCCACTACATCTATATGGTCTCTGGATCCTACAGCCAGATATCTTTCAGAAAATACAATCAAGTCACATTACTTGTTATGAGCCCTACTTGCCTCTTTAGCCTCATTTCTTGCCAAACGTCTTTTAGCTTTGCAACCCCAGTCCTCCCTCACCAATGTGCCTTGCCCTCATTTATATCTAAGGCCTTTGTACCTGCTGTTCTTTACCCCTTTACCTCCAACCTTTATTTACTTAATTCCTACTCATTCTCCGGATACTGGCTTCTCTGGGAAGTTCTCCCCCTGCCACCCCAAAGATTTATTTATTTACTTTATACATTTAACACCCCCCCTCCCATTTTGCTGTTTTGTGTCCATTTGCTGGGCAATTCTCTGTGTCTGTTTCCTGCCCTCTCTTCTTATCCTTCTCCTCCTGTCTTCACCGGGATTCAATCCTAGGGACCTCCGATGTGGGAGAGAGGTGTTCTGCCACCTGTGCCATCTCAGTTTCTGGTTTTTCAGGGCATATCATCTTGGCTCTCCCTTGTGTCTCTCTCCTGTTACGTCATCATCTTGCTGCGTGGCTTGGCAGGGCCTGGCATGCCCGTGCACCTTCTATATTTTTATTTTATTTTACCAGGAGGTCCTGGGGATCGAGCCCAGGTCCCTCCATATGGGAGATGGATGCCCAACCATTTGAGCCACATGCGCCCCCTGAAAGTTCTCGATAATGTCCCTCTCCCTCACTCCCTATACTGTCTGTTAGGACATGTTATACCGTAACTGCCTACTAGTAATTACCGCTAGACTTTATTACTTATATCTCAAGGCCTTTAATATAATAAGAGCTCAATGAGTGTTACCAAGGGGCCCATTTGGGTTGACAGGTTATATTCCCCCCTCTCCCCCCAATAATATCCCATTTTTGTCTTTATTTGCTTGAAAACTCAGGCAGCTGGTAGTCTCTCCGTTTTATAGACCTATTATGATGATCAGTCTTACTATACTGTATCCCACTACTTCTAATTAATTTAGTACTTCTGAAAAATTGATATAAAATTGTACTTCAGGAATGGTGTTCTCCAGTGAGGACTTTTCTATCTCTTTAGCAAGACCAAGGCAAATAACTTATCCCTGAGCACATTAATCAAGTGGTCATACTCATTCTATATTGATAGAAAAAAACAAAAACTTCCTAAAGTCCAGTAAATTACTGCTGAATTAATATTTGCAGGACATACAAAAATAAAAATCTAACCTTTCACAAACTGAAATAAAATAGTGTAGGAACAGGCAAATCATAGAAAACAGTTCCTTTCTTTACCAAGATTTTTATACTCTTCTTTTTGAATCTCAGTTTAAAATTTAAAAAATAACACCACCTTAGCTCAATAAACAAATACTCAAAGTATAAAACATCATACTGCAATAAGAAATGAAGACTTTAGATACTTAATATTTTTATTGTACACTTATAAACAGAAAACTATCACTCCAGAGTTAAAGATGAGTTATGAAGTATGAATTAAGAATAAAAAAGAAACTAGTTAATCATACATTTAACTTAGAAAATTTTCTGAACCTTCCATAATTAGATAGATATAAGCTCAGATGTCAGTAGGTTTAGAAAACCAATGTGTAGGGGGCGGATGTGGCTCAAATGGTTGGGCGTCCATCTGCCATATGGAGGGACCTGGGTTCGATCCCCGGGACCTCCCGGTAAAATTAAAAAAAAAAAAAAAAAAAAAAAAAAAAGAAAACCAATGTGTGGGAAGCAGATGTGGCTCAAGCTGTTGGGTGCCTATCACACGGGAAGTCCCAGGTTCGGTTCCCGGTGCCTCCTAAAGAAGACAAACAAGACAGCAAGCTGACGTAACAAAGAGACAAAACGAGGAAATACAATGAGAGACACAACAAGCAGGGAGCGGAGGTGGCTCAAGAAGTTGGGTACCTCTCTCCCACATGGGAGGTCCCAGGTTTGGTTCCCACTGCCTCCTAAAAAGAAGACGAACAGACACAGAGCAGACAATGGGGAAGGAGAGGTATAAAGAAATCTTTAAAAAAAAAAGAAAACCACTGTGATGTCCATGTACTTTTGAAATACATTAGTTCAAATTTAACAGGCAGTTTTGGCACAGAGTTGTTACAGGGGATGGTTTATTTATAAATAATACTAGGAAGTCAAACATACTATCTAAAGTCTTGTAAAGTACAAAGTATACAAGAAGCTTGATTATTGAGCATAGAGTAGGTACTAGGCAAATGCTTATTGTTTAGAAGTCCATCTTTTGAGCAATAGAAGTGGCCTGGGAAAATAATCTAAATATTTTTTGCTTCATGTGGTGGTTTGAAACTGTATTTACCCTAGAAAGACATGTTCTTAAAAGTTAATCCCTTCCTGTGGGTGTAAACTCATTGTAAGCAGGACCTTTTAATGAGGGTACTTCAGTTAAGGTGGACCCACCTCATTCAGGATGGGTCTTATCCCATTACTGGAGAACTTAATAAACAGAATGAATATAGAGAGAGCAAGCCACAGAAGCAAGAAGCTGAAAGCAAGGAAACCTGGAAGAGAAGGGAAAGACTAGCAGATGTAGCCATGTGCCTTGCCATATGGCAGAGGAGCCAAGGATCACCTGCAACTGGTCTTCAGGAAGAAAGCATCGCCTTGATTTGGACATTTTCTCAGCCTCAAAACTGTAAGTGAATAAATTCTCATTGTTTAATTTGAACCATTTCATGGTAATTTGCTTTGAGTAGTCTAGATACTTCATCTTTAAAATGGGAATAATGGCTACTATGTAAGTTACTGTCTGGATTAAGTGGAGGTATTACATAAAAAAGGTTAGTCCAGGGAAACGGATGTGGCTCAATAGGTTCAGCGTCCGTCTACCATATGGAGAGACCGGGGTTCGATCCCCGGTACCTCCCGGTAAAAAAAAAAAAAAAAAAAAAAAAAAAAGGTTAGTCCAGTGTCTTCCACACAGCAACAGCTAAATAATATCATTAGTAGTCTCTTATTCTTGCATTAATTTCCTTCCATCCACTTCCAAAACGAGAGGCTGACAGAGTGCTAGTTCTACTCTGGATATTTTAGGAGATTAGAGCAATATTGATTTTAAGGCAGAAACTTCATATATCTCAATAGTGAATTTGAAAAGCTAGCATGTTTATACAATGCAGAGATTTTTCCTTCCTTCCATCATTTTCCCCTCTTCAATCACTAATGCCACCCCCTAATCCTATTTTCCTCATACCAAATAACCTGCATCCTTGAATGCATTAGTTTTTATACTTGATAGTGGAAGATGTAAGAGGAGTTGTCAAAACTTGACCATGGATGAGTCAGAAAAAATAAAAGTAAGTTGGGGCTTTAGGAAAAGGCAACAATTAGGCCATTTCTCTTAGTGTTCCAAAGAAGAAAAAGGGACTATAATAATTAAATCACACTACAGTGGAGTAGGAGTTTTTACCAAATAGCCCACCACAGAAAAGCTATTTATGAGCCATTTTTTTATGATCCTGTTTTGCCACCAAATGTGGAATGTTCCCTGTACTTGTAATCATATGGGTGCTGAGGCTGAATGTGAAATATGTATTACTGGTTTAAAAAGTCTGAATTTAGTAATTATTTTAGACTTTGGAAACTTGGAACAGTGCTGTGAAATGATGTATAAGGTTAAGTAAATGCAGTCTTACCTTCAGACATTTTCTACTAAAGAGTTAACACAATTGAGTTTTAAAAATATTTGCTAAGGGCCTCCCAACAGTGCGCCAAGCATAGAGCTTGGTGCTAGCACACATATGAAGAGGAGTACAACAAGCTCAAGTTGAGACATTTACATGGTTACTATGTGGCAGAGTCAGGAATAGAACAGAGATCTAAGTCCAAAGTTCATATTTGTAAAATACCATTAAATTTGGGCATTGTTATTTATCTCTGTACTTTGTGCAAATGAGAAACCCATTCTCCATGCTTCACAGGGTTACTGTGAGGATGAAAAAATATATGTGAAGTGTCTACCCCAAAGCTAGTATATAGTGCCAATTAATGACAGTTGCAATTCTCTTCTTCCTGGTGTAACATCTTACATAGCAACGGTGTTCAATAAATGCTAAGCCAGAATAAAGGAAACTAGTTTTTAAGACCTTGAAAAGACTATAAGCATCTTATTTTAGGTCTACTGGCACCAAAAATTTGGATCAATTGATGCAATTAACTATTCTGTTTTACTATGAAAGTCATATACAACTAATGATACATGCAAAAATATAGTGAATAGATATCTCAATAATTCAAAACTAAATGTGATACCAGTCTATTTTGCCTTATCACTCCTCCCATCCTTGGGATTTCAGGATTGCAGAGAAAAGGTTTTGCTTAATGTTAAGAAAAGGCTTCTAGATGTAAATACCAGAAAATTTTAAATCAAAAGTAGCTGATTGGGAGGCGGCTGTGGCTCAATCAGTGGGGCTCCCGTTTGCCATGTGGGGGGCCCCGGGTTCGGTTCCCGGGGCCTCCTGGTGGGGGCGGGCCCGCCCGCGCGGCGTGGTTGGCTGGCCCGGCGAGCGCAGGCAGCAGGGGGGGGATGAATGAATAAATAAATAAAATCTTTAAAAAAAAAAGTAGATGATCTCCAATAGACTATACTTCAAGTGAACTGTATATATTTTAGAAAGAACATTTTTGCATGGCTGCAAAATGTCTGATATACATTTACATTTTAAAAATCATATAACCAATCCTGATATTCATTTCCACCCACTGTCTTGAAAGTATACAAATAAGGGCAAATAATCCACTTTCAATCACTTTCTCTGTTTTCAAGAAACAAATATGGGTAACTCCTTATAATTTTATTTTCCCTTAATAAACTAAACAGGACAAGAATATTTTAAATTCAGTAGATATTCTATTTCATATAAATGGACAAACAAGTAGTGAGTTGAGAAAGTTTTCTTTTGAGTTTAATGGTAGTGTTATAAACCATTTAAGCCACCATATCTAAACTAACTTTTTTTACTATTACTTTTTTTTTAAAAGGAGGTACCAGGAATTGCACCCAGGACAAAACAAGGGAAGTAGCATATGAATTTGGTCTTGAAGGTTAGGGTAGAATTTGGTCATCTAGTGATCTAAATTCCAGTCAAAAGAACAGTGTGAGCAGAGGGTCAGAGGTGAAAGACTTTGTAGTCCATATGAGAATGGTTCAATTTCTAAAATAAAATAAGTAATGGAAGTATGACTAGAATTCTAAGATATAAAATTTAGAGTAAAAATTGTTTTCAAAATGCTAGATTTCATTATGATTAGAGAAGTATATAACCTGAGAGTCATTAAAATTACCATTCATGAAACAGATTAATTCTTCATCTATATTTGTGTTTAACTGAAATCTGCATTTACTACTCTGATCTGTTGATAACGGTCTTAAGCTTGGCTCCATTATACTCTAGAAGTCCATTCAGACTAATTTGCTGAAGAGGAAACAATTAAAGACAGAAGAAAAATGAAATGCCAGATCAACTGAACTGAGACAGAAGGAAGAGTGCCAACATGGAACAATGAAAAGGATGGGAAAAGGGAGGAATGGATTAGTGGAGACAGTTTAGTCTTTGCTATTTTGCATTTGTTTCAAGTCACACACTCCTGGAAGCTGATCAAGTTGCTAAGGAAAAAAAAATAGGCCATTGCTTTTAGTTAAGTTTATGGTAGATTTTTAATTCAGTAAAATATAATCAAATGTACTATGACCAAAAATACTGACAGTGCATTACATTAGAGAGTCCATTTTGGAACTAAAGTCATAAATAAATTTCATATTCCAGAGACTGGAAAAATAAAATCTGCAGTGTAAAGTCTACTTTAAAATGCCCTGCAATAGAATTATGTATGTAGATGCTGGTGCTAATTCTAGGTTATTTTGTTCTGATGTCAACAGCATTTATAATATGGAAACATAAATTCTTATGGCAGGTGCCTGAGTTGTTAAAGTTCATGAGAAAACTCATGTTTCTTTTAAAGGGAGGATTTCTCCTCAAAAAACTATAAATCAATAATATACTCTCATTACTGTTCTCACATTTTCAGATTTTCAATTGGTGGTCGTTCCCTGAAATTTCCTTTATGAGAGGTAGTAATACTAATACCGGCTTTAGATTTTCCAACTATTTAACCTTAGTTAATTCTCTGAAAATGATATTCCTCTATGAGAACATCTAGTTAAAGAAACCCAGAGTAAAATTTAGTAGTGAAAGAATTATTTCAAAATAAAAAGTTACCATTTAATTTATATTTAATTATTTAACAGCTGGTTACCCAGTGTAGTCTAAGGTCATTGTGAAAAGTTACAGTAATCAAACATCTGGTCCTTTTTGAGATTCTTCCAATTTAGTAACCTATTTGGGAAGTTTGGGTTTTTATACACTAGTCTTTTAAATATTGGTACTTTTATCTATCAGGCTTCTAAAAGCAAATGCAAAAAGCAACTCTAACTGGCTTAAAACAAAGACATTTATTTGAAAGATATTGTTAGTCCATATAGTTGTTGGGAAAGCTGGAGACTGGGCTCAGAAAATACTCAAGAACAAAGGAAGACTAAAGATTGAGGGCTACCCCACAGAAACAGCCTGGAAAGTACCTTGTGCTGCTGCAAGACCCTGGCCACTATAGCTTGTGCTTCTGTCCCTGGACAGTGAATGCTATCACTGGCACCACTCCCATTAACTTCACTCCTTTTCTACTAGGTGTTCCTATCCCAACCTATTTCTCTACAGTCCCTGCTTCTCTTTGTCACCAGCTCTCAATTCACCATCTAGGGTGGTAGTGTCTACTTGGCTGAGTCCTGGGTTACATGCTGAAGCCCTACCCACAAAGAACAAGAAAGGAAGTGTTTGACCATTTAGGCTTTTGTACTGGGAGGTGGACTCTGCCTTCAACCAAGACCTATAGAGTGAGAAATTCTCCAAAACTGGGAAAAAAGTTGTTATGCTGGGCTGCCAGAAACGTCAAATGACCAATACAGTAACACTGGTCTATTCAGGAAGGAATGGCTGAAACAACACAAAGCTCTTTAATCCCCGGCTCAATACTTTGAAGCAAAGGTCTGAGTGATGACTTACCCATGTCCCTGCCTCCACATTTTTTAAACCTCCAATTTGGGTCCACACTGTTCCCATACATGTGCTTAGCTCCATCCCAAGTGATTATCAACAAATCAGGCTCAAGGCTGAGAGACTCCTCTTGATCTGACATTTCAACCACTAGTCTTCTGTTTCTTCCTATGACTAGGCCATAGCCTTTCATCCTTATTCCTGGACCTTGGATCTCTCTCATATTGCTTCCTTCTCTCCATGTTGAAATTCTTAGGCTTACAGTCAGAAGAACTAGTATGAGTCACAACTTCATCACTTACAAGCTTGGGAAAAGCCTAGCTATTAATCTCTGAGCCCCACAATACCCACAGGCTGTCAGGATGACCAAATGAGATAAAGTAAAGCCCTTCTTTGCAAACTAAAATTATAAGTATGATTTTTATCAGTTAACACCTCCAATAGATAATACAATAAAATCACACAGTTCTTTAGGATTGTGGCCTCATCTAGATCTCTCTGATTCTTCTGGGCACTGAAGTCTGATCTTTATTTTATTCCAAAAAAAAAAAAATAATTTTGTAATCAAAGCAATATATGCCTATAGTTTAAAAAGTCTAGTAGTAATAAAAAGATTACTTTAAAAACAAACCACACCCCCCCTCCGGCCCTCTCTCTCTTTACTCCCAGTCCTGCTCCCCAAAGGTAACTAAATTCTTCTGCTGTTTCTTCTGGTATTTTTCTCTATAATTTTTAGTACATCAATATTCAATGTTCAATTTATGGTGACTATTTAAATGCTGTTTACTGCTGAGTCAAATTGTATATTAGAATTATATTTTCTTTCACATATAATTTTTTTTTTATTTAAAAATTAAAGATTTTTTATTTACTTTATCCCTCCCCCTTCCCCCAGATGTTTCACTTGTCTGTCTGCTCATTGTTTGTTTGCTCGCCTTCTCCAGGAGGCACTAGAACCGAACCTGGGACCTCCCACATGAGAGGTGACTGCCCAACAGGCTGAGCCACATCCGCTCCCCATCCCCAGGATGCTGCGTCTAGCTCTGTTGCGGTGGAAGGCGGTGTCTGCTTGTATTCTTTTAGGAGGCACTGGGGCCAAACTGGGACCTCCCATGTGGTAGGTGGGCACCCAAGTGGTTGAGCCACATTTGCTTTCCTGTAATTTTTTATTTTTCTTGTAGATATTGTCCTTTTTTCTCATTTGCTTCATTTTCCATGAACCTATTGCGAATTATTCATAAATGCACCAAAATATCCATAAACACTCCATCAACATAATTGATTTCTTCCTAGATAACTCCTTCCTGGAGACTTTCACCCTTCTAGTCAAGATGAGTTGTCTACTAGACCTGCTGCACAGCTGTTACCTAAGATTTCCCTTTGCTTATTTCTTTTGTTGGACTCCATTTTCTGGATCCCACTCTTCTTGTTCCTCTTTTTTGTTTTTATTTTTTGTGGTACCCGGGACTTCGTATGTTGGAAACTGGTGCTCGACCACTGAAGACACATCAGCTCCCCTGAGTTGTTTTTTTTTTTTTTTTTAGAAGGCACCAGGGATTGAACCCAGGACCTCTCATGTGGGAAGGAGGCACTCAACCACTTGAGCCACTTCCGTTCTCCCTCACTCTTCTTTGTTCTTGGTTTACTTCATTGTTTTGTGGACCACATCTTCCAGTAGCTTCCTGAGTAGGGGTGCAGGGGAGGTTAAAAAAAAAAAGCTAAAAAAACCACTTATTTCCTTTACTTAGACTTATGCTTGATTGACAGTTTGGATAAGTACAGAATTATGCATTTAAAATAATTTTCCAACAGCTTTTTGTAAGCACTACTCTACTGCACTATAGTATTGAGTTGTAATTGAAAAGTTCAATACCATTCTGATTCCTATTTCTTTGTATGGAACCTAATTTTTTTCTCTCTGCAACATTTTAGAATCTTCCCTTTTCCCCTAGTGTTCCAAAAGGGTTGAGCTTTTTAAATATGGAAATGATTTTCGTTTTTGGTAATATTTCTCACATTATGCCTTAGATAATTTCTGCTGGACGATGAATCCTCTACTTTTCTTCCATTTTTAAAAAAATGTCCATTTCTTTATTTACTTTCCAGATTTTTTTCAACTTTATCTTTTAATCCTTCCATTACATTTTTCATCTCTGCTACCTTACCTCCAAAAGGTCCCTTTAAAAACTTCATAGCATCCTATTTGTGTCTCATTGATGCAATAAAATATTCTTTTAACTAAGAATCTACTGATTCTTTTGAAGTCTTTTTTTTTTTTTTAAACAAGGTGCTGTATCTTTTTTTTAAAGATTTATTTTATTTATTCCTGCCCCCCCCCATTGCTTTTTGTGCTATCTGCTCTCTGTTTGTTGTGTGCTCGTCTCCTTTTTTTATTTTTTAGGAGGTACCAGGAACCAAACCCAGGACCTCCCATGTAAGAGGGAGGTGCCCAATGGCATGAGCCACCTCCACTCCCAAGGGCCAAAGTCTTCTGCTCCCATTTATTATCTGCCTCTTCCAGTACTTTTTTTTTTTTTTTTTTTGACTTATGTCTCAATTTGGAAGCCTTCCTCAAGTGTCCAGGGATCCTTGGATGTGTTTTCATAATTAAGAGGCAGCCGTTTGGAAGTCTGTTGTACAAACAGACTTACTGACTGTGTCTTTTCTGAGGAACAACTAGAAGGCAAGCTGGTCTTTCCACTGTGTAACTCCTGAGCATAATTTCATTGTAGAACTCTGAAACATTAATATCTATAGGTCTATATACCATTTCTAGAGCTTGAATTGTATATGGCTAGATGGGATTAGAGCATTTAGTTTGCAGATTTTCACATAATTCCAGATTTCAACCTTGAGTAGAAGTTATTTTTAGATTTGAAATCTGTGTTCAATTTCTTTAGAAAATAAATTATAAGTCTTCTGTGTTTGACAGGGGGTGGGGAGGGGTACAGTGAGGAAGACTGGACAGGGAGACAAGGGTTTGACACCTGGCTTTAAGTGATACTTACGCAAGTATGGACAAAGGGACCACAGATACAAAATGGAGAATGAGAACTCAACTATGTATAAATGGGAATTTTAAAAAGGTGGTGCCATCTTGGGAGAAAAGGACTGTTTAATAGAGGGTTCTCAGAAAACCAGCTCATTTTATGGAGAAAGATAAGACCACATCCCTTTATAATACCATACATAAAAGGGTGGGGGAAAGGGTCCAGCTGCTCTGAGTTCAGACTTAAAATCAAATCCTCCTTTTTGGCTGTATACCACGCTTATTCCTGTTTTCCAAAGTACTTGGTACGCTCATGGCTTGAGCATTCCGGAGTTCTGAGGGTTGAATTGCCTTTTCTCTCTTCAGTAGCTCCCTTTACAGGCTCTAGAGTTAAAATTTTCTCCTCTCTGTTAATGCAGTAATCAGTTCTCTGGTTTTCATCTTCCAAAAATGTCAATACACTTTTTTCCAAATGTTTTTTCCTCAGGTATCTTTGTCCTTGATGGCTTATACTTGTTTTAGTCCTTTACTATAATATTAGTAGGGCTTTGGAGGAAACAAACACGTGTTTAATCTGCTATGTGTAAAAAGAAATCAAATCAAGTTAAATGCCAGCTTGTAGTTGAGGCCCCATTACCTATTAACTCACCTCCCTAAGTAACTGTCTACTTTTCTGAATAAAACACATTCTCTCTGTAGGTCAAGAACTTTCTCTTTTACCCATTTGCCAAACTACTGTCTGTCTGCCTATATTGCCTCTATTTATGATGCTCTTGAAACTATTAAATAACCTCTACCTTGAAGGGCATAGCTAGTCTCAGGGTCCCAGCCTCTCCTGATAGAATTTGTTTCACTCTCAAACTAGACTTTATCTTTAAAGTTAAATCTACTTTGGAATAAAAGATTACAATTGTTAAATCAAAAACATTTACTGAGTCCCAGGCATTGCAGGCACGAAGATGAGAACAATATGGTCTTACCCTCAAGTTGCCCAATTGTCTATTCTCACAGCCTTTCTTATCTGTCTCATCTGAGTCATAGAATATAGAAAATGATTTCAGTGACTGTGGTAGCTTGAAGTTAGGTACCCCAGAAAAATATGTTTTTAATCTTAATCCATTCCTGTGCATGTGAACCCATTGTAACTAAGACATTTTCCAAATGCTATTTTTAGCCCAACTGAATCCATTTGGGCTTTAATCCAGATTACTGGAGTCCTTTACAAACTGAATGAAATTCAGGCATAGAGAGGAAAAAGTCATGGGAAATAAGAAGTTTGGAGTCAATGGAACCTGGAAGAGAAAGCAGAAGACACTGCCCTGTGCATTGTCACATGACAGAAAAACCAAGGACCAAGGATTACCAGAAGTCAGCTCCACAATGGCAGAGTTTGCTAAGATAAAGCACTGCCTTGCTGGCGCCTCAAATTTTGGACTTCTCCTAGCTTCAAAACCATGAGGCAATAAATTCCCATTCTGTAAGCCAACCCATTGTATGGTATTTGTTTTAGCAGTTAGGAAACTAATACAGTGACCATTCGCTCAATTCTTCCAAAAATGATACACAATTAGTACCATGCTGGATGCATAGGAGAGAAGTTAATTAAATTACACACAACGATGCCTCAGGGTATTATTACAGGGTATAAAGCCCTTGCAGAACTCCTCAGAAAAGCTGATTGTAAAGTGACAAGTAGCCAGATACTTAAAATCATTTGATAAGTGCAATGATAAGAGATATATGCAACAACTTACTATAATGATAAAATTAGAAGAAAATCTTAAAAATAATTATCCAGCAAAAAAAATCCATAAAATCTATTTAATACTGGGTTTAGTCAATATACTTATTAAAATTATTTTCTGAAAACATAAAGTTGGTTTTAGAAAGATTGTGGTGGAGAAAGATTTATACTGTGATGATGATTATCACTTAGCTAACATCTGTTGAATATGTACTATGTATCAGATGCTATTCAAGTCACTTAACATATATTATTTCCTCTAATTCTCATAATCCTACCTCACAGGGTTACTGTTCTTATATTATAAAAGAGAAACAGGGGTCTAGAGAAGTTAAGTGACTTGCTTAAAGTCAAACAAATTAAGACACGGTAGAGAAGAATTCAACGATGACTCAGGGTATTACAGGGTGTAAACCAGTCTCTCTAGGTTCCAGAACCTAAGCTCTTAAGCTTTATGGTATAAAAGCCACCTGAAGTGACCAAATATCTCCCTCTCATGGAAAGAAGAAATAAAAATTGTGTTAAAGTTATGTTAGTTATGAACCCTAATATGAGCATGGGTAAAGGGGAAAGAAAAGGCCTACATGGAACACAAACAAAAAAACCCAAACTCTGTATTTTTAAAAACAAAAGGAAACAGAAGAGCTATATATACCCAAACTTAAGAGAATATTTGTAGGTTGTGTTTTTCTTCTTAAGTAATCAAGATTTAGGTAACATGAGTTGTTTTATATCTTTAAGCGTAATGAACAAAATACAATTTTCTAGCTAAATGATGAAAAAAATTTAGCTCACTTAGATAAAAGAACTCTAGTTAAGTAATTAAGTAATACCAAAGAACCAAGAGCATGCCCACAATTTTACTTTTCATTGAAAATTTAAAAACAAAACAAAATTATATTAAAGATTTCTCATTTTCTTAAAACAGCAAAATATATACAACACACTTTGGTTTTTTTTTTTTGTTTTTTTTTTTTGGTAATGTTGCAACCTTCAAATTTTTCTTTAGAGGCCTTTTCTGACAAATTTGTTTTACAGAGTCAATTACGGTAGCTGAAGCTATTAGGTTATTTTTGATAACATTTTCCTATGTCTGACAACAAAATATTCTACTATTAATAGTGATTATTTTAAATTAATAAGAAAATATCCTAATGACATTTTGATTGTGGTAATAAAACAAACCTAGTACTATTACTAGAAAAGATAATGGTAAAATAAGATTTGAAGAGATTCTTTATGTAAAAGAAATCTCAACTTTTCTTCACCATGTTTATTAATAATTCTTTTTATCTCTTTGCATTTTATTACTACCATTGTTATTTAATAGGGGCCTTATTTTCCTCAAAGCCTTAATAATTTGTTGATTTAGCAATAAAATACACATTATTCTAAAGTTAGAAAAGTGTGCTTGGGGAGCGGATATAGCTCAAGTGATCGAGCGCCTGCTTCCCATGTACGAGGTCCTGGGTTCGATCCCTGGTACCTCCTAAAAAAAACAAAACAAACTAAAAAAAAAACAACTCTCATTGGGGAGTGGATATAGCTCAGTGACTGTTTCCCATGTATGAGGTACTGGGTTCAATCCCTGCTATCTCCTTTAAAAAAAAAAAAAAAGAAAGAAAGAAAAAAAAAGTGCTTAGTTTTCCTTATTTAAATTCATGTCTTTTTATCCAAGTCATTAACATTCCATTCTAACTGGCAACTTCTGATGTATTTTTTTAAGCAAATATGCATTAGTTAAATTTCTCAAATAATCCCATGTGATATAGCTTGTTTTCTTTTATATCAGGCCACAGAAAACTCAGTATGTATTCTGTCAAAATAGTAAACTCTCTTAGCTCTCCCACAAAAGGTCTCTTTCCAGCTCTGAAATGCTATGATTCTGGCTTTTACTAACAGATATATACTTATTTTAATGTAACTTTCATGTAGTCATTGGCCTTTAACACAAAAGATGTGCTATCCTACTTAAAATTTTGTTTAAATTAAATGAAGAAGGCACAGGAGCCTAGCCTTCACTGTGTCATTCACTGTAGGATGTTCATGATTTACAGGCTGAGTCTAAAAATAAGATACAAGATATTTTAAAATTTAAATCCGAAGTCCTACGCAGTTCTCTAATTCAAATAAATCTGTATCCATTGTGACTATCTTCATTTTCAAATGAATATTTGTTTTTATTCTAAACATTTACACATCAACAAGGTACTAAACGTAAAAATGAGAATCTAAGTTATTCAAGGAGTCCAAAATCAAGAATAACCTTAAAATCTGGGCAAATGGGCTAATCCAAAGCTTGAGTGGAGACAGGATATAGATGGGTGTTAGGTAGCATAACTATGATCTTCCATTAGGGAGGAAAGAGTTTCATCTACTGCTGTTTAGTCACTAGTTTTGAATGCTTGGTTTTAATACTCAATGAAGAGCCTCATAGTACCCTCAAAATTCAGCCTCAGATGTCATAATTACAAGTTGGGGAAAAAAAAAAACCCTGTCACATCCAAAACACTGAAATTGTACAACATGTCAGTTGTGTTTTCAATTTGGAAGACAAATATGTAATTTTGGAAATCAAAATTTTAAAATCAGAATTTCATACCTTGTGCAAGCATGTTAAATTCCAAGAACAGTGCTATATGGTAAAGTTCCATGGCTTCTTCTGCCCTGGTCATGTTTGGCTTCCCAGCGACGAGAGCTTGAACTTCACTGAGACTCCCAACAGAGGGACTACAGTGCAAAACTGAGAGGTCCACCACGTCCGTATACATACAGTGTAATATAACTTTTGCATATTTTTTTGGTATAATGGACTCGTCTAATATAATTCTTGTGGGAGTCCTCAAAGTTCGGTCTGTGATTTCTTCACCAGTCCGTATTCTCCTTTGTAATAAATTTCGAAAAAACGGGGACCTGGCTGAAATAATAGCCTTGTGAGCTTTGAGCTCTTCATCTAAGCAGTTCTGATTTCCACCAAAAGCTTCAACCAGTTCAGAGTCTGAAGAAAAACTAAGGACAACATCATAATAACACATGTAATCAAAGAGTCCACGCATATCTACATCGAGGGAATTTGGTGTTCCAAATTCTTCACTAAGCTGAACGAGGATATCGACATTTTGAAACCTTGAGTCCTCCATCCCAAAATCTCCTGTATAAAGGTAGTGTAATAAAGCAGAAAACATGGGCATATCTATACCAGCTGTATTGATATCCATTATTATCTCTGCTCCATACTCAGGTGAGGAAGAAAGCAGTGTTTTAAAAAATGGACACCTTGCTGCCAAAATGGCACGATGAACAGGAAAACAAGTTTCTTGAAATATTAAGTCTACATCAGTACAATACTTGTACTCGTAAAGATCGGCCATATCTTTCTGTAATGTCTGGGCTTCTGGTCTAGCCAAACTGGCTTGTAGAGAAAGCTCCTTTAAGGCTGAAGTTCCCTCATATTCCTCCACTAACGCATTGACATCTCTCACATCCCACCCAGACAGGAGTTCTCGCATCTGCTTGGCGTGATCAGCAGACCTATTAGATTTTCGACGCTTAATAAACTTCTTTTTGAGGGTGGCAAGGCCAGAGGTTCTCTTTTTTTTGTCTTGTGGTTTCTCGTGGCCATGGTCAAGGCTATACAATTTTGATTCACAACCATAGCCTTGCTGAGAATAGGATGATGTTCCTATGAAGGAAATGAAACAAAGGAAAATGTTTCTTTTTTAACATTCATTATCAACATTAATATATTTCATGACACAAGATTTTGCAAACACTCATGAACCACACAAATGAAATTGACTTTTGTTTTTATAAAGAGTTAAAATAACTCAAAAATTTTATATTAAATAAGAAATAGTGACGAACAAAGCAAATTATTTGAATTAAAAAAAAATGCTTTTGGTTCTCTGGCTATCAAGGACTTTGTAGACACTAATCACAGATTTTTAGGAAATAAGAGCTAGATAGATTTGTAAATTAAGATTATTATTTTTATATAATTGGGAAATATTTCTTTTTCTTAACTACATCAAGGCTGTATTTGTATGTGCTACAGCAGTTTGGTTAGGATAAGTATCATATAAGTCAGATCTATATTTCCTGGGGGAAAACATCTAGATTCCACAGCATTATTATCTATAATAACTTTTCACCCACAAAGACCACGGAAAACACAATTCTATTTATATTCACAAAAGAAAATGAAGTTAGACAAACAGAAACAGTTACCTATAAAAGTTTGTTGGGCTTGTGAATTTCCCCCTACCCTCGGGGAACATGAATGAGGATAGTTAGATGCATTAGCACCCATTTTCTTCAGTCACTCAGGCATTCCATCTGCTGGTTCTTCAGAGTATAATCCCAGAGGCCTTTATGAACCTTCAACCCTGGATCCAACAGCCTCTTTTCATCCATTTCTTGATATGAAACAAAAATAATTTTATTCACTTTTTCCAAATGTATCTCAAATCACACAGTTAAAAAAGCAGTTACTAAAAATTGCTTTAATTTGTAAACAATGACATACTGTTAAAATCACAAGTAAAAACTAGAAAATGTAAAGAAATTTAAAAAATTATGAATCCATGTTAATTGCAATTTTGAGCCACAAAATGTACCAATTATATACTTTTAAAGGCAGCAAGAAGTAACATGTCAGATGAACTTAAATATACACAGTTATAGAAAGGGTATTTTATTTTATTTTATTTATTTATTTATTTTTTTTATCAGGAGGTACCGGGGATCGAACCCCGGTCTCTCCATATGGTAGACGGACGCCGAACCTCTTGAGCCACATCCGTTTCCCTAGAAAGGGTATTTTAATTCACAAGGAAAAGTATTTGGCCTAAAAAAAAATGTTTCAACTTTTAAAAAAATCCTTAAAACGCAACCACCAGTCATTATAATCTAATATTCTAAACAATTTACAAACACTTAAGAGGATGATATCAGTACTATACACACTGTGAAATTGGAATGACAAATGATTTTACTAACCATCTTGATTTGCTTGAGCTTCCATTTTATCCAGAGAATTATAAAGAAGAAACAGGTTAACTGAAGCAGGCTGACATACCAATAATCCTTTGCAGCGCTGATAAAAAGTACCTGCCCCAGCCTGGGAGGAAAAACTGTAACCGAGTTCAAGCTGACACCAGCAAGGTCTGCTGATCTTCACCTTATAGCCACAACCTTACATTAATATCTTGCTTGCTAATTAACCAAGTGGGCCTCAAGGAGACCCTGCTCAAATAGCCCCTGGCCCTGTTAGTACATGGAATGCATGTACCAAGCATAAATCATGTCCCCTTTATCCCTCCCGATTCCCCCAAGACCTCCCTTTATTTCAAGCAGCCATAAAAGCTGCTCCCCCAACTCAAATTTTTGAGCAGAAACCTCTTTTGGTGCTGCTCCTGCATTAATGCAACTTTAGCTCAATAAAGTTGCTCTGCACCCCCCACCCCGTTTTAAGTCTGTTTATTTTACAAACACTTAGGTTGATATTAGTACTATACACATAAAGAACAGATAATCAAGTGATTGGTTTGTTGTTTTCTGCCTTAGATATAATTGCTTAAATTGATCTTTAATCTGTATAATTGGGCATTTTACTGAAAGGTAGACAGTTAAAACTAGGTATCTTTAGGCTAATTGTTCAATAGTAACTTTGAGAGAAGTTATTATAAATACAGTGAGCACAAGGAAAACAGAAATTTTTATCTATCCTCTTCATAAAGTCCTGAAACAAAAGTACTGCTTTCTACTACCTTATGATAAGACTTAACATGGACAGGGCAGCACATAATTAAGAGATTAATTTTAACAACAATAGATTAAATTCTGCACCATAGAACCTTAACTCTCAGAGCTGCTAGCAGTAGGAAAGAATAAACTTGGGGACTTAACAGAGAGAACAGGGTTAACAGGAATACTTCTAAACTTTTACACCATCTGGACAGATCTGTCTAAAAGGGATAATGGCGGGGGCGGATGTGGCTCAACTGGTTGGGCGTCCGTCTCCCATATGGAGGGACCTGGGTTCGATCCCCGGGACCTCCCGGTAAAAAAACAAAACAAAACAACAACAACAACAAAAAAAACAAAAACAAAAATAAAAGGGATAATGGGTTAAGAAGAGAAAACACAATTTAAAATCTATTATTGGAATTGTTAGGAAACCAATTAGTGGGCACTTCATCAAGCCTCATAATGAAGGGTGAAATGTTTTAACAAATAGGAATTAAAAAACACATATAGGGGGACGGATGTGGCTCAAACGGTTGAGCATCCATCTCCCATATGGAGGGACCTGGGTTCGATTCCCGGGACCTCCCGGTCAAAAAATAAATTAATTAAAAAAAAAAAAAAGTTTTCGTAAAACAATAATAATAATAATAATAAAACACATATACACATGATCACAAAAAACCTGCTGGAAAACAGACTTGTGTCAAGATTCTTGGAATTTATTTTCATCTCTGTTACTGACACTGCATAACTTTTGGAATTTAAGTTTTAAGAAAACCACTCAACATTTTATGTCTTCCTCCAATCTTTTTTCACTACGTTATGTGAAAATTTATCTATGCACCTAAGTATCTACTTACAGTGTTCAAGAGAAGACTGGGAAACTTTTAAACTATGTATTCTCAAAATTACAGGAAATACTTTCATTTATTTCTCAGGTAACCAAAAACCTATGCTAAATGGGGCACAGTACCATATTATTGATTTCTTAATCTAATCTGCTGCATTTTTTTTATTTTTTATTTTTTAAAAGATTTTATTTATTTATTCATTTATCCCCCCCTTGCTGCTTGTGCTCGCTGGGTCAGCTAACCACGCCGTGCGGGCGGGCTTGCCTTCACCAGGAGGCCCCGGGAACCGAACCCGGGGCCTCCCATATGGTAAAGGGGAGCCCTACTGATTGAGCCACAGCCGCTTCCCTAATCTGCTGCCTTTAGATGCTGGAAATGGAAATTAGTCTAATCTCTCCAGGGAAGTTTTCTTTCCAGACAAGGGAAAAGGAAAGGGGAAGAGAGGGTTTAAAGGGCTTGGAGAGGCCTAGAGGAAAAAGGGGCCCTAGCAGATTGATAGATTTTTCTAGAATCATTCTGGGGAGCAGCCCTCTGTTTATAGTCCACATGACCAACCACAATCCAATGATGTGACTGGCATAAGCTTCAGTGATTGCAGCAGAGACAAGTAAGGAGGAAACAAAACAAAACAAAACACTGAATGCAATAGTGAATAAACAACACCATAAGAAATTAAAAACAAAATGAAACAAAAAAACCCTACTCCTTCCCCTACCCCCCACCCCCAAGCCAGAATTTTCCAAAGGGTTTTCCCAAGGTTTGGAAAATGCAGGGTTAAACAAACCCACATAGATTTCTTTACTTCAGGACATTTTAGCACCTTTAACATGCATTGTGAGCCTTAGTGCACTGTAAACCTCCAAGAGGAAGTATTTGGTATGATTTAAGGGAGTCTCTGCTCCATAGAGCATTAAAGGAATAGACTTGTATAACACACTTTGGAAAATGCTGACCTTTGCCATAAAAACAACTTTACTGCTTTATGTAGTAGTGACAACACTGGGAATCAAAGTATCTGAGATAGAGTTCTGTCAATAGTTCACCATCTTTGTGGGAGAAATCACAGAACTTCTATGGGTCTAAGTTTCTGTAACTGTAAAATAAGGGATCGAAATACGGTCCCTATAATTCAACAAAGCCATATATGACTTTAATTTGAGAAGTAAAGATGGGGAATGGAGTTATATCTATATTATATTTTAGCCTAGAGAGGGGGAAAAAAAGACAAATAGACTGAATTTTAAACATGTTTCCCCCCATAATCGATTATAAGGGACAGTTTTAGAAGAGTAGGAATGTGGGGTACATGTGAATATAAAAATTCAGAATTGGGGGTCGGATGTAGCTCAACTGGTTGGGCATCCGTCTCCCATATGGAGGGACCCGGGTTCAATTCCTGGGACCTCCCGGTTAAAAAAAAAAAAAAAAAAAAAAAAAAAAATCAGAATAAAGAGAAATGCAAAACCACAGTAAAACTTTATTCCTATCCAAACCTAAGTTGACCACATAATGTATGGGATGTCAGAACACCCACAGCCCAGGTCTGACCAGGCAAAGTGGGATGAATGGTTATCCCTAAAGCCAAAATTCACATTTCCAGAGCAGCCAGAAGTAAAATGAAGTAGAAGTGGAAGTAGAAAATAGAAAAGAAGAAAGTAGAAAGTAGAAGTAGAGGAAAGGAGAGAGAGAGGATGTGGGAAGCCAGCGCTCAACCACTGAGCCACATCGGCTCCCCTGAGTTGGTTTTTTCATTTGTTTTGCTTGTTGATTTTTGGTTTTTAGGAGGCACCGGCAATCAAACCCAGGACCTCCCAAGCTGCTTGAGCCACATCTGCTCCCCTGAGGATCTCTTTTAATGATTCTTTATATAGGCCTAAAGTCAAACCTACAAAACAAGATATAGTTTCTATTCTTGTCCACTCTATCCTAGTTCTTCCCTTCCCCATAGGTAACTTTACTAATACTTTTATATAGTATCCTAAATTCCCTCTCTTTTGGCTATTAACCATTGGTTCCTTACTATGAGCAATGCTGATATTAGCTAGTAATTTATTCCTCTGTCCCTCTACTCCAGGATCTAATTTTAAGTAATATCTTTTTATTTACATTTACTAATTATAAGGTAATTTGTTGAGCTTATTCTACTTTTCATATATTCTCTCCATTTTTATAATTAAATTTTATCTAAAGAATTAAACTACAGAGTGATTATATACTATACTGTCTCTCTTATTTATTTGTAGTTCTACCAATAAAATATATATTTAAAATTCAACACCAGTTTAAAGTACCAGTTTAAGAACTACATATTCACCATCTCTTAGAGCCAGGTATGTTCTAAAAGTCAGTCTTTCTTTGTCCCTCCCTTTCTTTCCTTTCTGATTTAGAAAGTAATATTGTACCAGTTTCCTAGGGCTGCTGTAACAATGTACTACAAACTGAGTGGCTTAAAAGAACAGAAATGTATCATATCTCACAGTTCTTGCAGAACGAAAATCCAAAATCAAAAATATTGGCAGGGACATGCTTCCTCTAAAATTTGTAGGGGAGAAATCTTTCTTGGCTCTTCTTAGCTTCTGGTGGTTGCCAGCAATCCTTGGCATTCCTTGGCTTGTTGCTGCATCTGCCTCCTCTTCACATGGCCTCTCTGCTGTCTTCTTTACCCTACTCCAGTTAGGCCTCATTTTAAGGAATCACATCATCAAAGACCCTATTCCCAAATACATCCACATTCATGGGACAGGGATATGGACTTGAATGTGTCTTTTGGGTGAACACAATTAAAAATTCAACCCAGAACAAACAGGGAATATGTAGCATTTACTATATACTATGTTAACATCCCAGTGAGATTTGGGGCAGCAACCCCATAATCAAACAAACCAATATTTTGCAGTAAAATATATTAAATATCTAAAGTAAACTATGTTAGTTCAGGTCAGGTTTTGCTGTCAAATGAGTCCAGGTTATGTCAGTGCTTGCTATCAAATGAGTTATACCCTTGCTCCCTGCACCCCACCCCCCAAAATAAAACAGTTTTCAGAACTCTTGGGATTTCAAATTGTAAATATGAGAGTGTAAAGACCATGTAGAAGGATGATTGTTTTCCTTACCCTCACACCAAAAACATATTTTACTCATATTTAATGGAGATATCTTTTAAATTGATATTTTCATATAAAATTCCTTTGTGTTACTATAAATGGATGGCAATTACTTGTTAAACTAGCGTTCTGTTTAGGAGAATCTTAAGCCAGAGGGGCTTTTTCTAATGTAACTTATTAATTTAAAACAGCTGCCAGAACTCTGCTGATACTTTTTTCCTATTAAGAATGCAGTATGTTAGGGAATATAAAAGCACATCACATTCCATTAATCTATGCAATAATCTTTTAAGTGCAACCATTAGAATTTTTAAAACTGGAAAATGAGGGGAAAAAACAGAAATGAGGTGGCGAAGTCTGGTTCTTAGAAATGTGGTTATAGTGAAGAGATTCACAGTTTAATTTTGGGGGTGGAAAGGTATGTGAATTTTTCATTCTCTTCTCCTAAAATGAAAATGATATATTCTTGTACTCTCTTAGCATTTCTAATTATGACATATCTCTTAAATAAAATATCTGCTATAAATGCATATGTAGCATGGTCTGAAATTTCTTATTCCTTAGCTGTTGAAATGATTTTAAGAGAAAATATCCTATGGACAATAGTTAACAGCAATACTGTAGTATTCTTGCACCAATACCAAAAATGTAATCTGTTAAAAATAGGGGGGTATGGAAAAAATATGCCAAATGTATGTTATGGACCATAGTTAGTGGTAATAGTCTGATGATACTGTCTCATAATCTTTAACAAATGTTCCACAACGGTGTGGTGAAAGGCTGTTGTATGGGAATTCTACACGTGCATGACTGTTTTTTAAGTTCACAACTTCTGTAATAAAAATATATTTTTAAAAATCTATAAGGAACTTAAGGAATAAAATAGTGTGAATATTAAAAAAAAAAAAAAAAAAAAGATAATCTACAAGTAGTCATGAACAACTTAGAACCTGGGGAAATCTTTAATACCATCATTCTTCCTAGGTTAAGAAAACTCAAACCTGTGAAACAATCATTAAAAGAGATCCTCAGGGGAGCAGATGTGGCTCAAGCAGTTACAAGGTCCCGGATTCAATCCCCAGCCCCGAGTACCTTAAAAAGAGATCCTCAGAATGTAACTATTTTCAAATATAAACTTAAATTTATATTTGAACTTAAACTATTATGTATTCAGATGTATATTAATATTTTAAATTAATAAATCCGTACTTAAATAGGTTATCCAAGAATAGAAAAGGCAAACACTTAATGTAAATAGTAAACGAAATCAAAGAAATAAGTGAGTCATTTTACAAATGTTTCACTCTTAGACATCAAGCATGTGAATCAATCTGAATTTAAGTACATATTTTAAGGGCTGTTTCCTACCATTTGCAAAATTTGAGGATTAGTTACAGGGCTCTCAACTATTAACCTAATTATTTTTTTTTAATCTACACCCACATCTTTCTTTCACATAAAGAGTGCAGACTATTTAGTTTGTTGAATTTTAAATTCCTAAATAGATATTCAACTTTTATGTTTATTATACTTCTGTGGAAAAGTCATTGTGATCTTAAGAACATTTTCTGATGGGGTACCTAATCGCAACAGAAAAGTAGCAGTATTATTTGATGACACTACACTTGGAAAACTTTTCTTCCCTATCCCAACTCCTAAAAGCTTTGCAATTTGCAAGATTAAAACATAATCTTATTTTCTTATTAAAAACCTGGAAAAAAGTAATTTATAGCATCTTAATGGTCTCTTACTGTTTCTTCCTTTTACCCAGAAAAGTATTTGTCTACTATTTCTAGAGAGTTTGAAAGGCTGGGATTTACACTGCTGAGTCTTTAAAGCATTTTAAAGGTTGCATGACTGATCAAACTATGCAAAAAAGCATAGTTGCTGAATCTTTTCTCCATCTACCCCAGAAATGAGAATCCCCCCCCCATTTGTTTATGAGAACAATACATGTTTGCTGCTGTGACAGTCTGAAGCTTTTGTGGACCCCAGAAAATCCTGTTCCTAAAGCTATTCCATTCCTGTGCATGTAAACCTATTGTATGGGAACTTTTGATTAAATTATTTTGGTTAAGGGTCTTTGGTTAGATTGCGGGGCCCAGGGTTGGTCTTAATCCTCTTACTGGAGTCCTTTGTATGTGGGAAAAAAGCCACAGACATAGGAAAAAAGCTGCAGAGACAGAGAAAAACCCTGAAGCTGAAATGGAAGACCACAGGAACCAGAAGCTGGAATCAGCAGAACACAGAGGCTGAGAAGAAGCCACATTAGCCAAAAGCGGGGGAAAAAAGGAGGCCTGGAGAAGGGGGGAGACCAGCCAACACTGCCATATGCCTGATCACCCACAGCTGCAGCCTGGAGAGAAATCATCTCTGATGATGCCTTGGTTTGGACACTTTCACAGCCTCAGAACTGTAAGCTTTTAACTAATAAACCCCCATTGTAAAAAGCCAACCCCTTTCTTGTATATTGCTTTGGCAGCAAATATATTTTTTTCAAACACATGGGAGAGATAAAGAAGAAAGGCAATTCCCTGAAATCTGCCTTCCTCCCCACAAAGATAACCAGTAACAATCTGATTTTTACTTTTCTAGGATTTATTACATAAATTAAACAATTTTAAATAGGTTATTTT
Organism: Tolypeutes matacus; assembly: GCA_026826555.1. Classification (NCBI taxonomy): domain Eukaryota; kingdom Metazoa; phylum Chordata; class Mammalia; order Cingulata; family Chlamyphoridae; genus Tolypeutes; species Tolypeutes matacus. The sequence continues at coordinate 12,427,502 of JAKSZT010053819.1, forward strand.
ACAGAAAGTTCTGTAAAATACTATATCAGGGATATAGACACACATACAAAATTTTACTTTATCTTTTTAAGTAAGATTATTTATTTATTTTTATTATTTTAATTTTTTACCGGGAGTTCCCAGGGATCGAACCCGGGTCCCTCCAAATGGGAGATGGATGCCCAACCATTTGAGCCACATCAGTCCCCCTACTTCATCTTTTTAAAATCCTAACATAGAACTGCATTGTGTAGATCTATGTCGATATGTATTGAGGGTCAGTTCTAATTTTCTGATAGTTGCAATTTACATTTCTACCAACTCTGCACGAGGATGTCAAAAACACTGGGCATTATTAATCTTTGCCAATCTGATGGAGGAAAAAATTATCTTGGTATTTTAATCTGCATTTAAAAATTATCAGAGAAGCTGAATCTCTTAATATATTTATTAGCCTGTGTTTCGTGATATTCTTTGCACCCATTTTTCTATTTGACTGTTCTTTTTATTAATTTGTATTTTATATTTTAAACTTTTTATATTAATGTTAAATATCAAGGGAGAATATTTATACTAGTCTTTTTAAAACTATATTGGCTTTTATCATAAATGTTTAAAATTTTTATATAGTCAATTGTCAATCCTTTCCTTTGTAACTTCCGTATTCCATCCTTCTTGCTATAAACATTTTTATTTCAGAAAACAATTTATAATTGTGTAAGTAGTTAGGACAATATTTGAGAAAACTCTTTTAATTTCCATTGTAATCTCCAAATTAGACTTTGTGGGATAAACACGCTTTCCAATCAGAGCAGAAAGGTAACATTAGAAAGTTACAGAACTTACAGCACAGTTATTAATTCAATATGCTAATTTAAAATTTTAAAAATTAAATCCTAAATATGAAGATAACTCAGTTATCTGATTTTGTTGGGAAATAAGATGGATAAATTTTCCAGATAACTGGAGGATGTTTCTGGAAGCCAGGAAGGTATACGCTGTTGGGCTTGTCTTTTTTTATTGAATTTCTCTTTGCTATTCTAATTGATAGTTCTTTCCCCTACTATTTGTAGGTACTTCCCTTCAGCTATCAATGGGTCTGATTCTAGAGTACTATATTAACCCCTTCTAAACTGTTTTCCCTAAGCTTCTATTTATTATCTTTCTGTTCTCTGACCACAATCTAGAAAATAAATGCTGCCGAGCAAAATCACATGGTCAAGTCCCATGTCAAAACAAGTAAAGAAATCTCCATTTTTAAGAAGTGATAAAGTATACAAACTTTGTCATAACTATACCTTTGGGATTAAGGTTTTTTAATTTTCAAAAATTTTACTTTCTTGTAGTTTTGCAAACATTTATTTAAGTTGTGGTTGCCAGAAGTTTACCAGATAAGTAGCCTCAAATACTAAGAAGTAGAACAGTGCAAATGAGTGCTAGCCTATGATTTCAAAATCTAAGAAGCTAATCAGGTTATCAAATATCAATAAATTTTAAACACAACTGACAAAGAAAAAGTATATTAGACTAATTTCTCACTATCTTGATTAGTCTTCCTCACATTACATTTTATTAAACATATGCCATACTTTAGGTTTTAACTCAAGTACAAGCCAAAAATGTTTTATTTGACTCCATTCTTAATGTAAACATTCTTAATGTAAGAGTTTTAATAAAGTTAGGCATTTCCAATTAAAATACTATTAAATTCTTTCCTGATAAATACCTTTCTTAACATAGCCAACTCTCAACTCTCCTGGGATAAAGGCACGAAGCAACATGAGAATTCCCAGAACTGTAAATATAATAGCTAAATCAAGTTTACCTTGGAATATACTACCTCATTTTTTTTCCCCCAGTACATGTGCTCTCAAAATTCCATGATGCTCATGAAATATCTCCTTTCACCCTCCTCCTTGCTCACTCTGCTTTGAACACTAGCCTCCTTGCTACTCTTAAAACATACCAAACATTCTCTCACCCCAGAGAGAATCACCTTGTAAATTGCTATTCCTTCTGCTTGGAAAACTTCACCCAGATATCCAAATACAGTAGCTCATTTCCTCACTTCTTTCATGTCATATCATCTTATCAGAAGCCTTCCCTGAAAGTCCTATATAAAATAGCAATCCTCACCCCTACCCCTACTCCAGCACCCTGCGCTCTTTACACTGTTCTGTTTTTCTATGCAGTATTTAGGATTATCTGACATGTTTTCTTTTTGTTTTTGAGACATGTGTACATTTAAACTTTCACAATTCCTTCTTGCATGTTTGATTCCATAATTCCTCACCTTGAGTAGTGGCATCTTTGTTTATTTCTAAGGAACGTTTGGCCTTCTCTTGTGCTTATCTAAGATACTGACTCCCACAGTTAATACAGTTTCCCAAGCATTCCTTATATCCATGTTTTTTAAAATTTCTCTTGAGAGGAAATGAAATTGGTAACAAACCTCTTAAAAAATTTTAAGTTGCTATTAAGCCTTCTCTTTTCTAGCTAACATGATCTCAGTTCCTCTTGACTTCCCTCATTTTATTTTTAAAGACCAAGGAATTGTTTTTTTACAATTCAATCGTTTTTAGTATATTGAGAGTTGTACAACCATCACCACAATCAATTTTAGATCATTTTCATCATCCCATTAGCAGTTACTTCCCATTTCCCCTTAATTTCCCAGCCCTAGGCAACTATTACTCTCTGTCTCTATACATTTGCTTATTTTGGATATTTTATATAAATGGAATCATAGAACATAAGGCCTTTTGTGTACTTCCTTCACTTAGCCTAATGTTTTCAAGGTCCATCCATGTTGTAGCAAGTATCAGTAATTCATTCCTTTTCATTGCTCAATAATATTCCACTGAATGGAAAGACCACATTTCACCTATCCATTCATCAACTATTGGACATGGGTTGTTTCTACTTTTTGGTTATTATGAATAATGCTGCTATGAATATTCAAGTAGAAGCTTTTTGTGAACCTATGTTTTCATTTCTCTTGAATTATATAAACCTAAAAGTGAAACTGACTTTATTTTTGAGGTCCTGGGGACTGGGGATTGGACTCAGGACCTCATATCTAGGAAGCTGGCACTTAACCACTGAGCTCTGAGTTGGGTTTTTTACTTGTTATGCTTGTTGTTTGTTTTTCTGTTGTTGTTTTTTTCCCCAGGAGGCATGGGGAACTGAACCCAGGACCTCCCATTTAGGAGGCAGGAGCTCAAATGCTTGAGCCACATCCGCTCTTGACATGTGTTGTTGTTTTTTTTTTCCAGGCTGGGACAAATTTATTTAGGAAGTTAGGTAAACTGGGTGGGGTGAGGGGGATAATCAGCGGGCCCCTGGTGGTGGGCAGCGGGGACAGGGAAAGGCAGTAAGCCCCCTCCGAGGCCAGGTACAGGAGATTTGGCAGGAGACCCGAGGGTGCAGTCCCACGATGAGGGGCAAGCTCAGGCCACTGGGAGGATATGACGGTGACCTCTAGGCCACCTTGAGCGAGGCTGGGGACTCAGGCCGTTCTCAAAGGCTTGTGGTTCACCTGTGAGATGCTGACGCCCGTCAGTCTCTCCACGTTCTCTGGCAGGCAGCTGAGGATGTCCAGCAGCTCCCCAGTCACTTTGTGTTTTTTTTATTGTTGTTGTTTTTTTACCGGGAGGTCCTAGGAATTGAACCCAGGTCTCTCCATATGGGAGACGGACGCCCAACCGTTTGAGCCACATCCGTCCCGCCCCCAGTCACTTTGGCCGCCCCCACGGCTCCACCTCTACTGGACACCAGCGTGATCTTGTTGGCTGAGGTCAAGGGCCCACTGATCTTCTTGGCCACCTGGGGCAGCTTCTCCAGCAGCACTGACATGTATTTTGAATTGTTTTCTGTCCCCTTTGTTTCTACTTACTATAATGTAAACTCCATTAGGTCACTTTTTTTTTTTAATTCACTGTTGTATCTCCAGTGCCTACAACTGTGTCTGGTACATAGCAGGTGGTCAGTAAATTTTGTTGAATACATGAATGGAATAGTAAAATAAGTTTGCTTTCTCTGAACACATGTATTGAGCAGAGATGGAGAGGTGGCTCATATGTACGATGGTAAACAGATAATTTTGCTGTGACAAACTGAGAAATGCCTAGGTCATATAGACAATGAAAAATTTTATAAAACTCATAATTAAGCTTTAATCCTTAAGATTAGAGACATAGCCACTATTTTAATTAGATATCAAACAAGATCTCATTTAACTCTTGTTGACCCTACTGCCTTTCTCCTACAGTTGTCCCAAATCTTTTCCAGACTTCTGCTTCCCCTGTTCCCTTACTCATCTCCCTAAGCAGATAATCTTGTTTCCTACTTCACTGAAAAGAATGAAGCCAAACAAGTATTTTTTGCCTTAATTTTCATTTTTCCATTTATAGCGCCATCTTATTTTACTACTAAAACCTGGGCTGTCCCAAGGCTTGATCTTCACTCCTTTCTTTGTAATCTTTCCTGTGACTCAACATCACTGGTTTTATCTATCATTTCTACAGGAATAAATTCCTTGACAAATTATATCTCCAGCCCCATCTTCTCCCTCAAGCTCCAATCTTAAATCTTTAAATTCCAGCTGTGTATTTATTTATCCCTGGACGCCTCATGAGAAGCTCAAATTCAATATACCAAACCCAAAAAGGATGTTTTTGTAAAGCACTTGGCATAGAGCAGGCTTTCAATAAATATACTTGTAAAGAAAAAGAAGGGTAGGGGAGGAAACTAAATTAGTCCTATCCAAATGTCTTGCCTTTGTTAAAGACACCCTGGACATCAGGGTCAAAACTGCAGACATCTCTCCCATTCCCATCTTCCCCTACATCAAACTGGTTCACCAATCCCACTGTGAGCAACTCAGAATAAGTCATCACTATCTCCTTCTTGAATTGTCACAAAAACCAAACTTGGATTCTGCTTCCAGTCTAATTCATCTAGCAAACCAATATCAATTAATCTTCCTAAAAATAACAAGAGGTTCACTCAAGAATGCAGAGTACAAACTCCTAGCCACAAATTCTATTTTCTAATTTTATTCTGTCCACACTCTACATGTATTTAACTCATTAAGTTATATCAGTATTTCCCAAAATATATTCTACAGAACTCTAGTCCTACAAAACACACTGAAATGAACTTTTAAAAAGAAGGAATCTGGTTGGCTTGGAAAACACCACTCACTACAGGCCAGTTTTGTAGGATTATTCATTGAACAAATATGTGAGTACAAACTATGTGCCCAGCATTATACTAAGTGCTGCAAATTACAGTGGTGAGTAAAATAGTCTTGGCTCGCATGTTGCTTACATTCAATAGAGAAATAGACATTTAAAGAAATAATTACATAAATAAAATATACACTGGGATAAATGCCTTGAAAGAAAAGTATGGGCTATTATGAGAGAGAAGGAATAAGGCTGAAGACAGTGGAGGAGGTACTGCTGGGGATTTAAGGCAGAGTAAATATTTTAGCAAATTGTAGGAACAGAAAGAAGGCCAAGGTGGCTGGTGCAGAGTAAGCAAAGGGGAGTGGGGTTGGGAAGAATCATATGAGATGAGGTAGGACAGGCAATAAAAGCCAGGTCATGCACATTATTGCAAAAGACTCAGAGTCCAACAGTTTAAAAACCTGTTTAACTTTCTTAATCCAGGCTTCCCAAATATATTTAATCATAGAAACCTGTGACAGTTTGAGATTATTTTTATGAATCCCAAAAAGAGAAAGATTATGTTTGTAAATTAATCTATTCTTTTGGGTGTGATACCCTTTGATTATACTGGATTCAGTTAAGGGGCTCTTGATTAAATTACCTGCTAAGATTAGGGCTTTGATTTGACCATGTCAGTAAGGCGGCACTCAGATTGAGTCCCCAACCCCTTGGTGGGCTGATATAAATGACACTCACTCAAGAAGACAAACAGTAGAGAGAACTTTGTAATTTTGATCATGCCATGTGACAGAAAGGAGAAGGCTCAAACAGCTAAAGTCCCAGGGAAAGACTAGCCATTTGCCTGATAGTTTACAGCTGACCTTGGGAAAGAGTGTGACATAGAAAGTCCAGAAAGAAACGAGCCCTATGCCAGCAGAGAGAGGAAGCCCTGAGAGACATACCCTATGCCAGCCTACAGCTGAGAGAGAGGAAGCCCAGAGGGGAAGGCTAAACCCTCACAGAGATCAGCGACCATCTTGCTTCAACATGTGGCAACTGACTTTGGTGAGAAAGCAACCTTGAGCTGGACTCTTCAGGGCCTTGTAACTGTAAGCTTCTACCCCAAATATATGCCCTTTATAAAAGCCAACAGATTTCTGGTACTTTGCATCAGCACACTTTGGCAGACTAATACAAGACCTTTATAAGAAAAACAGTAAGAGATCATGTACTGTAATCCATGAAACACTTTCAATCATATGCTAGTAATCAAGATATAAAGTGAGGGAGGTTTGCACTGGGCTAGTGTTGATAAATTTTGAAAGAAAATAATGTGAAAACTGATTTTTTATTTACTTAAATTTTGGTTAAAAAATCAAAAGGTACTGTGCAGAAAAGAATTAACATAGCAAGTTTGGGACTGCTATCCTTAGGCCCACCTACAAGGTCAGCCCTGGCTGGTGTGTAGCAACTTAGATTTCAAAAGTGTTCCTGCCACTCCCTAACTGATAAGTGTTTACTGTTCCTAAACTGTTTGTGTAAACTGTATGCTTTAGGCTGAATATGTGCGTTCCTTCTGGGAATGTGGAATTTTGGTACATACCAGGCAGAGGCTTCCTATGTGACCAGCCCCCAGTAAAAACCCTGGGCGCTAACTCTAATGGGCTTCCCTGGTAAACAACAATTTTGACATAAGTCAATGCCGGAAGAAATAAGCACATCCTGTGTGACTCCACTGGGAGAAGACTCTTGGAAGTTTGTGCCTGGCTTTGCCCCATGTGTCTTTTCCCTTTGCTGGTTTTGCTTTTTATCCTTTCACCATAATAAACTTTAACGGAGACTATAATAGTTTTCCTGAATTCTGTGACTCCTTCTAGTGAATCATTGAGCCTCAGGGTGGTAATGAGGACCCCCGACACAAGCTTCGAACTGGAAACAACCCAAATAACCACCAAAAGAACAGATAAATTGCAAAAATAAACAAACCACAGGTACATGCCACAACACGAATTAATCTCACAGTCAATAATGAGTGAAAATGAAAGTCACAAAGGAATATCTGCTACATGATTTAATTTACAAAATTTGAAAAAGACAAACTAAAACTATAGTGTTTGCGGATGAATGTTTAGGTGGTATTCAGGTTAAAAGCCAGGAAGAAATTACCACAGAAATTGGTTTTGATAGGCAAGAGGCATGAGGGGGCTTTTGGAGTGCTTACAATGTTCTATTTCATGACCATGGTGGTGGTAGCTTTTAAAATAATCTGTTAAAAAATGTATTAATCTTAAATTTATATGATGTAGTTCTTTGTGTATTATTTCACAATTAAAAATGTTTTGTTGATGCTAGTACAGATTTGAAAGTTGTCAGGTGAAACCTTGGAACTAAATCCATTTCCTAAAGAAAAGGATATAGAAGAATTAACGGAAGTCTAAGAGCTGAGCCACAGGAAATGCTGATGATCTGGCAGCTGAAAAAGGGAAAGCACTGCATAAAGGAAAATATGGAAAACACTAATCAGGCTGTTGGTAACAAGCATGGAAGAAGTGGCATTTGAATAAGGTTTACTCCATATTGAGAAATCATACCTTTTGTCTGTGCTACCAGAGAGTTTTGGTTATACTTCTACTACAGTACTTATTGCTCTATAAGGGCAATTAATTGTTAAGCTTTCTGTGCCTTCAAACAGACTACGTCTCTAAAATACCAAGTCTGTGTCCTATTTCAGTAACTACGTATTACAAGTACCTCGAAGAGTGTCTGGCTCATAAGGGACTCTTTTTTTTTTTTTTTAAATATATATATATATTTTATATTTTAAAAGATGCTTAGATTACATAAATGTTACACAAAAATTACAGGGATTCCCATGTTCCCCACCTCCCATAACATCCCACATAAACATCCTTCATTAGTGTGGCACATCACCTGCAATGGATATACCCATCCTGGGGCTTAGCCACTAAGCATGGACCATAGTTCACATTGTAGACCACACTCTCTCCCACACAGTTCTGCATGTCATATGCTGATGTAAAATGGCCTATATCTGTCATTGTAATGTCACTCAGGACAATTCCCAAGTCCTGAAAAAGCCCCTGTATTACAACTGCTTTTCCCTTCCCTGCACCAAAAGCATCCAGTGGCCACTGGCTCCACCTCACTGTTGTAATTTCTTCCATTGCTTGAATCACAATATGTCTACGACAGAATACCATTAAGTCCACTCTAGTCCACAGCTCTTTCCCCAATTCTGAGGAGTTTGGGATGGTGATGTCCACTCCACCTCCAAGTGAGAGAGGGCTTATATCCCATGGGTACGGTGGATGGGATTATCCTGCCTGCAGCTGCAGACTCTCTCCATTCCCTGGGATGGCCGTTGTCCATCATCATCTCCTCACCAGGTGATTTGGGTGAGTCCATTGAGCTGTAGAGTAGGAGCTGCAGCTCCACCAAGATTCCAAGCACAGCTGGCATATGGGCAGGCCAGAGGCTCCAGTCTCTAGAAGTACACCGACAAACTCTAGCACCACATATAGGTTTGAACAGAAGGGACTTGATGGACCATGTGCAGGGAGGACTTATTTGAGTCCAAGTCTGTCACTCTCAGGAGCACAGATTCCAAAGTAGAGTCCACTGATAAGGCATCAATATCTGGAGCTATCCCCCCTTATATAGGACCTGGGTGTCCCCAGAGCCCTCAGGAGCCCCTCTGTGTGGGGTGATACCCACTTTGGTGTTCTATGAGATCCTACTGAGGTGTGCGTAAGCGTTACCTCTGGGATGACCTCCAGACTCTCTTTGAACTCATCTGTCTTTACCCTTTCCCCCTTTTATTCAAGGTCTTTTTCCAGTCGTATTGCCAGTTGGCACTTGGTATTAATCCCTTGTTGCCAGGGAGGCTTATCCCCGGGAGTCATGTCCAACACTGGGGGGAAGGTAATGCATTCATATGCTGAGTTTGGCTTACAGAGAGGCCACATTCGAGCAACAAGGAGGCTCTCAGGTGGCAACCCTTAGGCACCCCATAACAGAAGGTTAAGTTTCAATTACAAGAGCAAAGACTCATAAGGCTAGTCATCAGTAACAAGAAGCCATCAGTGGACCATCCTCCTTTGCCAGACACTGCTCCTGCACTCGGGGGACTGTTGCTGCTCCCTTGGAGAATGTGGCAGAGCTCTCCAGGCTGGGAATTCAGTATTCCTTCATTTACTGAGTGATTGTCTACCCACTGTGACCATGCCCTACCCCTTGATCATTTGAACAATTTTATATATCTTTCATGTATATTCAGGTGAACTTCCTCCCATGAAACCCCCAACCCAGACATTTTTAAAAATGTTTTTTTTTTAAAACATTTTTCCTTGTATCACTGCATTATCGGGTGTCCAGTCTATACTGTGGCACCTGCTTCCTCTCACTCCCCAGTGTCTCCCAAATTTTCATTTAATTTCAAAGAAGTTTTAGGTCACAGCAAAGTCACACACAGAATACTAGAGACTCTCATATACCCAATCTCCTTCCCCTTTCCTCACCCCATATTAAAACCTTTTTTATGTGGATGGTAGCATTGTTATAACTGTTATACAGATAGTGAAACATAGCTACTAAACATTGTCAATGGTTTACAGTATAGTTTACAATTTAGACGGTACAGATTAATAATTTTTTATATTTACCATGTCCTGTGTCCATTACTGTAAGGTAATGAAAAACATTTCCCCTGACCACTAAATACCCCATTTGATGTGTTCTGTTCCTTCCTCCCCATCCCCCTGAGGCACATGACACCCCCCTGTCTTGACTCATTGGATGACAAGATTCATAGTTACATGCAACAAGAGATCTTGACATGCTGATTATCCTCTATTAGGATCCACCCTTGCACCTAAGAGACACCAACCTGTCTGTTTCTGGGTGAATCGGTCCTCCCAAAGATGGGGGTCCATCTCCTTCCCACTCACCGTGTGGGTCTCCACTCTCTGACATATTATGACAGGATGAACACTCACACACTCCCCAGAAGCCTACTCCAGACGCACGCCTTCCTGACTGCCCCCCCCCAACCTACACCCTAAACCAGTGACACTACCTTGTCATAATGCCATAAGAGCATTCCCACTCCTGCACTTTCAACATCATACCCACAAATCCCATGTTCACCTAGTCCCCCTCCCATCTCTCCCCCCAGTATCCTGGGTATTCTAACCTGCCCTTCCTAATCTACTCACCTGTCAACCCTGCACCACCAAACCCAGTAATATCACTACCCACCTGTCCTATCCTTCAATATGCAACTATACTCTATCACTTTACATAGATATGTCCATATGGGTGATGGCTCACAACCTTCTCTTCTCTTTCTCTCCCTTATTAACCTATCTTTCAGACAATGGTTCTCAGAGACTGCTCACTTTCCTCAATTCAAATCAGTGAGGTCATATACTGTTCATCCTTCAATGCCTGTCTTGCTTCACTCAACATAAGGTCTTCAAGATTCATCCATGTTATTCCGTGTGTTAGCACTTTATTCCTTCTTACAGCTGGGTAATATACCACTGTATGTATGTACTACTTTCTGTTTATCCATTCATCTGTTGATGGGGCTGATTCCAACTTTTGGCAATTGTGAACAATGCCACTATGAACATTGGTGTGCATATATCTGTTCGTGTCTTTGCTTTCAATTCTTCTGGGTATATACCCAGCAGTGGAATCGCTGGATCATACAGAAGATCTATTGTTAGTTTTCTGAGGGACTGCCAAATTGTACTCCACAGTGGCTGGACCATTCCACAATCCCACCAGCAGTGGATGAGGGTTCCTATTCCTCCACATCCTCTCCAACTCTTATAGTCTGCTGTTTTATTAATAGCTGCCATTCTGATGGGTGTAAGAGGTATCTCATTGTAGTTTGATTTGCATTTCCCTAATAGCTAGCGATGTCGAGGATTTTTTCATGTGCTTTTTAGCCATTTGTATTTCTTTCTTGGAGAATTGTCTTTTCAGGTCACTTGCCTATTTTTTAAATGGGTTGTTTGTCTTTTTATTTTTGAGGTGTAGGATTTCTTTATATATGCAGGATATTAGGCTCCTATCAGATACATGGTTGCCAAATATTTTCTCCCATTGGGTAGGCTGCCTTTTTATTTTCTTAATAACGTCCTTTGAGGTGCAGAAGTTTTATCTATTTTTTCTCTTGCTGCTCGTGCTTTGGGTGTGAAGTTCATGAAACCATTTCCTATTACAAGGTCCTGTAGATGCTTCCCTACATTATCTTCCAAGGTCTTTATGGTTTTGGCTCTTATATTTAGATCTTTGATCCATCTTCATAAGGGACTCTTAATAAGCAAGATGCTTAGAAAGGGAGAAGGAAAAGAGGAAAGGTCCATACCACAGAAGCCAAGAAAGGAGACAATGTAAAGAATCCCATGTACAGTTTTGAATATTCTTCATTTTTCCTCTTTATTTCTCTTATCTTTAGCAAACTCTTAGGTCACCACTGTTTTTGCGAAACCCCTTCCACTCTATTGCTACCTCCTCATTATTCCTTCCACAAATATCCGAGCACCAGCTATGTGCAAACCATTTGGCCAGGTACTGTTAGGGATACAATAATGACCTTACAGTCTAGTATAGGACATATTTCACATACATAAATTATACCAAGGGTGCAAGTGATGGGTATAGAGAAAGAAAATATGAATAAGACAATGGAATTATAGGAGGATGATTAGGAAAGGCTTTCCTGGAAAGGTGACATCGGTTCTTGTCCTTGACGGATGCTAAAATTTAAACATGGAGTAATAAAGGTAAGTACATTTCAACAGAAAGAACAGCTTAAGTAAAGGCATAGGAGTGGGGAATTAATAGGTATAAAATGTAAGTGCTAGGAAATGAGGCAAGAAAGGCAGACTTGAGAGCAGATTAAAGAGGCAGAAATTAAAATTATGCTAGGACATAAAAGATAATGCCATTATCCAACTAGGTAGAGCTGATAAAGGACTACAAAATGGAGCAGGTGGGGGGGGGGGAAGGGGACCAGAAAAATGTGGTCTCATAGAAGTCCAGAGAGGAAACTGAACTGCAAGTGAAAACTTGGAGAGCACATATTTTATAATTCTTTTTATAAATTTGATTGCGAAATGATGCAGGAAAACAAGGCAGTAGTAGAGAAGGAGAAATAAAGAGGTCTGGAAAGGTGTGGGGAGATATCAAAACAAATAAGAGGATAGGAACAATGTAGTAGAGCAGTTTTCAACAGGGGTGATTTTGTCCCCCAGGAGACATTTGGCAATGTCTAGAGACATTTTTGTTTGCCACGACTTGGGGGGAGGGAGGATGGAAGATGGGGATTACTACTGGCATCTAGTGGGCAGAGGCCAGGGATGCTGCTAAATACCTTAAAATTCATAGAACAGTCACCCACAACAAAGAATTAAGCAGCCCAAAATGTCTATGTGCCAAGATTGAGAAATACTGTAGCAGAGCATAAGGGATGCAGAAGAAAGAAAGGTTAACCAAAGTAGCAAAGCCTTTGATAAAGTGAGAGCATTTGTGGAACAGGAAGACTTTTCTAGCTCTCTACCTAGTGACCTGTTTGAGAATTACAGCATGATGCTAGAAGTAGCTTCAAGGCTTTATTTATTTGAAAAGTCTACTGAAATATAACTACATTCCATCTTCTCCCATAAAAAATGAACACAACATATATGTCTTAAATCATCATCCACTCTGCAACAGGTAAACTACAGTATTTATCTTTTGGGATAAAGTCAACATTTAAAATGTGGGATGCTTCTAATTTTTTTTAATTCCATATATGCACAGAAATTACATCCATTAAAATGTCAATAGATATAAATTATCAGAATCCATCTCCTAGTGTAATTTATTTTATAAACTTTCCTATGTATCATTAGGAGACTAATTATAAATGATCTATATTTTAAGAGTTCACACAGGGACTATGAAAAGGAAGCCTACAAAGCACCAGTTTTTAAAGCTGCAAAGTGATATTGTTAGATAGGCTAAACCGAGTTAATTGGTTATAAAAGTGAATTGTAACTACCTTTTTACAGGGTAGAGGCAGCACAGATTAGTGAAGATGAACTCTGGAGCTGGAGTGCCTAAGTTTGGATCCAGCTCTGTCGTTTCTTTTTGTTTGTTTGCTTGTTTTTTAAAGATTTATTTATCCCCTCATTGTTTTGCACTCACTGTCTGCTCTCTGTGTATTCTGTGTCTGCTTGTCTTCTCTTTAGGTGGCACCAGGAACCAATCCTGAATTCAGGAGTGAAGAGAGGCACTGAATCTCTCGCACCACCTCCGCTCCCTGCTCTGCTGTGTCTCCTATTGTTTCTCTTCTGTGTCTCTTTTTGTTGCGTCATCTTGCTGCACCAGCTCTTCCCATGGGCCAGCACTCCACGTGAACCAGCTTGCTTTTCACCAGGAAGCCCTGGGACTCGAACCCTGGACCTCCTATATAGTAGACGGGAGCCCAATCACTTGAGCCACATCCGCTTCCCACTCTGTTGTTTCTAAGCCAGGTGATCTTAGATAAATCTTTTATCATCTCTGTTTGATGATAATAAAGGTATCTAACTTATAGCATTGTTGAGAAAGTGACATTTGAGATGAGTTTTAAGATCAAAGATCAAAGTGTAAACTTTTCCCTATTTTTGATGGAGGTGATGTGGGGAAGGAGGTGGAATGCCAAAATACATGCTCCAAAAACTAACTCTGTCAAGGCCATTCTATCCTTTTTGCTACAAATTCATCTAGTTATGCCACAAACCTTTTTGCTTACCAGAAAATTCTCACGTCTAGTCCCGAACAAGCAACACATATTTTGGGAAAGTCAAGACAAGAATAATTCTTATAAAGCATATTATAGAATTTTTTCTAAAGAATAATGTACAAATGAATCCCAGATAAAACAGACCTAAATGTAACTTCAAAACATAGGGAGGAGAAAGACACATTATATTTGAAGTTAGTTCTGCCATTTAAGTCTCTCCTTAAAAGAATGAGGGGAGTGGAGGAGGGGAAAAGGAAGGGAAGAAAGGAAGGAGGAAATAGCATAATAAAAGCATAATTCATTATTGCCCCTTTTAAGATTCCTGTTTTAATAGGTAAATTTTTCATGAAATTTAAGGGACTGTAGCCAGAAGAGACTGCCACACTTTTTATTTAAGTGAAAATTTCTAGATAGTAATAAAAGTCAAGCAAAGAACAATTTGGTCTAACTGATCTTTCCATTTTCACTTTAATTTAAAGACAATAATATACCTTATATATTTACAAATAAATTATTTACACTTTTTCATGTTATTGTTTCATCCTAATAATTCACACTATGCTATGCCCCGTATGCTTTGTTTTAAACAAGTGATCATGATACACTGCTATAAGGGCTGGAAGAGAGGTCCAAAATACTAAGAGAGTGTATGATTATTGGTAAAGGTAACATTTGAGTCAGGTCTTGAAGAATAAAGAGGACTGTATTGATCAGGAGTTTTTTTTTTTGTTTTGTTTTTAATGGCAAGTAACTCCAAAGAAGTGGCCTAAACAATAAGAGATATATCACTTATGACAAGTCCAAGTGGTAGGGCAGGCTTCAGGCCTAGTACAATATGTGGTTAAATGATCTTATCAAGGACTCAAGTTCTTTCTATGCCCCTGCTCTGCCATTTTCAGAGGCAGGCATCCAGTGGTTTTGGGGGCCACACACTCCTTTGTGCATACACAATAATGGAAAGAATCCTCTCTCCCAGATATAGAAGGTCTCCTTCCCTGCAATCTGGCTGGGACAAATAACATTTTATAGAGAAATGCTATCTGGTTTGGACAAAGTGAAATCTATCCTAAGAGGTGGTGACACATTCTCTGAGTGTCCTGGAAACATGAACAAAAATGGATTTCTGACAGGAAAGAAGAGGGAAGTGGATACTAGATGGACAGCTGACAGAGGTGAAGACAACGAATAAGGGGAATTCCAAGCATTGGGATAAACACATGAAAAACAAAGAAGCATGGGGAACAAAAAACAGTCTGATATATCTAGAGTAATAGGAAATTGAAGGCTGGACCCAAACAATAAACTCTTGTGAGTCTGGACTTTATCCTATAGACAACAGGAAGTTACCACAAGTTTTTAAGTAGAGAAGTAATATGCTTCAATTGGGATTTTTGGAAACATAATTGTGGAAGCAATATAACCCAGGGGAGGAAGAGGAGAGTGGGAGAACAAATGGCAGACTTAGTTAATAGGCTGTTCAACAGTCCACACTACTAAGGTAGTGGTATTGCGGAAGAAGAGTATGGAATAAAAAAGTATTCACAAGATAGGAAAGCTGATATATAAGACTTTGCTATCCCTACTTTTTACTGGTGAGGACAATGAATCTCAGGCAGGTTAAATGACTTAAGATGACAAAGCTATAAGCAGTCAGAATCTGAATGGAAGTTTGATTCCCAATCCAATGTTCTAACATACCACAACTTTATCTAAAAACCCAAAGATGCTCAAAAAGGACTGTTCTGAGTCTTGTGATTTAAAGGATGTTCTGTGTATTGGATTAAAGTGATTCCTATTTATTCCAACATTAACATTATTAATGTCATATTCATGGATTTAATGTCAATTTATAAAAGTAAGTACATCAAACGTTTCTAAATTATTTGAGATAGTAAGGACAATGTAAAACGTCAATTTGTAATGTCAAATTTAGACTGTCAAAATTTTAAAAAATAGAGAAGCCACATTTTGCCTGAAATAATATTTGAGCTTGATCTGCAAATATATGAGGTACTGAAAGTTTGTTTCATTATAAATCTGGAGTCAGCAGGCACTTGAAAATTTTCTTCTAAATCATGCTTCCCTTTGAAATTTTGGATTCTGATAACTAACTTCCACTAGCATCAACTTAAGAAGAAAAATATGTTACCTTGTTTTAAAAAAGATACCTGCTTTAGAAAAAATCACTTGCCTGTTTTTTTTAAACCATTTTATCAAGACTGAGTGAATAGGGAAGATGGTTTAAAAAAATAAAAGCAAAATAAAAATAAGCATTTTTCCATTAAAAATTTATAAACTATTTATTTTTTAAAGGTACCGGAGCCGGGGATTGAATCTGGGACCTCGTATGTGGGAAGCCAGCACTCAACCACTGAGCCACATTAGCTCCCCTGGCTTGGTTTTTTCATTTGTTTGCTTGTTTGTTTTTGTCTTAGGAGGTACCCCAGACCTGCCATGTAGGAAGCACAGGCTCAACTGCTTGAGCTCATCTGCTCCCTAAACTACACTTTTTTTTTGCTTATTGAGTTAAACTTTAGACTTCTTCTTGATTCAATTAATAGCTTTAGTGAGCACCTATATGCCAGGCACTATACTAGGTACTGTGAATACAGCTGTGAGTAAAACTAAGAGTTTCTGCCCTTATAGTGTTTATAGGTTTATGAGAGAGACTGACAATCAAATAATTATACATATAAATGTCTGAATAACTACAGCACTAATTTTCTTTAGCCTGAAAAACATGTAGAAAATGTACAAAGATAATGCCTAAAACATTAATATGTCATTCTGTCAACACCAGAGTTTTCTTATTTAGGTTAGGAACTTTCTCCTTCAGTTCCCAAAACTGATTTTTTTTTCCTAAAAAAATATCTGCTATGAAATCCCTCCTATGGACTCTATCCTAGTCTACAATCTCTCTTCTTCATATTCAGGTTAACTGCACCAGCTACTAACTCTTGGCACATTCCATTCTCTTCTCACTCTAAATCAACCTCCCTGACAGGTTCATCTTGCTAGTTTATCATATTAATCCCTGGCCTCCTACACTTTGAACGGCTCCCCATACCTTTCACAAGAGGATAAAAATTAAAATCTCCTCAATCCTCCAACCCTTCTACAGACAGTTAACTCTTCCAACTGTTACGTTTTCTTTTTAGTCTCTCAAGGAAATTCAGTTTTCAGCTCATTCTAGTCTCCTTCAATCCTCCCCCACCCCAAAACTAATCTTTACTCTACACTTTTGCTTTTCCCTAACAAAGTAAATGCTCCAACCTCTCTATAAATCCAAACCCTCATGGGCCAGCTCAAGGCCCAACTGTCCTTCAGAAGGCCTGTCTTCTCTATCTACCTTGAACATCTACAGCATTCTTTGTATTGGTAGAACTCACTAGATTATCTTCTAGATTCATGAGGGTCCTTATTATCTTTCCAATAAAAACCTAAGGGCAAAGTATACAAATCACACTTCTTTCCTTTCTTCCACAGCACCTTGTATAATGCAAAACACAAAGCAGATCTTCAATAATCACTTGTTTACCTAACTGAACAAAAAGTTCAATTTTGGATGTGTGAATATCAGTGACTAGAACATGAAATCAGAATTATTTGGCATTATTATTCTTCTGCAGGCTAACCTGTAACACACTACAAAGAAATATTCTGTGACTCAACAAGAAAATACATGGAAGCTCGGCAGTATAAACTGGCAAATACAACACAGATGTTTTAAAGCCTAATTAGAGTGTGATACAAAGAGCTTGATTAAAGTACCAGTGTTAGGGCCAGAACAGTGTAGTAGTTTTGTGACCTATGGGTTTTACTGAATTCATGCAAGAATGAACCACGCTATAACTGAGCTAAAATGTAGTCCCAGGCCTATGAGAACTCTAAATGAAATGTCATTCAATTTCTACTGAATTTAGGTTAAGAAAAAATTTTTCATCAGTTACTGAGGTAACTGACTGTAGCTGTCAAAATCAGTAAGGCTCTCTCATTTCTGCTTTCAACTTTATTACACAAAGACCTAGGGAAGGGGATGGGAATGGGGAGTGGTGGTAGAGAATGCCGTTAGTGAATAAGCAGCAGCCCAGAGGTGTAGTGAAAAGAGCTCTCTCAATGGGGCATAGAGAGGCCTTGGTCTTATTTTGGCCCAATCTCTCTCCAGCTGTAGGACCTTAGGCAAAGCACTCACCTCTCTGGGCCTAGTTTCCCAGTTCTAGAACAACAGTCACATGTGATTTCTAAAGGATCTTCTAACTCTAAAATAAAATTACAGGCCAAGTCTAATCAAAACTGCTATTAACATGTATAATTCTTGCAATGCAATCTCAAATCTTTCTTTTCTTCCACATTTCTGGAAGAAAGTTATTTATTTCCATAAGAAAATAAATGGATGCTACTCAGAGACAAATGACTGTTGAAGTAGCTAAGTGATTCCCTTAAATACCTATTTCCTCATTACAATAAGATATCTACAATAAGATATCTTAGCACAGGAAACCGTGTTCTAGTAAAGATAATCAGGACTGCTTCTGTAAATTAGGCCTAACCCATAGTACTTATTATCTGTGCTGGTCTGTGAAAAGGTGCTACAGTAGTTCAAAGCAGAAACAACACTCCTCAGAGCTTCTCCAAAAAGGTTAACAAAGTTCTCATCCTCGGGGTAAGGCCAGGAAACAGCTGTGGAAATGATAGGGTACTGAAAAATGCACGTTTTGCCATCCAAGTACTCCAAGCACAGCCTCCTCTTTATCAAACACCCGGTATTGTCTCCTCCCCACCTGTCAAAGCCAAACTCTAGTTTTATCCCCAAACTGTAACTTACCCGGACAATCTAACTTCTCCCCCCGGGAGTAGTTGTTTACAGGCCCTTCCCAATCCCCGGACGGTCGCTCTCAAGTGCACCCCGGGGTGGTCTCTGCCCCGAACCCAGGTAAACACATGCCCGAATCTCGGGAGTGGGTTCTCCGAGTCCTGGGAGCGCCGGGTCCCGCCCCTCGGAGCCCGGAACCAGCCGGGCAGCGGCTGCGGCCACCCCAGGCCGCTCTCGCCGCCACACCTCACGCCTCTGCCCCCGGGACCGCCGCGCACAGCCCAACCCGCCCCTCGGAGCGCACAGCGACCGGCCAGTCCGGCACCGCCTCAGCCCCAGACAGACAGCTCCCCCTTCTCCGTCCGTGGTCCCAGCGCCCACCCGCGACTGCCCGGCCCCAGCTCGGGAACCCCACCGCCCAGGAACAGCCCTTCTTCGCCGGGATGCCCCGCGCGGTGCCGCGCCGAGCAGAGCCTCAGCTCCACAGCCTGAGGCACCGAGGGACACTCACCCCGGAGGCTCCTCCTGCCGCTGCTGCCGCCGCTGGGACCGCTGCTGCCGCCCCCGCCGCCGCCGCCACCAGCACCGCCGTCCGCACCGGCGCCAGCACCCCCGGCCATCCTCCTTCTGCCGCTGCCGCCCTCTCCGCTCCTGTCAGTGGCTCAGGCTCCGGGACCGCTCCAGGATCCCCTCGCCGCCATCTTGACTCCTAGGGAGAGCGGGAGGGGCTCGGCGCGGCCCTAGGGCGCCTGCGCGGCGCTGCGGAGCGGGCTCGGGCCCCCGCCCGCCTCCGCCGCCGCCACGCCCCGAATCACGTGGTCCGGCGGCGGCGCGCGCACGGAGGCGGGCGGAGGTTGTGCGTTCGGGGAACCCGGGAGCGTTCGCGGTTGGGTGCGTGCGCATTATTCCCGCTCCAAGCCGGCAAGCGCGGATGGGGTTCCTCAGAATTTGAAGCTTGCTGGAGCATCTTGCATATTCCAGGGAATTGTGATGAATTTTACATAAAACAGAATGGAATTATAAATTCTTGTTTCAATTCGGCGTCGCGCTCAGAGCTGCCCACGTCCTTTGATCGATCGCATACAATGCAACGTGTTCCAAGAGGAGGTTGCGCCTCCGCGGAAAAGTCTTTTTTTCAGTACCTTGGCGTTTCGGTGGCTTCCTTTCGGCAGTTTATCTTAAGCACCTGCTTGCGTGGCAATTTTACAGACGCCACCATGCTAATTGTATATATAATAGGTTAAAAAAAACTTAGACATTGAAAAGTTTTCTCAACGAGATACTCTCATAAACAAAGGTAAAGAATTGATGAAAGCACACAGCATCCTCATCGGAAAGCCAAATCGCTGTTTCCTGGATGCCTCTTGTCTGGGAGTTTGCAATAATTTCAGCAATGCAATAGCACAAATACCCAATATTTATGGAGCACTTTACAGTTTTCAAAACACTGTTAAATACATGGTTTCGTTTGAAGTCTAACACCACCCTTTGAGGTAGTCAGAACAGGTATTATTATCACTGTTTTACAGCTGAAGAAACAAGCTCAGAAATACTACGTCGTTTGCCCAAGGATAGACACACACAGCGTTAAATAAGTGAGCAAGCCGAGACTAGAACCTGACGTTCTGATCCCTAGTCACCAGGCACCATTACACCACACTGTCCTTTGATAGGCCTCAGCAATGCGTTAGGTATTTGTCCTCTGGGAATTTATTTAAAACCCTTTTCACAGTCTTTTCATTTTCAGCATCTACTCACCATTTAAGAAACAAGTTTTCTAAGTCACATTGAATACTTTTTATTCTCAAACCACCTTCATACTGCAAAGGATAAAAACAATTTGGAATTTTGTGATGTGTTTTTAACCATCTCTTGATCCTTTATTATTTTATATGCTTTGATATGAGGTTGGGGCATTATAAATTTTTTTTTACATCGTCGTGGTTGCTTTTCTCTGAACTTTCTTTAGATATGTTATATATTTCTTGTGCTCATTCATCACCTTACATCCTTGAAAAAACACCCCTTTTCAGTTTGGCTTAACTTCAGTTTTTCTTTTCACGGTACGTATGTCTCCTATTTTGCTGATTGTAGCAGAGATTGTAATAGTCCTTTGTCTGAAAAAGGATTCCCCTCTAACTAATAAGCTTCTCTTCAACCGAGCAAACAGTTGTGGGCCGTGGGCAGGAAGTGCATAGAAAAGTGAAATATTCAAGGACAATAGGCACAGCTAGGTGGAGCCAAGTGTTGGCTCTGGATGCCTACCTCCTATTCCCTTACACTATTATACTTTCCCTAATTGCATAATTTATCCATATCTAAATTGAAACCACCGACCATTATTTGCCCTTTATCTTCATCAGCTAAATACTACATTAACTTTTATATGCAAACTAAAAATTCCATTGTCTTGATAATTTATTAAAAGATCAGTCTCCACTCTTAAACTTTCTCATTTGTTTTAAACCTTCACTACTTGACTTTGGCTCTTTTTCCTATGAATAATTTAAAAAATAATATTAAAACAATACCAACATTCTGAAATAATACCAAGCATTCTAAGTAATTCCAGAGTAATGCTATTCTTCTAGGAACCTTTGATGTGGAAATCTTTCAGAGGCTTTTTGAAAAACCAAATAAGACCTGCTGGTTCTACCTTGTCCTTTTGTCTATTTGCACATTCGGAGAACTCTTAATAGACTAGCTCTTCTTCACAGAAACCATGCATTAGTATTCCATGATTCTTTCTACTCCTTACTTCATTCACTCACCTTGATTTTCTTATTACACCACTTAGGAGCTACATTCTCAAGATACTGAACTTACTAAGGTTACACATTCATCAGAGTTTAAGCTCTAAGCCTTAGATTTGTCTATTTCAGTTCAGTCCAACACATTTTTTTTTCACCCCTTACCTTTTTTTTTTATTGGAGAAATTGTAGGTTTACAGAAAAACCATGCAGAAAATTCAGAGTTCTCATGTACCCCACCTCACGTACACAGTTTTCCCTACTGTTAACCCTTTGTACTAGCTAACGATATTTTTTAAAGCATCCAATACCATGTTTCAAGCAAGATGCTAGATGCTAGGGATAAAATGTAAACAGTTCCTTGCTCTTTAGGCCAAGACTGAAAAATTATTGGACAAAAAGATGTTGGGCAATGTGAATATTCTCACTGTCCAGATTTTGTTATAATCAGGGTAGGCTCAACATTCACTATATGACCATCCTGTATGGGAAAAGACTGTAACTTTGGGTATCTTTGGTCAACCTTATGAAATATAGCAGGGGGTTGGATGTGGCTTGGGTGGTTGGGCGTCCGTCTCCCATTTGGAGGGACCTAGGTTCAATCCCTGGGACCTCCCGGTAAAAATTAAAAAAAAAGAAAAATATAGAAGGCACATGGGCCACCAGGCCCTGTGCACGGGTGCACTGCCAGACCCCGTGAGCCACGCATCAAGATGATGACGTAACAGGAGAGTGACACAAGGGAGAACCAAGACGAGAGGCACCGAAAAACCAGGAACTCAGGTGGCACAGGTGGTCGGATACCTCTCTCCCACATCAGAGGTTCCGAGATCAAATCCCAGTGAAGATAGGAGGAGAAGAGAGGGCAGGAAATGGACACAGAGTGGCCCAGTGAATGGACACAGAAACAGCAAAAATGGGGGTGTGTGGGGGGGTAAAAATGGATAAAAGTAAATAAATAAATCCTTAAAAAACGTATGGGGAGAAAGATACAGACTATAGTTGGTAGTAATACTTTGATGATGCTCTTTCATGATTTGTTAGCAAATGTTTCACAAAAATGCAAGGTGTTTGTGTGTGGGTGATGTGTGGGAGCCCTGTATGATGTTATACATGTTTGTTTTGTAAGTTCACAATGTTTACTGAACTCTTATGTTTATGTATGTTCATGTATGAATGATATACTTCAATAAATTGTTTTTAAAAAAGATATTGGGCAAATTATTTGGACAAAAAAAGGATAGCACTGAGATAATATTCATTACTGGTAAAGGTACAGGTCTAGAGATAGACAGATCTGAGTGGATGTGTGATACAGTTAAGCCAATCAGAACCTTTTCTGGAAATTTCTGTCAGGCTATTGGGGAAGATGTTTTCCTTTTCTTTTTCTGGGATTATGAGTTTAAAGGACAATATAAATGGTCTTCACAGCTGTGAAGAGAAAGGTAATAATGGACTGCAACTTTTGTTGAATCTTATATTACCATTGTGCTTGCAATTCAAAAGTGGGTTACTGGGAAGCGGCTGTGGCTCAATCAGTAGGGCTCCCATTTACCATATGGGAGGCCCCGGGTTCGGTTCCCGAGGCCTCCTGGTGAAGGCAAGCCCGCCCGCATGGCGTGGTTAGCTGACCCAGCGAGCACAAGCAGCAAGGGGGGGATAAATGAATAAATAAATAAAATCTTTAAAAAAAAAAAAAAGTGGGTTACTGATGTTACCGGTTACATAGCTTGGATGATTTTTTCCACTTATCCAACTCTTCTGCCCTTGTTGCTTGCTTATCTGAGTTTCTCTGCCATTGAGTTCTTGCATTGCAAAGATAGACACAATGAAAGACAAAGAGAAGCACTGCATTCCTCAAAGGCCTTTGGCCCTTTAACAGCAGTTGAATATGTTTCTCTATAGAGGAGAGAATTCAAGGTGTTTGGGCCTGAGGTACTGTGGCTTTGATTCATTATATAATTTTCTAGAACCCTAAAATCATTTTGTGTAGAGAATGAACATTTATAAAAATCATATTAAAAAGAGGTAAGTGGGCGAGAGTGTCTTTCTTATTCCTTGTATACATAAAGCTCAAAAACCTGATCTCCAGGTTGAAGCTCTAATTATGCCCTTTTATATAACTTCAGAAGGAAGGACCGGCATTGCAGTTCACTGAAAGTACATTGAATGCAGGGCCCACTCAGCCTTTTATGGAAAATTGTAGAGGTTCGAGTTAACAGTGTTAGTCTTTTGTGACTTGGAGAAATTAAACAGTAATTCGAGGAGCTAAAAGTGCTATCTCCTGGGGTGGGGTGGGCGGCAGAGAGTCTAATTGTGTTGTGGCTGAATTTGAGTTAGATTTACTGACACTGTCAAAAGCAATTTCGGGTTTTTGCCACAGAGAAAATCCTAAAAAGTTTGATTCTCACTCCAGCTACACTCTAGTCTCAGCTTTTCAACATTTAAGATTAGTTCAACCAGGCTTGTCTTCTGTTGAACTCTTTCCTAGCCTACTTCAGCATATTTTTACTTTTTTCTTAATTAAAAAATGGAAAGTGATTTGAGGAAAAGAGACTTGACTAATACAGTCTTTGTTAAGATCCTTTTGATTGCAAGTGATAGAAACTCAGCTTCAACTAGTTTAAGGGACAGAAGGATTTATCCTAAACAAAATATGGAGTGGTCCAGAGCTCAAGGACAGGGAAGTATCCCAGATTTGGGAACAGTGAGAGTCAGAGCCAGGGTATTGGACATGGTCAGGATGTTCCCTCTGTCTTATCTCTGCTTTTTCATCAGCTTGACTTGATTTTATTATTATTACTTTTTAATCTTTTATTTACTTATCCCCCCTTGCTGCTTGTCTTCCTTTGTTGTGCCACCATGCAAGGCAGGGCTTCCCATATGGTAAATGGGAGCCCAACCAATTAAGCCACCGCAGCTTCTTTGACTTTAATATTAACACAAAATGGAAGGGCTTTTTCCACGGGGCAGAAAAAACCTGGCTCCCAAGTTATACCGTCCATCACGACAAAAAGATGGCATTCCAGCCGTCTGGTACCCAGCAAAACATCCCTGGAGAAAAGTGCAATGGCCCAGTATTTGAACCAGGAACCCCTGGTTAGACCAATCAACTGTGGCCAGGGAATAGGACAATGTTCTACCAAGATAGCAGTTCTTTTAAGACTCACTACGTCACTCAGTGGTGTTCAAACTATTGTCTGAGGATCCCTGGGAGTCCCCTAGGTCCTTTCAGGGTATCTGCCTCATCAAAACTATTTTTATTAAAACAAATTAAAAAAACCCACAATTTTCACAATAATATTAAGTGGTTATTTGCCTTTGTTTTCTCTTATTTTCTCAGGAGTGTACAGTAGAGTTTTCCAGAGGCTGCACGATATGTTGTATTGCAACAGATTGAAAGCAGAGGCAGATGTGAGAACCAGATAAGTTAACCTTCTAATAAGCAAGATGTTAAAGAGGTTTAAAAATGTAAAACAATGTCACTCATAACTTTTTTTTTGAAGAATAAAGTATTTTTTGTTTGTTTGTTTTTAGGAGGTACCAAGGATTGAACCTGGGACCTCATACATGGGAAGCAGGCACTCAACCACTGACTTATGTCTGCTCCCCTGAAAATATATTTTATAAAAATATATTATTTGTGTTGGTATGTGATGAGTTTGTTACTGTTTTTTGCGTGTGTTTGTGAGGTGCTGGTACTGGGGATTGAACCCAGGACCTCATATGTGAGAAGCCAGCACTCAACCACTAAGCCACAACAACTCCCTGTTACTGTTTTTTAAATGAATTAAAAAATAAATATTTTAAACATCTGTTAGTTTTTTTCCCTAATACAATAAACATTGATAGAAATAACCACATACACAAAAGCACTTTAGAGTCATCAGCAATCTTTCAGGGGTCCTGAGATCAACAAACTTGTGAACTACCAATGTAACTGTGGACGACTTACTTAATTTCTTTGTGCCTCAGTTCCTTCATCTATATATGGGGATAATAACAATATTTATCCTCTTAAGGGTATTGTGATGATTAAAAGAGTTATTGCAGTAAAGTGCTTAGAGACGTGTCAGGCAAAGAGTAGATGGCTTAGAAGGATTAAATGATAATATCAACAAAAACAACAGCCATGTGGCTGGGGGGGGCAGTTCCCAGAAAAGAGTTGCTCACAGCCCAGGCCAGATATTGACAACATTGAAACCCAAAATGACCAATTCGAGAAAATTGTAGGAGAGTATCTAGGATTCCTATGTTAAGGTAGATACTATACAAAATGACATGAAAGGGTAGAAATATCTCAAGACTTGGTCTCTATCTTGTGGATCAATCAGTGCTTTCAGTTTCTCTAACAATCATATGACAGCTGACTCTGTCTCAGGGGTTAGCAACATTTCCTGCATGGCTCCTTTTCAAGGGTACTTCGACTGTTCATTGCCACTATACTCAAAGCCACAATTTGTCCACCCCATTAGTGAGACCTGGGTAAGTAGGACACTCCATTGTTTGATCTTCTATGTGCCAAAATTATATTTGATCCTTTCAACATTCCTGCACTGCAGGTATTATTAACTCAACTTTGTAAGTGAGGAAACTGAGGTGGAGGAAGGATGAGTAAGTTGCTCAATGGGACATAGTTTAAAAATAACAAAGCCAAGAATTGGATATTCCTTGTTCTGATATTTAATTTTCTGATATTATAACCACTCCAGTCTTCTCTATTTGCATGTTTTCCCCCCATCATTTTACTTTTAACCTATCTTTAACTTCATCTTTTATGAATGCATTACCTTCCCCCCAACGTGGGACATGACTCCCAGGGATGAGCCTCCCTGGCAACAAGGGATTAATACCAAGTGCCAACTGGCAACACAACTGGAAAAAGACCTAGAATAAAAGGGCGAAAAGGTAAAGACAAATGAGTTCAAGTGGCTAAGAGACTTCAAAGAGAGTCGGGAGGTCCTCCCAGAGGTAACGCTTATGCACACCTCAGTAGGAGCTCATAGAACATCAAAGTGCATATCACCCCACACAGAGGGGCTCCTGAGAGCTCTGGAGACACCCAGGTACTATATAAGGGGGGATAGTCCCAGAGACTGATGCCTTATCAGTGGGCTCTATTTTGGAATCTGTGCTCCTGAGAGTGACAGAATTGGACTCAAATAAGTCCTCCCTGCACATGGTTCATCAGTCCCTTCTATTCAAACCTATATGTGATGCTGGAGTTTTTAGGTATACTTCCAGAGACTGGAGCCTCTGGACTACCTATGTGCCAGGTGTGCGTGGAATCTCGGTTGAGCTGCAACTCCTACCCTACAGCTCAATGGACTCATCCAAGTTACCTGGCGAGGAGACAACAATGGGCAACGGCCATCCCAGGGAATGGAGAGGGCCTGTATCTGCAGGCAGGATCATCCCACCCACCATATCCATGGGATATAAGCCCTCTCTCACTTGGAGTTGGAGTGGACATCACCATCCCAGTCCCCTCAGGATTGGGGGAAGAACTATGGACTAGAGTGGACTTGATGGTATTCTCTTGTTCACATATGGTGATTCTAGCAATGGAAGAAATTATAACAATGAGGTGGAGCCAGTGGCCACTTGACACTTTTGGGGTAGGGAGGGGATGAGCAGTTGAAATACAGGGGCTTCTTTGGGAGTTAGAGGTTGTCCTGAGTACTATTGTGGCAACGGATGTAGGCCATTTTAAATCCGCACACACCACTCAGAACTGAGTGGCAGAGAATGTGGTCTATGGTGTGAACTGTGGTCTATGGTTGGTGGCAAGGCTCCAGGATGTGTAAGTTCATTGAGGGTGGTGGGCCACACTTGTGGGAGATGTTTGTGTGGGATGTGGTGGGAGGTGTGGGAGGTGGGCAACATGGGAATCCCAGTGGGTTCCGTGTAATATTTTGGGTAATCTAAGCACCTCTTAAAATATATGTATATATATATATATATATAAATAACATTTTTGTAAGCAAATACACATATATGCATATATATTTATATATCATTTTGCAAAAAATATATATATATATTAATTTAATTTATTTATTTCTGCCCCCCCCCCCATTGTTTTGCACTTGCTCTCTGCTCTATCTGTTGTGTGCTCGTCTTCTTTTCAGAAGGCACTGGGAACCAAATCTGGGACCAATGGTTTGAGCCACCTCTGCTCCCTTTAACTTCATCTTTAACGTGGGTTTTTTTTTTAGCCAGTATGTAGTTGGATCTTGCTTTTTAAATCAAACCTGACAATCTCTGCCTTTTTTTTAACTTACACTTATTTACATTTAATGTAAATACTCTAAATACATATCACTTTTATAAAGTCATCAACCATGTGGTCCAGGCTCACAGCAGTGTCAATCAAGACATATAATTTACTATGAAAAAGCAATTTCAAAATTACAAATTTTTTATTAAAAAATTTCAGATACCCTTAGAGGGAATACATAGACTGCAACAATCCTTCTAAAAAAAATCTCCTTCACTCTTCCTTCTACTTTCCTTACGTAGTACAACTATTGCCACTCTTTTCTCTACAACTCTCCAGAAAACGGATGCCTCCTGAGCCTCTTGTCCATGCCCCCCTCCCCTTTCCTCCTTATTCTGCAATACAAAAGTGCGAAAAGATACTTCTGACCCCCAACTTCCATCTTGGAGGATGAGGAAGGGAAAGAAACTGAGCAGGTAAAATTAGAGTTCTCTTTGGTCCATAGAAGGAGAGAAATGTTTGGGAACAATTATGCATTGATAATATTTTGTCCATTTGTGCTCTTCACTGCTCACTCTCATTGCTGCAAAGGTATGAATAATATTTACGTGTTCTACAATGTCTTTCCTCTCTTTACAATCCATGCCTCCATTGCCTATTTTGTCAGCTTCTACCATGTGAGAGGGCAGTAAAATTCCTCTCAGCATTTAACTATCCACTCTATCCAAACAGCATCTATAGTAGGGGAAGGTAAAGGGAGAATAGGGCGTGAACATTCATTCATTCATTCATTCAACAAGTATTTATTGGGTAGCTACTATGTGTGAGCTTCTCTACTGGGTGCTTAGGCTACAGGGGATAAATAAGTTAGACAAGACTTCTGCTCTTGCAGTGCTAACCTCTTAACTAAGGAGACACACAATTAAATAAAATGTATATGTTCAGATAGGTCCTATGGGCTGGGAAGAAAATAAAGCAAAGAAGGGGAAAGAGTGATGGGGAGAGGGGTGAGGGCAGTTTTGTGCAGGGTTGTTTGATAACTGAGCCACGTGAATGTTTGCAGATTTCCCAGACAGAGACTAGCAGGTAAGACAGAATGTAGCTGGGCGGGATCAACAGCTCTGTGTGGCTGGGGCATGGTGAGCAAGGGGAAGAGTGGAGACAGGAAGAAGAGCTCAAGAAGGAAGCCTGGTATGATTCATACAGGACCTGGTAGGCCAGGGTAGGACTCCAAAGC
Organism: Tolypeutes matacus; assembly: GCA_026826555.1. Lineage (NCBI taxonomy): Eukaryota > Metazoa > Chordata > Mammalia > Cingulata > Chlamyphoridae > Tolypeutes > Tolypeutes matacus. Next base: position 12,456,475 of record JAKSZT010053819.1, read on the forward strand.
AGCACTGTTAATACAAATATAATGTATAACATATATAATTTTTTTAGGGTTCACTGTTTGTATTGTAGAGTCTGTATTTTTTTTTTTTTTTTAAATTTTTACTCTGTAACATACAAACTAAAATTTCCCATCTCAGGTGTATTAGTCAGCCAAAGGGGTGCTGATGCAAAATACCAAAAATCTGTTGGTTTTTATAAAGGGTATTTATTTGGGGTAGAAGCCCACAGTTGCCAGGCCATAAAGCATAAGTTACTTCCCTCACCAAAGTCTGTTGCCACTTGTTGGAGCAAGATTGCTGCCGACCTCTGCAAGGGTTCAGGCTTCCTGGGTTCCTCTTTTCCCCGGGCTCGCTTTTCTCTGGGCTCAGCTCCCCTGCTTTCTCCACAAGGCCATCTGTAGACTATCAGACAAATGGCTTGTCTCTCTTCCTGGGGTCTCTGCTGTGTCCAATTGAGCCTTCTCTCCTTCCTCACGTACCTGCTTCTCTATGTGTTTACTTCCCAGGCTCCAGGATCAAAACCCCAAACACCCTTCTCTGCTGTGAGGTTTCTCTGTGAGTCTCCACCTACCAAGGGGGCAAGGACTCAACGTCCTACTGATGTGGCCCAATCAAAGCCTCAGTCATTATTTAATCAAATAAAAGTGAAACCTCTGAATCAATATAATCTAATAAGCCCAGAGGAACAAACCAGTTTACAAACGTAATCCAATATCTATTTTTGGAATTCATAAAAAATATTAAACTGCTATACCAGGGAAGGTTGTTTTTTTTTCTTTAATTTAATTCATATACCATGCAATCCATCCGAAATGTATAGTCAATGACTGTCAGTATAATCACAAAGTTGTGCATTCATCATCCCAATCAATTTTAGAACATTTTTATTGCTCCAAAAAGAAAAACTCCTTACCCCTTATACCCACCATTACTGCCACTTAGCATTAGTGAGGTACTTTTGTTACAACTGATGAAAGAATATTAAAATATTACTGATAACTCTATTCCGTAGTTTGAATTGGATATATTTTTCCCATATGATTTTTTTATTTCTGTGAGGTCATTTGTAACTACCCCCCTTTCATTTCTGATTGTATTTATTTGCATCTTTTCTCTTTTTTTCTTTGTTAGTCTAACTAGGGGGTTGTCAATTTTATTGATCTTCTCAAAGAACCAGCTTTTGGTTTTGTTGATTTTCTCTATTGTTTTTTTTTCTCAATTTCATTTATTTCTGCTCTAACCTTCATTATTTTTTTCCTTCTGCTTGCTTTGGGATTGGTTTGCTGTTCTTTTTTAGTTTCTCTAGTTGTTCAATTAAATCTTTGAGTTTAGCTCTTTCTTCTTTTTTAATACAGGCATTTAGGGCTATAAATATCCCTCTCAAGACTGCCTTCTCTGTATCCCATAAGTTTTGATATGTTGTGTTCTCATTTTCATTTGTCTCAATGTATTTACTCATCTTACTTGCAATTTCTTCTTTGACCCACTGATTATTTAGGAGTGTGTTGTTCAGCCTCCACACATTTGCAAATTTACTTTTTTCCTGTCTATTATTGATTTCTAGTTTCATTTCATTTTTTATCTGAGAAGGTTCTTTGTATAATTTCAGTCTTTTTTATATTAATTGAGAGCTGCATTGTGCCCTAACATATGTTCTATCCTGGAGAAAGAACCATGGCCACTTGAGAAGAATGTATAACCTGCTGAGTTTGGATGCAGTGTTCTGTATATGTCTGTTAGGTCTAACTCGCTTATCATATTGTTCAAGTTCTCTGTTTCCTTGTTGATCTTCTGTCTAACTGTTCTATCTAATGATGTGAGAGGGGTGTTGAAGTCTCCAACGATTATTGTAGAAATGTCTATTTCTCCCTTCAGTTTTGCCAGAGTTTGTCTCATGTATTTTGGGCATCTTGGTTATGTGCATAAATATTTATGGCTGTTATATCTTCCTGGTGGATCGTCCCTTTTATTAATATATAATGGCCTTATGTATCTCTTATAACTTTTTTGCATTTAAAGTCAGTTTTGTCTGATATTAGTATAGCTACCCCTGCTCTTTTTTGGTTACTATTTGTGTGGAGTATCTTTTTCCAACCTTTCACTTTCAGCTAGTTTGTATCCCTAGGTCTAAGGTGAGTTTTTTGTAAGCAGCATATGGATGGCTCGTGTTTTTTAATGCATTCTGTCCACCTGTATCTTTTGATTGGGGAGTTTAATCCATTCATATTCAATGATATTATTGTACATGCACTATTTACTTCCACTATTTTATTCTTTGGTTTTCATGTCATATCATATTTTTTCTGTCCTTTTGCTATTTTGGTTATCCTTTCTCTATTCTTTCTTCTATACTCTCCTCCAGGCCTCTCTCTCCTGTTTTTTTCTTTCAGGTTCTAAGGCTTTCTTTAATATTTCCTGCAAAGGTGGATTCTTTTTTACAAACTCTCTTAGTTTCTGTTTGTTTGTGAATATTTTATACTCACTTTCATATTTGAAGGATAATTTTGCTGAATAAAGAATTCTCGGCTGTCAGTTTTTCTCTTTCAGTATCCAAATTATATCATACTGTCTTCTTGCCTCCATGGTTTCTGAAGAAAAATATGCACTAAGTCTCACTGGGCATCCCTTGTATGTGATGGTTTGCTTCTCCCTTGCTGCTCTCAGAATCTTCTCTTTATCTTTGACATTTGACATTCTGAGTAGTATGTGTCTTGAAGTAGGTCTATTCAGATTTATTCTGATTGGGGTATGGTGTGCTTCTTGGATATGTAAGTTCATTTCTTTTGTGAAAGTTGGGAAACTTTCAGCTATTATTACCTCAAATAGTCTTTCTGCCCCCTTTCCCTTTTCTTCTCCTTCGGGAACTCCCATGACATGTATGTTGTGTGTTTTGTGTTGTCATTTAATTCTCTGAACCCCTGTTCAATTTTTTCAATTCTTTTCTCTCTTCAATTTCAGCTGTTCTGCTTCTGTATCACTTATTCTTTCTTCTATCATTTCGAGTCTGTTGTTGTATGCCTCTAATGTGTTTTTGATCTCACTTATTGTGTCTTTCATTCTCTGTTACTTTTCTGTTCAGGATTTCAAATTCTTTTTTGTGCTCGCTCAGCGTCTTCTTGATGTCATTTTTCTCTTTAACTATATTGTCTTTCAACTCATTAATTTGATTTTGGAAATTTGTGCACATTCTCTGAAATCCCACATCTCTTCTGGGGCTTTGATATGTTCCTTTTCCTGGGACATGTTTTCTATTTTCTTAGTATGGCTCATAATTTTTTGCTGATGCCTAGGCATATGATTAGGATGTATTTTACTCAGATGCACAATTTCTTTCTCTTTCGTAGGGATTTAGTGGCAGGAGGCTATGTGTTACCACTGCTCTTTAATTCTTGGCTTGACCTGGGTTGTTAGGATTGTCCTGCTAGTTGCTTAAAACTGGACACTGGACCCAGTAATTGGTTGCAGAGTGGCTTCCAGGGCCTTGGGGCGGGGGAGGCTATAGAGGTCAGAAAAAGCCTCTCCTACTTATTTTTTTTTTTTTTTTTTTTTTACCGGGAGGTCCTAGGGATCGAACCCGGGTCCCTCCATATGGGAGACGGATGCCCAACCATTTGAGCCACATCCGTCCCCCTCCTACTTATTTTTAATTTTCTCACATGTACTCCTTGGTCTGCCAGCAGATGGCCATCTTTGGCACCTCTCAATTCAATGCCTGGTGGGAGTGTATTTGTTGCAACATA
>JAKSZT010053819.1:12460222-12528175 GCA_026826555.1 Tolypeutes matacus
GCACCTCTCAATTCAATGCCTGGTGGGAGTGTATTTGTTGCAACATAGACAGGATCAAAATGATAGAGCTTCTTATCTCGAGTCTAGGAGTCTTGTAATTCAAACTTTCTCTGAGGCAGTTCTCCAGCCTTCTCTGGAAGCCACCTCCCTTTTCCCAGCTGGGAAATATTTCCTCCCCTCTCTGAGTCCTCAAAAATCCGTCCTGGTTAGTAGAGAAGGAGATTGGGAGGGTTGTATATCTGTAGCACCTTGCCAGCTCCCAAGGCAAACAATGGTGTGGCCCCACCTGGCCTGGAAGGGCTGGTGGTACACCGCAGACCAAATTTGTGGGTCAGAACCTGAGTCAGCTTTAGGCTGTGTCCCTCTTTCTCCCCTTTCCTGGGGTGGTAGATCCCTGGAGCCCCCTTTGTCTGTAGTGGAAGGCCCAGGGGTGCGAGAATTCTAAAGTTTCTGTAGTATGGGGAAGAGTGCGGGCAGCAGCATCTGCTGGTTTTAACTCACAGTTTTGCAGCCATGATTCCCCTTCTTCATCCCTCTCTCCTCTGGCGGTGTCTAGCCTTCACCTGGAGTCCTATACCCTAGAAGATCTTTTTCTAGGCGGTTTCAGCCTGTCCTTTAGCTACTTTTTTTGGAGGAGAAGAGAGTCCTGCGTCTTTCTAGTCTGCCATCTTCCTGGAAGTCCTATTTTTCCCATATACCTCCCTACTATTAACATCTTGTAATAGTGATGTACACTTGTTTTAATTCACGTAAAAACATTCTTATATTTGTACTAATAACCACATTCATCATCCACAACAGGTTTCACTACATTATATGTTCCCGTGTTTCATCCTCTAGCTTTACTTTTAGTTACATACACAGCTCAAACTTCCTGTTTGAATCACAATCACATGCACAATTCAGCATAATTACATCATGACAATGTGTTACCATCACCTCTATCCATTTCCAAACACTTACAATCAACCTTATTAAAAATTCTGACAAATTAAGCATCAGCTTCCCATTCTTAACTGTCGTTCTATCTCCTGGTAACCTATATTCTAGATGTTACTCCATGAGTTTGCTCATTATGCTTAGTTCATATTAGTGAGATCATACAGTATTTGTCTTTTGTGTTTGGCTTATCTCACTCAACATAATGTCCCCAAGGATCATCCATGTTGTTGCATGCATCAGGACTTTATTTCTTCATACAGTTGAATAATATTCCATTATGTGTGTGTGCGTGCGTGTGTGTGTGTGTGTGTGTATATATATACACACACCACATTTTGTATATCCATTCATCTGTTGATGGACACTTGGGCTGTTTCCATCTTTTGGAACTGTGAATAATGCCAATATGAATATCAGTGTGAAAATGTCTGTTCACATCCCTGCTTTCTGTTCTTCTGAATATATACCTAGCAGCAGGATTTCCAGATCATATGACAGTTCCATACTTAGCTTCCGGAGGAACTGTCAAATTGTCTTCCACTGTGGTTGTACCATTCTACATTCCCATCAGCAGTGAATAAGTGTTATTTCTCCACATCCTCTCCAACACTTGTAGTTTTCTGTTTCTTTAATAGTGGCCATTTTAATAGGTGTGAAATGATATCTCACTGTGGTTTGGTTTACATAGTTAGTGATGTTGAACATCTTTTCATGTGCTTTTTAGCCATTTGTATTTCCTCTTTGGAAAAATGCCCATTTTTAATTGGGTTAATCTTTTTATTGTTGAGCTGTAGGATTTTAAAAATATGTATACTGGATATTAAGCCCTTATCGGATATATGGTTTCCAAATAGTTCTCCCATTGAGTAGGCTACTTTTTCACCTTCTTGACAAAGTCATTTGAAACATAAAAGTATTCTTTTTCTTGCCTAATTTTTCTAGTCCAACAACATTGGAGACATTGGAAATCTTTGTGTTGTTCCTGATCTCAGTGGGAAAGCTTTCAGTCTTTCACCATTGAGTATGATGTTAGCTGTGGGTTTTTCATATATGCCATTTATCATGTTGAGAAAATTTCCTTCTATTCTTATCTTTCAAAGTGTTTTTTTTTTTTTTTTTTTTTTTTCTTACCGGGAGGTCCCGGGGATCGATCTCTGGTCCCTCCATATGGGAGACGGACGCCCAACCATTTGAGCCACATCCATGCCCCCAAAGTGTTTTTTTTTTTAAATCAAGAAAGGATGCTAAATTTTGTCAAATCCCTTTTCTGTGTCAATTGAGATGATCATGTGGATTTTTTCCCCTTCAATTTGTTAATGTGGTGTATTACATTAATTGGTTTTCTTTGTTGAACCACCCTTGCAAAACTGGGATAAAACTAAGTGATCATGGTGTACACACCATGTGCTGTTGAATTTGAATAGCAAGTATTTTGTTAAGTATTTTTGCATTTTTATTCATTAGAGAGATTGGTCTGTCATTTTCTTTTCTTGTACCATCTTTATTTGGCTTTGGTATTAGGGTGATGGCTTCATAGAGGGAGTTAGGTAGTGTTCCCTACTCTTATAAATTTTTTGGAATAATTTGAGCAGGAGTTGTATTAATTCTTCCTGAAATGATTGGTAGCATTCACCTGTAAAGCCATCTGGTCCTGGTATTTTCTCTGTGGGACATTTATGATGACTGATTAAATCTCATTACTTGTAATTGGTCTGTTGAGGTCTTCTCTTTCTTCTAGAGTCAGTATAGGTTGTTTGTGTGTTTTTAGGAATTTGTCCATTTCATTTAGGTTGTCTAATTTATTGTTCTTAGTATACTTTTATGACCCTTTTTTTTTTTATCTCTGTGGGGTCAGTAATAAAGTCCCGCTTTCATTTCTGATTTTATTCATTTGCATCTTCTCTTTTCTTTGTTAGGCTAGCTAAGGGTTTGTAAATTTTATTGATTTTCTCAAAGAACCAACTTAAGTTTTGTTGATTCTCTATTGTGTTTTTGTTCTCAATTTCATTTATTTCTGCTCTAATCTTTGTTATTTCTTTCCTTCTACTTGCTTTGGGATTAGTTTGCTGTTCTTTTTCTAGTTCCTATAGGTGTTCAGCTAGATATTTGATTTTAGCTCTTCCTTTCTTTTAAATGTAAGCATTTAGGGCTATAAATTTCCCTCCCAGCACTGCCTATGCTGCATCCAATTAGTTTCTGTTTTTTTTTTTTTTTTTTAAGGAGGTACTGGGGATTGTACCTGGGACCTCGTACATGGGAAGCAGACATTCAAACCACTGAGATACTTCCTCTCCCTGATCCCATAACTTTTGGTTTAAAAAAAAATTTTTTTTAGGAGGTACTGGAGATTGAATCCAGGATCTCCTATATGGGAAGCAGGCACTCATGCACTGAGCTACATCTGTTCCTCATTGGCGGTTGTTTTTTTTCATTTGTTTGTTTTTAGGAGGTACTGGAGATCAAACCCAGGACCTTGTATATGGGAAGCAGGCGCTCAACCATTTGAGCTACATCAGCTCCAGCCCCCCATAAGTTTGTTTGTTTTTGTTGTTGTTGCTTGTTTTGAGGTACCAGGGGCTGGGGATTGAAACCAGGACCCCATATGTGGGAAGCTGGCGCTCAACCACTAAGCCACATCGGCTTCCCTGAGGTGGTTTTTTTGTTTGTTTTGCTTGTTGTTCGTTTTTGTTTTTTCAGGAGACACCAGCAACTGAACCCAGGACCTCCCATGTAAGAGGCAGGCGCTCAGTGTCTTGAGCCAAATCCGTTCTCCCCATCTCTAAATATTTATTGATTTCTCTTGCAATTTCTTCTTTGACCCACTGATTTTTTAAGAATGTATTGTTTTACCTCCATATATTTGTGAATTTCTAGTTCCCTCCTGTTATTGATTTCTACCTTCATTCCATTATGATCAGATAAAGAGATTTGTATAATTGCAATCTTTTAAACTTTATTGGGACCTGTTTTGTGATCCAACATGTGTTCTATCCTGGACAATGATCCATGAGCATATGAGGAAAATATATATCCTGCTGATTTGGAGTGCAATGTTCTATGTATGTCTGTTAGGTCTAGTTCATTTATTATATTATTCAATTTCTCTATTTCCTTATGGATCCTTTCTAGATGTTTTATCTATTGATGATAATAGTGTATTGAAGTCCCCAACTATTATTGTAGAGACAACAATTTACCTCTTCAGTTTTGCCAGTGTGTGCCTCATGTATTTTGAGGCACCCTGGTTAAGTGCATAAATATTTATGATTGTTCTTTCTTTTTGGAGGATTACTCCTTTTATTAACATGTAGCATTCTTCTTTGTGTCCCATATAAGTTTTGTATTTAAAGTATACAAATACAAAATGTATTTTGTCAGTATAGCTACCCCACCTCTTTTTTGGTTACTGTTTGCAGTAACTTTCACTTTCAGCCTATACGTATTCTTGGTTCTAAGGTGAGTCTCTTGTAGACAGCATATAGATGGTTTAGTTTTTTTCCCATCCATTCTTCCAGTCTGTGTCTTTTGATTGGGGAGTTTAATCCATTAACATTCAATATTATTACTCTAAAGGCAGTACTCACTTAAGCCATTTTATCTTATTTTATCTTTTAGCGTTCATATATCATATCTTATTTTTGTCCCTCTTTTTACCCTTTTAGTTACCTTATTGATAATCTTAATTTCTACACCCTCGTCCAAGCCTCCTTCTCCTGTCTTTTACTTTCAGCCTGCAGAACTCCCTTTAGTAATTCTTGTAGGACAGGTCTCTTGTTAACAAACTCACTCTATTTCTGTTTATCTGTGAATATTTAAACTCACCCTTGTTTTTGAAGGACAGTTTTTCTGAATAAAGAATTCTTGGCTGGCAATTTTTCTTTTTCAGCACCTTAATATATCATGCCACTGCCTTCTTGCCTGCATGGTGTCTGGTGAGAAATTAGCACTTAGTCTTATTCAGCATCCCTTGTATGTGATGAATCAGTTTTCTCTTGCTGTTTTCAGAATTCTCTATCTTTGTTATTTGACATTCTGATACATAGGTGTCTTGGGGTAGCTCTATTTGTATTTATTGTGTTTGGAGTACATTGTGGTTCTAGGGTATGCGTATCTATGTCTTTCATAAGAGTTGGGAAATTTTCAGCTGTTATTTCCTCAAATATTCTTTCTCCCCTTTTCCTTTCTCTTCTCCTCTGGGACACCCATGACATATATGTTTGTGCACTTCATGCTGTCATTCAATTCCCTGAGTCCTTGCTCAATTTTTTCCTTTTTTTTTTTTTTTTCTCTCCTCTATCTGTTCTTCTGTCTGTTCAGTTTTGGATGTCCTGTCTTCTAATTCACTGATCCTTTCTCCTGCCTGTTCAAATTTGCTGTTGTATGCCTCTAATGTATTTTTTAAAAGATTTATTTATTTATATACTGCCCGCCCCATTGTTTTGCGCTTGCTGTCTGCTCTCTGTGTCCATTCACTGTGTGCTTTCTATTTCTGCTCCTCTTTTCTTTAGGAGGCACCGGGAACTGAACCTGGGACTTCTATGTGGGAAAGAGGAGCTCAATCACTTGAGCCACCTCTGTTCCCTGCTTTGTTGTCTCTCTCATTCTGTTTCCTCTTTGCGTCTCCTTGTTGTTTCATCTTGTTGCATCAGCTTGCCACACAAGTCCATTGCGCCAGCTTGCTGTCTTGCTTGTCTTCTCCAGGAGGCACCGGGAACCGAACCTGGGACCTCCCATGTGGTAGGCGGGAGCTCAGTCACTTGAGCCACATCCGCTTCTCTCTAATGTGTTTTTTTAAAAAGATTTATTATTTATTCCCCTCTGCCCACTGTTACTGTGTTCGCTGTCTGCTCTCTGTGTCCATTTGCTGTGTGTTCTTCTGTATCTGCTTGTCTTCTCCTTAGGCATCACGGGGAACTGATCCTAGGACCTTGTGGAGTGGGAGAGAGGTGCTCAATCTCTTGTGCCACCTTAGCTCCCTGGGTCTGCTGCATCTCTTATTTTCTCTCTTCTGTGTCTCATTTATTTTTTAAGATTTATTTATTTATTTATCCCCACCCCCATTGTCTGCTCTCTGTGTCCATTTGCTGTGTTCTGTGTCTGCTTGTCTTCTTCTTCTTCTTCTTTTTAAAGATTTATTTATTTATTTACTTTTTATCCATTTAAACTCCCCCCCTCTATTTTTGCTGTTATTTTTGTGTCCATTCGTTGAACAATTCTCTGTGTCTGTTTTCTGACCTCTCCTCTCATCCTTCTCCTCCTGTCTTCACTGGGATTCGATTCTGGGAACCTCCGATGTGGGAGAGAGGCGTTCTGCCACCTGTGCCACCTCAGTTCCTGGTTTTTCGGCACGTCTTGTCTTGGCTCTCCCCTGCATCTCTCTCTTGTTACGTCATCATCTAGCTGCGTGTTTCAGTGGGGCCTGGTGGCTCACCCACTCATGGGGCCTGGCAACGCACCTGTGCATGGGGCCTCGGGGCTTCATCCGTGCATGGGGTCTGACGGCGCACCCACACATGGTGCCTAGTGGCCCACGTGCCTTTTATATTTTTCTTTTTTTAAATTTTTACTGGGAGGTCCCAGGGATCGAACACAGGTCCCTTCATATGGGAGACAGACACCCAACCATTTGAGCCACATCCGTCCCCCTGCTATATCTCTTAAGGTTGACCAAAGATACCTAGATTTAGCCTTTTCCCATACAGGATGGTCATATAATAAATCAGGCTTAGTTTATCACCAGCATTCTGAAAACCAGACCTAGGGAGAAAAACTAGGCCTGGGGACACATGCATGGTTTCTAATATAGCGAATATTTAGCCTACCCTGATTATCACAAAATCAGGACAGCGAGAATATTTGCAACCTCTAATGTATTTTTAATCTCATCTATTGTGTCTTTCATTCCTATAAGTTCTGTTATATTTCTTTGTGTGCTTTCAAGGTTTTCTTTATGCCCACCCAATGTCATCTTTTTTTTTTTTAATAAAATAAAATTTATTTTTAAAGAGGTTTTAGATTACAGAAAAGTTACATTGAAAGTATAAGGGATTCCCATATACCCCATCCCCTACCCCTCCCACATCTTCCCCAATTAATAGCTTCTTATAATTGTGTGATATATTTGTTAGAACTGATTAATTAAATATTGAAGTATTGCTACTAAACAAGGTCTATAGTTTACATTGTGGCTTACACTTAATTCCAATGTCCTACAAATGCCTTATGTTCCGCCTATTATTCCCTTCCCCACCCCTCAGAAACTCTGGTAACCATTATCTTTTTTTTTTTTTTTTAAAGATTTATTTATTAGTTTTACTTTGATCCATTTTTAAACCCCCCTTCTCCACCCCATTTTTGCTGTCTTCTGTGTCCATTCGCTGGGCAACTCTCTGTGTCTGCCTCCTGCCCTCTCCTGCTGTCTTCACCAGGATTCGATCCTGGGAACCTCCGATGTGGGAGAGAGGCATTCTGCCACCTGTGCCACCCCAGTTCCTGGTTCTTTGGCGCATCTCGTCTTGGCTCTCCCCTTTAGTCACTCTCCTGTTATGTCATCATCCTGCTGCGTGGCTCGGTGGAGCCTGGCGCATCCACACATGGGGGCCTGGCTGCCTGCGCAACTTCTATATTTTTCTTCTTTTTATTTTACCGGGAGGTCCAGGGCATTGAACCCAGGTCCCTCCACATGGGAAAGGGACACCCAATCATTTGAGCCATATCCGCCCCCACCACTATCTTTATAACAATGTTACATCTTCTTCCATTACTACAATATTAGTAAGTTTACTTTGCCCATGGTTGCAGTCCCCCCTTATGTTTGTTCATTCCTCAATCTTGAGGATTTTGGGATGGTGATGCCTGCTCTGCCTCAGACTGAGAGGGCCTTAGATCTTATGGGCAGATGGAAAGAACAGTTTTGCTTGAAGTTGTAGATACTCCGTTTTTTGGGATGTGGGTTGTCCATCATTATAATTTTGTAAGTTTTCCTGGGTGCCCCTGATGAGCTGGAGCATAGGTGTTAGTCACAACTCTTCTGAGAGTCAGGGCTCTACCAGCATATGAACAAACTGAAGATTTAAGTGTCTGAGACATATATTTAATGGATATGGTGCTGATTATAGGCTCAAATAAAAGGGGTAGAAGAATTATGTGTAGGGAAATTAAAAACAAGCCTAACTCTGTTACATTGGGAAAATAGGTTGTCATATATCTCAAGGTAAGGGCCACTGACAGGGTGCTGATTTCAAGGGATTGTGTGCCTTGCCTATAGTGTCCAGATGGCTTTAGAGCCCTCAGAAGCACCCTATTTGAGACTTTGTTCATAGTGGCAGTTAGTGAGGTCTGTCTGAGACATGTGTAAGTGTAACTTCTGGAATGACCTCCCAACTCATTTTGAAATCTCAGCCACAAAAACTCTTTTGTATCTGATGTTTTCCCATTTGGTCAAGGTCTTTGCCCAAATGCATCACTGGTTTGTGTTTGGTATTTATTCCTCAGTGCGGAAGGCTCATTCCCGGGGAGACACGTCCCATGCCAGGAGGAAGATAATGTGTTTATTTGCTGAGTTTGGCTTAGAGAGAGGACACATTTGAGTAACAAGGAGGTTTTCAGGAGGTAACTCTTAGGCAATAGTTATTATTAGCCTAAGTTTCAATTTTACAAGAATAAGATTCATAGTTACATGCATTAATATTGAGGGCTTGACATATTTGTCTGTTTTCTTTTGTCAGATACTGCCTATGTACTTGAGAGATTCTTGCCTTTCTATTTGAGAACATAGCAGGAATCTTCAGGATAGGAGTTTAATATTTTATTGTTTATTGTGTGGGTCTCCACCCACTGAGAAAATACCCTATGACAAGATGAACATGTTCATACTCCATAGAAGCATGCCCTAGGTGTCCCATTTCCCACATATCCCCCTACCACTGATACCCTACACCAGTGACCCTTTCCTGCGATATTTGCCAAAAGAACATTCCCACAGTTGTATTTTCAACTACAGACCTCCACCTCCCCAGAATTCACCTGTTCCTTCTTCCAGCAGTCCCCATAGTTCCACGGATAGTCCAAGCTGTCCCCCAATCCTGCTCACCCTCATAGTCCAGCACTGTTGACCCCACTCACATCCCTGTGCCACCATCACCCCCATCTACTGCCAAACCACCCCCTTCCACCTTATCATAGGTTCTTTCCAGATTGAGCATCAGCTCATCACTCTACTCCCTTTCTGTCTTCTGGTAACCTATCTTCCAGACTCTACCTCTGTGAGTTTGCCCAATATGCTTGGGTCATATCAGTGAGGTCATGCAATATTTGTCCTTTTTTGTTTGTTTGTTTGTTTGTTTAGGAGGTACCAGGGATTGAACCTGGGACCTTATACATGTGAAGCAGGCACTCAACCACTGAGCTACACCTGCTCCCCAATATTTGTCCTTTTGTGACTGGCTTACTTCACTCAATATATGGTCTTTGAAATTCATCCTTGTTGTTGTGTGTGTCAAAACTTCATTCCTTCTTTCAGCTGAGTAATATTCCATTGTATGTATATACAACATTTTGCTTATCCATTCCTCTGTTGCTGGACACTTGGGTTGCTTCCAATTTTTGGCAATAGTGAATAATGAGTGCTGCTCTGAACATTGGTGTGCATATATGTGTTCGTGTCCCTGCTTTCAGTTCTTCTGGGAAAATAGTGATGCATTAGTCAAGGTTCTCTAGGGAAACAGAACCGACAGGAGATATCTGTAAATAGCATGAGGTTTTACAAAATTGTCTCACATGACCATGGGGATGCGTAAGTCCAAATTTTGTAGGGCAGGCTGCAAACCAGGGGCTCTGCTGAAGGTCATTGATGAGTTCCCCAGGAGATGCTGGCTGTGTGAAGTAGAGATGGAAATTCTCACTCTGAATGCTGAAATCACTTCTCCTTTTAAGGTCTTCAACTGATTGAATGAGGCCTCACTCATTGCTGACAGCAATCTCCTCAGTTGATTGTAGATGTAACCAGCCATCTATGCAATCAACTCACTGATGATTAAAGTCCATGAAATGCCTTTGTATTACAATTAGCCCAGTGCTTGTTGACCAAACAACTGGGTACCATTACGTGGTCAAGTTGACACATGAGCCTTACCATCACAAGTGGGATTGCTGGATCACATGGCAATTCTATAGTTAGTGTCCTGAGGAACTGCCAAACCATCCTCCACAATGGCTGCACCATTTTATATTCCCGCCAGCAGTGGATGAGTGCTCCTATTCCTCCACATCCTCTCCAACACTAGTCGTTATCTGTTGTTGTTTTTTAATAGCAGTTTGTCTAAAAGGGGTAAGATGATATCTAATTGTAGTTTTGATTTACATTTCCCTAATAGCAGTGATGATGAGCATCTTTTTATGTGCTTTTTAGCCATTTTTATTTCCTCTTTGGAAAAGTGTCTATTCAAATCTCTTGTCCATTTTTAAAATGGGTTGTTTGTTTTTTCATTTTCGAGATGTAGGATTTCTTTCTATATACTGGATATTATACCCTTATTGAATAAGTGGTTTCCAAATATTTTCTCCCATTGAGTAGGCTGACTTTTTATTTTCTTGACAAACTCCTTTGAAACACAAAAGTTTTTAATTTTGAGGAGGTCCCCTTTATCTATTTTTTCTTTCATTGTTTGTACTTTAGGTATAAAGTTTATGAAACCAATTCCTCCTACAAGATCTTGTAGATGCTTCCCTACATTATCTTCTAGGAGCTTATGGTCTTGGCTCTTATATTTAGGTCCTTGATTCATCTTGAGTTAATTTTTGTAAAAGGCATAAGATGGTGATCCTCTCTCATTCTTTTAGATATGGATATCCAATTCTCCCAGCACCATTTGTTGAAGAAGCTATTCTGTCCTAGTTGAGTGGGCTTGGTGTCCTTGTTGAATATCAGTTGGCCATATATGTGTGAATCTATATCAGAACTCTCAATTCAGTTCCATTGATCAGTATTTCTATTCTTGTGTCAATACCATGCAGTTTTGACCACTGTAACTTTATAGTATGCTTTACAGTCTGGTAGTGTGATTCCTCCAATTTAGTTTTTCTTTTTCAATATGTTTTTGACTATTTGCAGCTTCTTGCCCTTCCAAACAAATTTCATAATTGGGTTTTCCTGTTCAGTAGAAAAATGCTGTTGTAATTTTTATGGAGATTGTGTTAAATCTGTAAATCAATTTGGGTACAATAGACATCTTAATGATATTTAGTCTTCCAATCCATGAACATGGAATATTCCATTTATTTAGGTCTTCTCTGATTTCCTTTAACAATGTCGTATAGTTTTCTGTATACAAGTCCTTTATATCCTTAGTTAAGTTTATTCCTAGATATTTGATTCTTTCAGTTGCTAATGTAAATGGAATTTTTTTTTCTTGATTTCATCCTCAGATTGCTCATTATTAGTGTACAGAAATGCTGCTGATTTTTGCATGTTGATCTTATATCCTGCCACTTTACTGAACTTGTTTATCAGCTCTAGAAGCTTTGTTGTAGATTTTTCAGGACTTTTTAAGTACAGAATCATGTAATCTGCAAATAGTGAAATTTTTACTTCTTCCTTTCCAATTTGGATTCCTATTATTTCTTTTTCTTGCCTAAGTGTTCGAGCAAGTACTTCTAATACAGTGTTAAATACGAACGTTGACAGTGAGCATTCTTGTCTTGTTCAAGATTTTAGAGGGAAAGCCTTTAGCATTTCACCATTGAGTGTGATGTTAGCTCTGGGTATTTCATATATACCCTTTATCATGTTGAGGAAGTTTTCCTCTATTCCTATCTTTTGAAGTATTTTTATCAAGAAAGGATGCTGTATCTTGTCAAATGCTTTTTCTTCATCAATAGAAATGATGACTAATTTTTTTCTTTTGATCTGTTAATGTAGTATATTACATTGATTTTTTTAAAATGTCGAACCATCCTTGCATGCCTTGGATAAAACCCAATTAATCATGGTGTATAGTTTGTTTGATGTGTTGTTGAATATAATTAGCAAGTACTTTGTTGAGGATTTTAGCATCTAAGTTCATTAGAGAGATTGGTCTTTAGTTTTCTTTTCTTGTGGAGTCTTTTTGTGGCTGTATCTGGTATGTTGTCATCATAGAATGAGGTAAGTAATGTTCTCTCCACTTCTACTTTTTGGAACAATTTAAGCAGGATTGGTGTTAGTTCTTTCTGGAATGATTGGTAGAATTCACCCACGAATCCATCTAGATATTCTTGGGCTTTTCTTGGTTGGGAGGTTTTTTATGACTAAATCAATCTCATTATTTGTGAGACTGGTCTGTTGAGTTCTTCTATTTCTTCTTTCTTCAATGTAGGTTGCTTGTCTATTTCTAGAGATCTGTCCATTTCATCTAAGTTATCCATCTTGTTGGCACACAACTTTTCAAAGTATCATCTTATGATACTCTATTTCTGTGGGATCAGTGGTGATATACCCTCTCTCATTTTTTATTTTATTTATTTGCATCTTCTCTCATTTTTTCTTTGTTAGTCTAGCTAAGGGTTTGTCAGTTTTATTAATCTTCTCAAAGAACCAGTTTTTGGTTTTGTTAAAATTTTTCTAGTGCTTTTTTATTCTCAGTTTAATTTAGTTCTGTTCTTATCTTTATTATTTCTTTCTTTCTGCTTGCTTTGGAATTAGGTTGTTGTTCTTTTCTAGTTCTTCCATGTGTGCAGTTAGGGCTTTGATTTTAGCTCTTTCTTCTTTTTTAATATAGGCATTTATGGCTATAAATTTCTTTCTCAGCACTGCTTTAGCTGCATCCCATAGGTTTCAATATGTTGTTTTCTCATATTCATTTGTTTTGATGTAGTTAATGATTTCTTCTGCAATATCTTCCTTGACCCACTGATGGTTTAAGAGTGTGTTGTTTAACTTCCACATCTTTGTGCCTATTCTGGTTCTCTGCCACTTATTAATTTCCAGCTTCATTCTTTTGTGGTCAGAGAAATTACTTTGTATAATTTCAATCTTTCTAAATTCATTGAGACTTGTTCTGTGACCTAGCATGTGGACTATACTGGAGATTGATACATGTGCAATTGAGAAGAATGTATATCCTGCTGTATTTGAATGTAATATTCTATATATGTCTATTAGGTCTAGTTCCTCTAATGTCTTATTCAAGGTCTCTGTTTCTTTATTAACCCTCTGTCGAGATGTGCTGTCTAATGCTGATAATGGTGTATTAAAGTCCCCACTATGATTGTAGAGGCATCTATTTCTCCCCTTAGTTTTGCCATTGTTTGTCTCATGTATTTTGGGGCACCCTCATTGTGTGCATAAATATTTATGATTGTTCTTTCTTCATGCTAGATTACCCCTTTTATTAAATACAGTGTCCTTCTTTGTCTCTTACAATAGTTTTGCATTTAAGGTCTATTTTGTCTGATATTAGTATAGCTATTCCTGCCCGGTTTTGGTTATTGTTTGCATGTAAAATCATTTTCCAATCTTTCACTTGCAACCTCCTTGCCTCCCTGGGTCTAAGGTGAGTTTCTTGTATATAGTAGTAGTTCCTTATCCATTCTGCCAATCTGTGTCTTTTGACGGGAGAGTTTAATCCATTAACATTCAGTGTTATTTCTGTCAAGGCAGTACTTATATTAACCACTTTTCTTTAGGTTTATATATGCCATTTTTGTTTTATTCATCTTTTTTATATTTTCAGTAACACTTACTAATAAACTTCCTTTCTATATTCTCCTTGAGCTGGCTGGCATCTCTCTTTTTCATGGAACCAGCTGAAATCGGTCTGCCTGCCCTATCTCCCATCCTCCCCCTACTCCTTTCTCTCCCTAAGCTGGCTGAGTGCTGGTCCCCACACCTGTTTTCCCTGCAGCTCCCTCACCTTGAGAGACTGCTGGGCACTGGGATGCACCCTTGGTCTCCTCATGGCATTCTTCACTGTCAGAGCCAGATGAGCACTGGTCTTCAAGCCAAATCTCTTCCCCAACTTCCGTCTCCATCGTAGCTGGCTGGGTGCTGGGTTGCCTGCCCTATCTCCCAAAGTTTCTCTCCCCTGGCCAACTGGTTCCCCCTCCCTAGTTGCCCTCTCCAATTGCCCCTGTTATCCCATGGCTTCCCTTTTGCCAGGTAAACCTGCCTACCTTCCTGCAGTTTCTGGGAGGAGGAGTGCAGCCTGCCATTCCCTACTCTGCCATCTTGAATCCTCATCCAGCATCTTCTTAAATCCTTTATCTCTTTAGCCAATATTTTCCTTCTCCTTGAATTGATTTAGGATATTTATTTGAAAATCAGATTAGTTGTTTGAAATACTATGTCTTATTTGAAGTTTTAATTTGTTCCTTTGACTGGGCCATAACTTCCTCCTTCTTAGTATGGCTTGTAATTTCTTGCTGATATCTAGGCATCTGATTATCTTGATATGTTTACTCTGATGTTCAGTTTCTCTCTCTTGCCTATGGTTTTATTGTTGATTGGCTTTGTTTTACAGTTAGTCTTTGACTTTTGGTTTAATTTAGTCTACATCTTTAGAATTACCCATACTTAACTGATCAAAACTGGTCCAGGGACCAACAAATGAGGCACAGACTAGTTCCAAAGGGCCCTGGGGAGAGGGACAGGAAAGACATCAAAATGCCTCTTTCCTCTCCCCCTTTTCGAGTCCCCAAAAGTGTAATTTCCTAGCCTGCCCAGTGGATGGAACTCTTTGCCAAATCTTTCCCCACAGCAGAGATTATTTTTTCAACTCCTCCAAGTAGTACTGAAACAATGGCCACCGGAATTCCTTTTCCAGGCAGGTTAGAACCCAATCAGAGTCAGAAACTTGCAGTCCAGAGTCACTGAGCAGAAGCCATGCTTGGCACTTAACCATGTCCTCTACCATTCCTGGAAGGGAAGGTCTTCACTCCTCTTTCTGTCAGTGTAGTTAGCCATGGACTGTAATCAAAGCAAGCCGTGAGGGTGAGGGTTGGATGCTGGTCACTGCCGTGGGAATGATTTACTCACAGTTTCTGCTTTGGCTTCCTGGTCTTCTTCTCCTGCTGTTTCTCGGGTGCTCTGAATCCGCAGAATCATTGATTCAAACAGTTTCTGCCAGTCCACTAGCTGCCTTTTGTTGGAGGAGTCACATTAAATTTGCTAAGTTTTCATCAAAAATACTCGAACTGTATTTAGAGTTCATAAAATTTACAGTTGAAAATGTAGATTTAAATACCCAATTTGTTTCACACATACTTAAAAGTCTTTTAATATGGAGTCAAGTGTCATTTTTTTAAGTTAAAATGAAAGAAAAATGAAATAAAAATTTCAGTTCTTCAGTGGAAGGACTCAGTAGCCACATGTAGCTGGCTAGAGGTATCAATTAGCACAATAGTCTTTTGCCCGATATTTCTATCCACACAGCAGCAGGGTGATCTTTGAAAAATGGAAATCAGTTGGTTTTATATCACACTTAGTAAATGGTGATTCAAGTGGGGCATCCACTTTGAAGTAAGGAAGGAACACATATATTCACCAATCCTTCCTGAAAACTTATTACAATGGCTGTAAACAAGCACAAGAGGAAATGAACATATACGTGAAATGAGAAGTAGAGAAGTATGAATATATCAGCAATTCAATGATTTTGGTGAGTTTCTCTAAGACTGGTGGTGGATGAGATCTTATTAATGGGTAATACAGAAAAGAGGGAGTGATAGATCTGAGCACAAAAGGGGCTGCAGGGATTAAGAGAGGAGCTTTCCATAGCAGAGCCTCTTTCCCCTCCCCCATTTAAGTTGACAGCTATGAACACATAGAGTGGGAGGAAAGGCCCAAGTTCAAGGTGACTGATTGGAAACCAGTCAGTGGAAAAGATATGTGGGTCAGCTGCTCTCGCTCTCCTTTCCCAAACTTGTATATATGTATTTTTGTTCTAGAGTGAAGCTAGAAAAATTCCTGGAATGGCAGAGAGTTTGGTAAGCAGAGAACCTTATTCACGTTGGCATGGGGGTCAGAGGAACACTTTTCCTGCCAGCCAGTTGACATATCAGCCCCCTCACATAGTATGTGTAATCAGCATTTTCATTGTCGCTAGAGATTGGTAATGGAAAAAGAACTCAAGTAATTCACATGGTTCCTCATATTCATACACATGAATAGACAACCAAGAGTCATATGATAGTTGAGAAAAAGCAGTGGGCCAAAATTGAATAAATAGAACTCATCCCAGAGGAAACAGAGATAGTTTGGTGAACAGAGGAGAACTTAAAGTTCAAATTAATTTCTCAGAGAAATTTAAGGTGATAATGCACCTATAAAATATGAACAGGTGACTCTGAAAAAAGCAAAACATTATTAACAAATATTAAAAATCTAATTTTAAAATGAAAAATTCAGTAGTAGAGCTAAAAGGAAAAGTCAAGGAAATCTAGAATGTAAACAAAGGGGACAAAAAGATGAAAAGTGAGAGAAAAGTTGAAAGACAGAAAGGACCCATCAAGAAAGGGTCAACATCCACTTAACAGGAGTTTCAGATTGCGAACAGAGAAAACAGAGAGAAGGAGAAATCTGTATGAAGAGAAATATGTCTTCACATTGAAAGCTCGCACTGCTCATCAAATGAATGAAGAAAGAACTCATTTCTAGTCATATCCTGGAGAACTTCACAAATCCAAGGATAAAAAGCAGCTTCTAAAAGTTCCCAAAAAGGAAAAAATAGAGGCACCCTCAAAGGAATGAGACCTATATTGGTATCACACTTTTTTTCCTTTTTTTTTTTTTTAGGCTCCAGGGCTGGAAACTGAAACCTGGACCTTGTATGTGGGAAGCCGGTGCTCAACTACTGAGCTACACTGGCTCCCCCAAGTTGTTTTTTTCCTTTGTTTGCTTGTTTTTTTTTTTTTTTTTTTTTTTAAGGAGGTACAGTGGATCGAACATGGGACCTCCTACATGAGAAGAAGGCTCTCAACCACTTGAGCTACATCTGCTCCCCAGCATCACACTTTTTTAAGTTACACTGGATGTGATTAAAAAAAAACTTTTCATGCAATTTAAGATCTCACAGCTTTGTTGAGTGATTCATGAACCAGGCAGTACCCCATTCAGAAAGGAGAAGGGAGCTCCACCAAGAAGTGGAAAGGGGAAGTTCATATAGGGCGAACATAGAAGCAAGTGAGGAAGTGTTCTGATTGGCTGACATTAAGTTTCCATTTTGAATAGGAGAGTCTTACAAAGTGGGGAGCAGATATACATTGATTAGTTTGGTATGGTTGTCTGTTCTGATAAGTTGCCTGTACTGGACCAAAACTAGTTTTATGACCTGGTGCTGCTTATCAGCAACATTGTTATGGTATGTTCCATTTTCTCTGAAAAACCGTGCAGGTCAATTGTTCTTGCTTTCTGAAAAAACCCTTCTTGGAAAGGGGTCTTCTTCCAGCAATGACTAATGCAGGTGGCCATTTTATTTTACTTATCAGTGTCCATGGAAACATGACCAAAACACTCCGGTTCCCACCATTGATTTTCTTTCCTGTCAGGTGGTTGAGAAGGCTTGGTGAGTCGTTTTGTTCCATTTTTCTTTTTTATTTTTCATATTTGTTTTCTTTCTAGATTGCAGTGAGGTTTGTTGAGTGGCTGTTCAATTACATTTAAGACCCTTGGAGTGGGGTTACTTACTCAGTTGGGTTTATGAGTGCTGCTTTGTCTTTGAGTCAGGGTATCTACTATTTTTAGTTTTAGTCTCAGTCCACTAGAGATAGCCCATTTCTATCTCATTTTCCTTTTGATTACCTATCTTAAGAGCAACCATCTGATTTGAGGGTGAAAAGGAATTTGAATAGAATCATGAAACACAATTTGTACAAGAAATAACACATAGACTGATAATCACAATTAAAAGCATAAATCCAAATAGTACTAGTTTGTCCCCATATTTCGTTAAACCAAGAACTTAGGTCAGGAAATAGGTCTGTCCATTGATATGCTTTAACTTGTCTGATATAATGAAACACCTTAACTTGGTATTTTAAAATTTTTAGGTTATTTGTCCCTGTGCCATATTTATAAACATAAATGCAACATTGGACATGGACAGCCAGGGTATCTAGAGCCTGTCTGTTTTGCAAGAACACTGATGCTAAACTATTGACTTCAGCCTGGAGGGCCTGATGAGCATTTAGGTTAGTATTAAAACTCTGTTTTATAATCTTAGGTGTACTTATAACTGCTTACTCTAAGCTAGATGTTCCGACAGTAGGACAAGGGATTGGGGCCCAATGTACAAAAGATCCTAAGTTAGCTTTCTGACTGGAATTTGGGGTAGACAATATATGCAAGAACACAGGATCCAGTCCAATTTACAGGTAGGTAACAAAACCCATGCAGTCATCTGCAATTTTCAAAGGGGATGCACAATAGCTCAGTCAGTGAACAGGAGCAGAAGCTGATAACCCACACGAGTATACTATAGTTTTCCACTGAAACATAACGTTTCTCTCTACAGTCGCCCTCCTTTTGACCAAAGATAACCCCAAAGAAAGATTATTCTTTATCATAAAATAAAGCTTATTTCATTAGATTTGGCCTGATTATTTACCAAAATGCAGCAGGAATGTTGATTTACCATATAGGGTTTTTAAAGCTTGCTTTGCTGATAGTTTTCATAAGGAAATTCTGATTGGACTTTTAAAAGCCTCTGGAGGCTAGGAAGCCAAGTCAAGAACACAACACCAGATTCCACCTGAAGTACCTATAGATATGGGTGAATTCCTCTTTTTCGAAGTTCCCAAAGTATCATATGGTTCCTATGTTTGCCAGAAAATAACCTTTTTTACTGACCTATAAGGCTGGTAATCCTGGAGACATGTACTAGATGGGTTTTTCCAAGAGGGTTTTGTAAGCATTAGCTCCATAAAGTCAACCTTAGTCCCTTAAAAGTCTCTGGTCATGTCCAATTAAATGAGCATCATTCTCAAACATGACATTCCAGTCAAAGCCTTGGTAAGAGAACCATTGTTGTCAGTAGTTATATAGATTCTGACTAAACCTATGCAAATAATTATATACCATAAAATATGAATATTCAAAAAGAGTTTCTGAGTACTGGGAAGGTCAGGCAGGGAGAAAAAAGCTGAATATTTTATGAATTATAGATAGCTTAGGTGAAAAGAGTAAGGATGTCTTTGTATCTAGAAAATAGAATTAAAACACCAGCAATAATCTAAACAAAACTATAATCATTGTGTATCAGTTTATTCAGTCCTCAGTAATCTTTGTCCTGCTCAGTCTGGTGTTGGCAATTTCATGAATTCATTGTCTGTACTAGAATTCTGGAGATCTCGGTTCAGGTCAGTGGTACAGTCTCAAGTTTATTTAAGCAACGTCATTAGTAGCCTGTGCCTCAGAGTGCCTGGCATAGTCCGTTCCATGGTTCTCTGAGACAGTCGTTTTTGTTGAAGATGAAGCACTATGGTCTGTAGCTGAATGCAAGTATTTTCAAGGAAGCATCAGAATAAAAACTATCTGTAGTTGAGGAGAGATTTTAAATGGCCATGGTTAGGGCAGTTGATGTGGCTCAGTGGTTGAGCACTGGCTTCCCACATACAGAGTCCCAGGTTTAACCCCCAGTCCCCAGTACCTAAAACAAAAATTGCCATGGTTAACTTATTGCTATTTTACAAAAGTGAATGATCTGATGAGATTATTTTATGAATAACTGAAATTATGACCTATAATACTACTGTTGTCTAATATTGGGCAATCAGTATTAGGACATCTCTTGGACAGTAACGATGTTGACAAATCTCTAGGAACTTTAAACAATTTCTGAAATGTTTATATTAAAAACATTTTACCCATATAAATTTAACCATCAGAAGGTTGAAAATCCTCTTTAATTTGACAATACTTCCCATGAAATGCATAACATAATAAATAAGCCCAACTATTTCCAACCTTTCTCTTTTTACAAGGTAAAAGAACAAATCCCCTTCCAGGGGCTCTCTGAAAAGTCCCAAAGACAGTTTGCAGTAAAAAAGACATCATATTTGGGGTTTGATTTGGGGAAGGCAAATGTCAAAAGTTGTCAGGCTTGAACATAGAAATACAAAACTCACTATTTATATAAACTATTTTAGAGTCTTGAAATTTCTTGGCAGACCCTGAGAACCAATTAAAATAGGCATGCTATTTTAATTGTTTAATTCAAGAGTCTTTTTTCTTGAGTGCACCTCTGAGATGAGTAAATCTGTCTAATCGGAACATATCCTATAATGGCCATTGTAACTCAGGGTTGACTTTGGTGAGGTTTTGCTATTTTTTTAGATAGAGACAGCTTTTGGCCCCATAATTTTTGAACATGTAATATGCCGGGGTGCCAGAGGGTAGAGGATCAAAGTTTTTAAGAGTTTGAGGATCTTATCTTTATCTTTTCACTTCTTACCTTGCGAATGGGACAAAGAAACTGGCAGTAGCAAAAGTGAAACTGCAGATTACACCAAAAGGTTAGGAACTTGGTGTGGGGATCCAGGGCACCCCTAAGTCTTCAGCACGTAGCTGCCTGCGTGACCTAGGCTTAAGTTAAAGGTTGACAACCCTCCCCAGAGGGGAGAGAATGCATAGATGATATCATAATCTATAATCTTCCCAAAGCAGTAAGTGTCCTTGATAGACACTTCCTATGGGCATCGTGAAAACATCACCAGACCCCATGTGCACCGTCATGGGACCCTAGCAGGAACTCTGTTTTCATATCCTATGGAATGTCCTTGTTCTCAACCCCCTTATATCACCCCTCATTTTTCCTGTCTTTTTGCAGAGCGCTAACTTCATTCATTTTTTGACCTGCCGCCGTCAAAAATTCTCTCCTGTCCGTAAGTACCATAAAGCTTATCCCTGACTAAATGCCAGGTATGTTCTTTGGTCTCATGGCCTCACCAACTCGTGCCCTTCAGGAGTTGAATTGTAACACTTGGGCTCAAATTTTGAGCCTTCTTGTCAATAAGATTGACTTGCTAACCTGGACACAGCATTTCCTAGCTTGTGCACAGGACGAGGAAACCAGCAGTAGAAAAATGAAACTGTGGACTCGGGCTTAACAAGATTGGCCCACTAATCTTTGGACTAAAAGCTAGTGAGATTGGAGAGTTCATACACAAAGAGAGTGGAGCTTGAATCCAAGAGTGACTCACCCACAACCCTTGGAGATGGCAAGGGGGACAGAGAACTCAAAGGGTACAAAACAGGTGATTTTGCCTGTCTCATTGTATCCAGAGTCTTTAGCAGTAGCCTTCAGATACTGTCCTTGTTGCCAAAACTGACAAAAGAAAACCTTTTCATGCAATTTAGGATGCCACAGCTTTATTGAGCAATTCATGAAAGTAGAAGGGAAGAGCTCCACCAAGGTAGAGGAAAGGGGAAGCTTGAATAGGGCAAACATGGAAGCAAGTGAGGAAATGGTCTGATTGGCTGACATTAAGTTTCCATTTTGCATAGGGTGGGTCTTACAAAGTGGGGAGCAGATATACACTGATCCATGTGGTATGCTTGTCCATTCTGATAAGCTGTCTTTATAAAAATCTAGTTTCATCACCAGGTGTTGCTTATCAACAACCCTGTGGGGTGTGTTCTGTTTTCTCTGAAATCCCTTGCAGGTATTCAAGGGAATGTCCCTTAATCCACAGGAATGTGGATTAAGATTAAAAACATGTCTAAATTGGGATTCATAATTCGATTTCTTTTGTCTTCTGGAAAAGCCCTTCTTGGAAAGGGGTATTCTCCTGGTAATGCCTAATGCAGGCAGCCATTTTATTTTACTTAACTGATGCTAGAAAACAAGAGAATAATGCCTTTGAAATTCTGAGAGATAATGATTTTGAGCCTAGAGTTAGAAAACCAGCTGTGTTAGCTTCCTGTGGCTGCCAAAACAAATCTCCACAAACTGGATGGCTTACAACAATGGAAATTTATTCACTCACAGGTCTGGTGACAGAAGTCCATAATCAAGGTGATAGCAGGGCCATACCTCCAACAAGCTCTTGGGGAGATTCTATTCCTCCTTTCTCCCAGCTTCTGGTGGCTCCAGGTGTTCCTTGGCTTGTGGCTGCATCACTCCAATTGCTGCCTCTATGATCAAATTGCCATTTCTCCCTTTCTGTGTGTCCCTCATAAAGACATTTGGATTTAGGGGACCCTGAATAATCCAGGATGATCTCATCTCAAAACCCTTAATTTAATTACATCTGCAAAGTCTCCTTTTCCAAATAAGGTCACATTCACAAGTTCTAGGGATTAAGATGTGGACATATCTTTTTAGGGTCTACCAGGCAATCCTCTACACCAGCTGTCTTAGTTTTCCAGAGCTGCCATCACAAATACTACAAACTAGTTTTGGCTTAACAACAGGAATTTATTAGCTCACAGTTGTGAGGCTAGAAGTCCCAAATCAAGACATCAGCAAGGCTTGCTTTCTCCTGGAGTCTGTGGTGTTCTGGAGCTGGCTGCTGGCAATCCTTGGGGTTCCTTGACTTGTATCTCTGCCTCCCATCCCAAGGTGATGTTCTCCCTTCTCAGGCTTCTCTCTGAGGCCTTCTTCAACCTTTGGCTTCCAGTTTCCTCTATTTATGAGGACTCCAGTAATATGGATTAAGACTCATCCTCTTTCAGTTGGGCCACTCCTTAACTAAACATATCTTCTATTGTTTAAAATGGGTTTGCACCTACAGGAATGTGGATTAAGATTAAAAACATGTCTAAATTGGGATTCATAATTCAATCTACCACACCAGCCAAATTAGTTAGCATTTCGGTGAAGAGCAGATTTTTTTTTTTTTTTTTCTTTTTACTTCCAAGGATGAAAGAAATGTATCACTCACAGACTCTTCCTGAAAGAATTGTTTAAGGATATACTACAGCACAATGTAACAGGAATCTAAGAAAGAGGAAAATATCAGATCACCAAAACAGGGTAATCAAACAAAATCCTGGAATGCTAGTTGTGCAATAAGGCCTGAAAAGCAAACAGTGTGAAGAGAGTATATTAAGATTTAAAAAAATAATATTAAATTAGAAAATCACAATAAAGTCTATTTTTCCTTTAGGAGATATAATTTTAGTGTCATGTAGTTATTTCTCCTCTATAAACATTCTATTTGATTCTGGTATGAATTTTTTTTTTTTTTTACATCATTAGCACACCACAGATATTTTTTCTTGATTTTCAATCTTAAACAACTTTAGAGAACAGAGTAGACATGCTATAAATCATGCCAATGACAAAAAATGGCAGGCTGAGAGGCAGAGGTGTTGCCGGATTTTGTCTAGGCTCTTGAATATGCTGCAAGAAATGAATTTCAAGAGCAAGCCATGTTGATTAGGCCAGTAATTTATTAAGGTGGGGAGGGAAGAGAAATGGGAGAAAATAACAGATCATGGGTCCCAGGTAGAGAGGAAGGGGCTGAAGAGTGATAAAGAGGGCTGATTTACAGGCTATAATTCCCCATTATAGATTATAAATCCCCAGGTTTATTGATCCAGGAGGGGACGAAGAAGGCCAGAACAGGCGTCAAAAGGCAAGAGAGAGCAAAAGGCCTTTGCACTTGCTTTTTGAACCATTATTTATTCCGCCCATCAATCCCCTCTGGAGGGCTCAATGATAAGGTCCCTGGAGAATATCTCCCCGCTTCTCCTGGCTTCCAGAGGAAATCTCCTTCAGAATGGGATTTCTCGCAAGAGTCTTCCAGCAGCCATCTTGAGGGTATTGGTGTCCATGTGGACTTCTTGCCAGGTTCCAGATCCATCTATTGATTCCCTATCTAGCCTGCTTCAGAGGTGGGGAGAAAAGATAAGGGGATGTGTAGGGGTCTGAGTCCCTCATCTTACCCAGCAGAAAATCACCGCACAGATCATGTGCGGTGGGGATCTGGGCCAGACAGGTAAGGGAGAGGGCCGCGTGGGAAGGGGCAGGAAGCTGGTTTTCCGTTGCAGGTGAGACGGGAGGTGCAGGAACCCGGGTGGGGGCCCCGCGAGGGGCTGAGCGGAAGCGGCGGGGCTGAGCGGCCGTGGGAGGAGCGGGCGCCCCTGGGGCCCAGACGCCGGAGCGGAGCAGCGGCCTGGCAGGGGTGGAGCGGGTGCCCGTGGCCTCGCCTCGCCAGCTGCTCCATGGCCCTCGTGCAGCCCCCTCGCCAGAAGTCGTCGGCTGCTGTGAGGGGGGCCTCCGGGCTTGGGCGGGAGGCTTCTTGGCGGGGCTGCACTTGGAGAGGGTTGGAGGCCTGTCGGGGTCGAGGGCCCTGCGGGGCGGGAAGTGGGACCCTGGAGAAGGTCGGTGTGAGGAGGGCGCCTTCGGGGCGCTGTGGCGGGTGCGTGGTGGCGCCCGAGGGGCGGGAAGCGGGTGACGCCGAGCAGCGCGCGGCCTACTTGGTTACCCCTTACAGGGCGAAGGCAGAGCCATTCATCTTAGAATAGTTCACATTCTTCTAATGCCCTCTTCATCTTTCAGGCCAATCATTTTCCCTAAAATGGTGGAAATCCTGGGCAGCATCAAGGTTTCAGAGTTAAAGGGTCAGAACCCCGGAATCGTTAGGGAAAAAATGAGTTTTTCAAAAAGTTCAATTGGGTCATCTAAGAAATGAATTCCTGCAAGAATGGGAGGCTTTTTAGATTTCACCAGGCCACAGTTTCTAGGACAACTGCCAAATTCCTCAAAAAGTTCTGAGCGATTTTTATTAGGCAGCGAGTGAAGTCCAGGAATCCATACTCATTAACAACGGTTTTCACCCTCTCTTCCAGGACCTGGGTATTGGAGTTGGGGTGCTTTTTACCGCCGTGTTAGCACCGATGGCTGGCTTGGGTGTTGAGCAATCTGGACGAGTTCAGAAGACATTAAATGGAAGAAGATGTAAATCAGCCCTTAATACCAAAGCTTTCAGAAAAATCTGGCTTTTTAAAATGAGCAAAAGTGCTTAGTTGAGTTAATGATGCAACCATTGTCGGTATGCAGTTTCATAACCATATGTTTATGGTAAATATTTTGTATGTTTTAGGTTCTGTGCATTATATAAAGACGAACTGCAGCCATTTAAACATGTTCGGTTTAAGTTCAATAAATGGAAATACCTACTCATGCTTCGTATTAGGTGTCATCACAGATTCTTTTCTAAACATCATAAAGGATGCTGAAAATTTACTGATGAAAAGTGTAATGAGAACTGCCGTGCAGAGTCAGACATATCATTTATCTGACCCAGATAGTGGCATCAAGTGATATGTTATAGGAGCGAATGCTTGTATTTAGTGTTATCTGCCTTAAAAGATTAGTTATGTAGCTGTAAGGTAATAGTTGTGAATTTAGCAAAATGATTCTTCATACTGTTTTTATATTCTATTGGTACTGCCATTTAGAGTACTGAGACCCACCCTTACTCACTATGAGAAATAGAATTTTTAAATTAATTTGTCTTAAGTTTGCCTCTTTAAATTTCTGCACTTGAGGATTTGGTAAGTACATTTGTACTAGTTGTAATTTTATTAATTTGGTTAGTCTCTCTTCGTCCTAATTAAGAATTGAAGAACCTTTTATGCTTTTGTTTTAATCCTATCTCTGCCAATTATGGTGTGATCTTAGCATAGTTCAACTCTAAGCCTCAGCTTGCTTATCTGTGTAATGGGGATCTAAATTATCAGCTTGAAGGAATGTGTGGGGAATAAAACATTGAATAAAGATAAAGCACCTTCCAGGATAGTGCATGAAACAGAGTAGTCAATACTTAGAAGTTTTCATTACTGGAGTTTGTTTACTAGTCATAAATTGAAGTCACTAAGTTTACTAATATTCATTCATTCAACAAATACTTAACTACATTCCTGTGATATACCTGGTATCCTCAGAAGTTAGTAAGCCAAAAATAACTCCCTGCCCTTTTTGGGCTTATAGAATTTGGAGGACTTGTATTCTATTTATTTGAATATTGTTATATTTTCACTTCAGAATCTATATTGGCTAAAATAATTTTTCAGAAGAAGGTCATGAAAAGGGTGTGTGATAACTCCTAAAATTTAGGATATAGGTACAATGGCTAATGGAAATCTTACCAGTTTGTTACGATCCACCTTTCCTGTTCCCTGGTGGTAAACCTGTTCTTACTGTAAATGAACTCTGGCCCATCAGGACACAGACTCAGTTAACTTTCTGGTTTCTTGTATGCACCAAGACTTCTCTCCTGCTGCCTGTTTTGAACTTAGTTTTGCCAAATTTTGATTCTGATGGAGTTCTGCATGATCCAAGTGAGGACAAAAGACAGGATTGCCTTCAAGCTGGCTAGGAAGTCTTTTTCATACAACTTCAGTACCTAATATTCTGAACCATTAATTTGACACTCAAATTTATTTATTGCGTACTCCCATGGAATAATGTTATGTATAGGGAAATGGCAGCTCACATTTAGATGAAGGAACTTTGTTGCTTTGTCTTGTTTCTTAATTTTTTAAGCATAAAGATGTCACATGAAAAGTAATTCTTAAAGAAGGTCTTATTCTCAGTGTATGAAACATTTTGGGAATTCCTCTTGAAATTATTTTTAAGAATTTGCAGGGTGTCTTAGATGTGGATAAATCTTTATTCCTGGAGGTTGGAGTTTGTGGAATAGCAAAACATATGAGATCAAGTTTGGGGAATAAGTGAAGCATTAAAACTCTTGGTTTAAAATTGAGGTTTGATCTCTAGAGAGCCCGCATCAAATCTTGGTGCGTATTTTCATCCTTCTCTTCCATTTTTCAGTGAGCTCTGTTCTTTCCCTCCATTTCTCAATAAATTCTTTTTACTGGCCTAACTAAAAAAAAAAAAAATTGAGGTTTGACTTTTTTTTGTTTGTATGTGTGAAACCGAGGGAAACTGCAGAAGACGAGATTATGAAATGTTTTGATAGTGATGTCAGTGCTAGATTAAGTTTAGAGTGTTTCCTATGTGTCTTATCTTCACAGCCAGATTTCAGATTCCTTGAGGAGGGGAACGACATGGTATTTTTTTATTCCTTGGATAAAGCACAGTAGAGAAACCAAACTATTTACTATTTGATCAGAAGCCTGAAATTGTGCCTTCATTTGGCAAGTATAGTGAACACCTGTAATGTATTCTGTTGTTGAGGATAGTGGCAGACATTTCCTATTTTTTTTTTTCTTGCATTTAGCTCAATACCTGGCACATATTTTGAACTTTTTTTTTTTCTTTTTAGTTTTACTAGAGTAGTTGTAGGTTTAAAGAAAAATGCTGAAAAAAGAGAGGTCCCATATATGCTCTTATTATTAACACCTTGCATTAGTGTGGTACTGTTGTTATAATTAATGAAAGAATATTATAATTGTACTATTAATTATAGTCCATAGTTTACTTTAGGGGTCACTGTTGTACAGTCTTGTTTTTATTTCTAAATTTTTATTCTAGTAGCATATATAACCTAAAAATTTCCCTTTTAACTACATTCACATATATAATTCAGTGCTGTTAATTATGTTCACTATGTTGTGCTACCAGCACTAGCACCCATTACCAAAACTTTAGGATCAACCCAAGTAGAAGCTCTGTACAAT
The DNA here is from genome assembly GCA_026826555.1 of Tolypeutes matacus. Classification (NCBI taxonomy): domain Eukaryota; kingdom Metazoa; phylum Chordata; class Mammalia; order Cingulata; family Chlamyphoridae; genus Tolypeutes; species Tolypeutes matacus. The sequence goes on from JAKSZT010053819.1 coordinate 12,487,728, forward strand.
TCAAGCATTAATTCCCCATCTTCTACCCCAACCCCAACCCCAGTAAACTATATTATAGTTTCTGACTATGAATTTGCTTATTCTGATCATACCAGTTGAGATCACAAAATATTTGTCCTTTTGTGTCTGGCTTATTTCAATCAACATGATATCTTTTAATGTTTACCCATGTTGTCACATGTATCATAACTTCATTCCTATTTTTTAAGGCTGAATAATATTCCATTGTATATATATATATATATATATATATATATATATATATATATATATATGCCACATTTTATTTCTCATCAGTTGATGGGCAATTGGGTTGCTTCTATTGGCAATTGTGACTAATGCCACAATGAACAAGTATTTGCTCAAGTCCCTGCTTTCAGTTCTTTTGGTTATATAACTAGAAATGGGATTGCTGGGTTATATGGTAATTCTATACTTTTATTTCAGAGGAACCACCAGAAATTCTTAACACTGCCTTTGTTGAATTTCATAGGTTTTGTTACATTGTGTTTTCATATTCATTGGTCTCCAGATATTTCCTGATTTCTCTTGTGATTTCTTCTTTGACCCATTGGTTGTTTAAGAGTGTGTTGTTTAATTTCCACATGTTTGTGAATTTCCAGACTTACCTCTGTTAACTGATTTCTAGCTTCATGCCATTGTGGTCAGGGAAGATACATTGAATAATTTCAATTTTTTAAAACCTTTTTATTTTGAACAACTTTCAAAATTTCAGGACAGTTACAAAAATAATAATACAAACCTGATACAGAGAAATCCCAACATATCCCCACCCTCCACCCAGATACCCAGCTCTACCAGTTTTAAGAGTTTGCCATATTTGCCCTATTATTCTATCCATTCTGGAGATCATCTATCCCTCTGTCTGTCTATCCATTTATCAATCCATTTTCTTTTTTTTTTTTTTTAACTTTTAAATTTTTATCCTTTATTATTTTTGAATAAACCATTGAATTGTATAAAGATCTTTGTAAGTATACTGTTTACCTTCCTCCTAAGAGTGCTAATTCCCCCTTTTATTTTTATTTTTCACCTATTACATATATATATATATATATATTTTCTAAACACTTGAATGTAGGTCATACGTACCCTGCCCACTGAATAATACTGCCATGTACAGTTCCTGGCAAGGATATTTATTTATGTAACCACCTTAAGTGCAATTATCAGGTTCAAGAAATTTAACTGATGTAAAACATACAGTATTTCAGCTTTCTCATATGTCCGAATGTCCCTTTGAGCCTTTTCTCCTCTCTTGTTAGATCCCATATAGGATCATATATTGCATTTAATTGTCAGTCTATTTATTTATTTGTTTATTTTTTGTCAGTCTATTTAGTTCAGGGGTTCTTAACCTATTCTTTTTTTTTTTTTTTTTTTTAAAGATTTAATTTATTTATTCATTTCTCTCCCCCTTGCTGCTTGTGCTCGCTGGGTCAGCTAACCACGCCGTGCGGGCGGGCTTGCCTTCACCAGGAGACCCCGGGAACCGAACCCGGGGCCTCCCATATGGTAAACGGGAGCCCTACTGATTGAGCCACAGCTGCTTCCCTCTTAACCTATTCTGTTCTACGGACCCCTTTGCTAGTCAGATGAAAACCACAGACCCCTTCTCAGAATGTAGTGGCAGATAGCTTCATGACACTCAACTAGCACTGGGTCTAACAACTACCGTATTTTCTAAGTATGGGTGAGCAGAAGTGATTTTTCAAGATATGCAATGACTGTAATGTGACATGAAATGAATACTGTAATTTATTGCATACATTCATAAGTGAAGGAAATGCTAGATTTCAGTTAGAGGTCAGAGAAAATAAAGATAATAAGTTGATATTTTTCCAATTCAAACTCATGGACCTCTGGTTAAGAACCCCTGCTTTAGTTGCTCTTTATTTCTTTTTTAATTTTGGGAACATGTACAACATAAATTTTCCCTTCTCAACCACTCCCAAGCATACCATTCAGTGGGATTAATCACATTCACTATACTGTTGTGTCCTCACACTTTTTTTTTTTCTCACCACTTTTTATAACTAAAATTTTCCCATGTCCCCAAACAGAATCCCTATCCCCATTATGCACTAAATCTCCATTTCTCCTGCCCCTTGCCCCTGGCAGCCTGAACTCTAACATCTGTCTTTATGAGCATACATTTTCTCCAATATTTTCTTTGTAGTTACAGTGGAGCTTACATTTAAGCTTCTAACTCTATAACAATCTTGTTTGCTTTGATACCAACAAAAACTTCAATAGTATACACACACTATGTTTCTATACTCTGCTCTCCTTCCACCTTTATGTTCTTATCACAAATTACATGTCTATACATTATGAGTCTAAAACCACTGATTTATCATTACATGTTACGCATTTACCTTTTAGCTCCCGTAGAAAGTAAAAAGTGGAGTTACAATCCAAAAATACAATAATACTGCTGTTTATATTTACCCATGTTGTTACCCTTACTGGAGATCTTTATTTCTTCATGTGGCTTTGATCAGTTGTCTATTGTCCTTTCCTTCCAACCTACAGAACTCTTTTTAGTATCTCTTGTTGGCCTGGTCTAATGGTCATGAATTCCCTCAGATTTTGTTTATCTGGGAATGTTTTAACCCCTGCCTGATTTTTGAAAGCTAGTTTTGCCAGATACAGAATTCTTTGTTGGAAATCTTTTGCTTTTAGCACTTTAAACGTCATCCCACTGCCTTCTTGCCTCTGTGGATTCTGATGAGGAATTGGCACTTAATCTTATTGAGTCTCCCTTGTTCATGAAATGTTGCATCTCTCTTTGCAGCTTTCAGAATTCTCTTTATCTTTGGCATTCAGTAGTCTGGTTATAATACGCTGCTGTGGGGTCTTTTTGAGTTTATCCTGTTTGGAGTTTGTTGAGTATCTTAGGTGCTTCTATTCATGTCTTTCATTAAATTTGGTATGTTTTCAGCCATTATTTCTTTGAATATTCTCTCTGCCCCTCTCTGTACTCCTACTGGGACTCCCACAGTGTGGATATTGGTATGCTTCATAGTTTCTCAGGCTCTGTTAGCTTTTCTTCATTCTTTCTTCCTTTTGTTCCTCAGACCAGATGATTTCAATGGTCATATCTTCAGGTTCTCTGATTCTTTGTTCTGCCAGATCCATCTGCTCTAGGGAAATTTTAATTTCTGTATTTTATGGTCTTCAGCTCTGTTTGGTTCCTTTCCATAATTTCCATCTCTCTATTGATTTTTTGTGTGTGTTTATCTATTGTTTTCCTGATTTCTTTTAGTTCTTTGTCCATGTTTTCTTTGAGACTATTTAGGACCATTTTTTTTTTTTTTTACTTTTAAATCTTTGGTATGTCCTAGGACTGGTCTTCCTCACTGATGTGTTCTAAAGCTTTTTTTTTTTCTTTTTCCTTGTTTTTTTATTGGGTTTTTTTTTTTTTTTTTTTTTTTTACCGGGAGGTACCTGGGATCGAACCCCGGTCTCTCCATATGGTAGACGGACGCCGAACCTCTTGAGCCACATCCGTTTCCCTGTTCTAAAGCTTTAATCTTCTCCTTTGCCTGGGTCATCACTTCCTATTTCTTTGTATGTTTTGTAACCTTTTGTTGAAACCTGGACATTTTGATATTTTAATGTGTTATCACTGGAATTTAGGCTCTGAGGCATCTGTTCCTTAAGCTTGAATCCAGCTAGTGTTATGATAGAACCTTCCTTTTTTTTTTTTTTTTTAAGATTTATTTATTTATTTATTCATTTATCCCCCCCCTTGCTGCTTGTGCTCGCTGGGTCAGCTAACCACGCCGTGCGGGCGGGCTTGCCTTCACCAGGAGGCCCTGGGAACCGAACCCGGGGCCTCCCATATGGTAAACGGGAGCCCTACTGATTGAGCCACAGCCGCTTCCCTAGAACCTTCCTTGAATGCCAGGAGCCAGTATTACCAGGTAGGTATTCCTAGTTGGTGGATGGCATTTCTTCACGTGGTGATCCAGGCGACTTAACGTGTCATGGCGCCACCATCCCCCAGGGCCTCAGGGTCCCTCTGCATCGAGATTTTAGACAGGGACAGAGAAGCTCACCTGCTTCCTGCAGGACTGGCCTGAAAGGGAGGCTCACCACATCTGTTCACTCTCCATTGGTGAGGACTAGTCACATGGTGATACCTGGATGCTGATTTCAATATTTTTTAATTTATTGAGACTTTATGATTTTACATAAGGTCTATTCTGGAGAATGATCCATGTGCACTAGAGAGGAATGAGTATATTGCTGCTGTTAGGTAAAGTGTTCCATACATGTTTGCTAAGTCTAGTTGCTTTAGGTTATCATTTAAATCATTGATTTCCTTATGATTTTCTCTCTAGATGTTCTATCTCCGTTATTGAAAGTGTTATATTGAAGCCTCCTACTATTAAGGTAAAATTGTCTATTTCTCTCTTCAATCTGTCATTATTTGCTTAATATATTTTGGGACTCTGCTATTTGGTGCATGTGTATTTATAATTGTTAGGACTTCTTGTTGAATTGACCCCTGTATCAGTATATGGTAACCTTCTTTGTCCCTAATATCAGTTTTTAACTTAAAGTCTGTTTTATCTGATATTAGTATAGCTACCCTAGGGCTCTTTTATTTGGCGTGTTTTTTCCATACTTTCACTTTCAGCCCATCTGTGTCTTTGAATTTAAGCTGAGTCTATTGTAAACAACACATGGTTGGGTCATATTTTTTGTCTATTCTGCCAAGCTCTGCCTTTTGACTGAAGAGTTTAATACATTTACATTTAAAGTAGTTACTGATAATGTGGAACTTTCTTCTGCCATTTTGCTACTTGGTCTTACACCTTTTTTGCCAATCAATTCTTCTGTTAATGACTACTTTCATATTTATTTATTTTTGTATTGTACCATTTTGAGTACCTTCTCATTTGTTTCTGAATATGTTTTTTCATATATTTTCTTTGTGGTTACCATGGGCTAAAATTTAATATACTAAATCTTTAACAGTCACCTGTGATTTAATACCAACTTAATTTCAATAGCATACACGTACATGGTTCCTATCCCCCTTGTCTTCCACTTTTTGTTGTACTTGTTAGAAATGTTATCTTTATACATTTTATGTCCCAAACCATACTATATTTACTTTCTTATTAACCAGTTTTATTGAAAGATATTCACACACAATACAGTCCATCCAAAGTGTATAATCAGTGGCTCTCACTATAATCACAGAGTTGTGCATTCATCACCACAATTTCAGAATATATTCATTACCCTGAAAAGAAAAACCCCATACCCCTTGTACCCTGCTGTTATTGACATTTAGTCTTCGAATGGTACCTTTGTTACAAATGATGAAAAAAATATTAAACTATTACTTTTAACTGTAATTCATAATTTGCATTAGGTGTATTTTCCCCCTATACCACCCTATAATTAACACCTTGTAATAGTGGCATACAATTGTTCTAGTTCATGAAAGAACATTCTTATATTTGTACTATTAACCAGAGTCCATTGTCCACAGCAGTGTTTTCTGTGTTATACAGTCCCATATATATATTTTTTTAATTAGAAAAGGTGTAGGTTGACAGAAAAATCACATAAAAAATACCATGTTCTTATATACCACCCCCCCCCATTGTTGGCACTTTGCTCCAGTGTGGTACTTTTGTTTTAATTGATGAAAGAGTATTAAAATATTACTACTAACTATAGTCCATAGCTTTACATAGGTGTATTTTGCCCATATATATACAACCCTATTATTAACACCATGTAATTGTATTGTATATTCGTTATACTTCACGAAAGAATGTTTTTATATTTGTACTGTTAACCGCAGTCCATCATCCACCATGGGGGTCACTGTGTTGTACAGTCCCAAGTTTGGTATAATCCATCCCAAGTGTACTCTCAGTGGCTTTCAGTCTAAACACAGCGTTGTGCTGTTATCACATTTCTCCAGTCAATTTTAGGACTTTTCACTACTGCAAAAAGAAAAATCCTATACTCCCTGTATTAGTCAGCTAACAGGGTGCTGATGCAAAATTCCAGAAATTGGTTGGTTTTTAAAAAGTGTATTTATTTGGGGTAGAAGCTTACAGTTACCAGGCCATAAAGTGTAAGTTACTTCCCTTGCCAACGTCTTTTGCCATGTGTTGGAGTAAGACGGCTGTCGATGTATGCCTAGAGTTCAGGATTCTTTGGTTCCTCTCTTCCCAGAGATCCGTTTCTTTCTGGGCTCAGCTGCTGTGCTCTTTCTCCACAAGGCCAGCTGTAGACTATCAGGCGAATGGCTTCTCTCTCTTCCCAGGGCCTTCTCTCCTTCCTCACATCCAAGCTCCTCTGTGCACTTACTTCCCGGGGCTCCAGCTCAAAAACTCAGCGTCAAAACTCCCAACTTTGTCCTGTGCCATGTTTTTATCTGTGAGTCCCCACCCACCAAGGGGCCAGGACTCAACTCCCTACTAAGGTGGCCCAATCAAAGCCCTAATCGTAATTTAATCAACACCCAGAGGAACAGACCAGTTTACAAACATAATCCAATATCTATTTTTGGAATTCATAACTATATCAAACTGCCACACCCTTTAGCCCCCTATTGTTGACCTTTAGCATTGATATAGTCCCTTCATTACAATTGATGAAAAAATATTACAGTATTACTGTTAACCATAGTCCATAAGTTGTTCCATTAGTTGTATTTTTCCCAATATAGCAAAGTATTATTAACATATCTGTGTCTTTGAATTTAATAGTAATGTACATTTGTTTTAGCTCATGGAAGAACAAATACAAATAGTATTGTATTTGTTCTATTAACCATAGTCCTCATCCATCACCGATTTCACTATGTTATACAGTCCCCAGTTTATCCTCTAGCTTTCATTCTATTGACAATTATGACCCTAGATTACCCCTTTAAGCTACTATAACATCTATAAATCAGTGGTTTAATTATACTCACTATAATTTGTTACCATTACCTCTATCCAATTTCAAACCTTTACAATCAATCTTATTAAAATTCTGCATATAATCAGCATCAGTTCCCCCTTTACAACCCTTGTTCTATCTCCTAGTAACTTATACTCTAGGTTTTATCTCCATGAGTTTAACTGGTATTTAGATATCAGTGAGACCATACATTATTTTTCCTTTTGTGGCTAGCTTATTTCACTCAACATAATGTCCTCAAGGATCATCCATGTTGTTATATGCATCCCAACTTCATTTATTCTTACAACTGAATAATATTCCATTGTATGTCTATACCACATTTTGTTTATCCATTCATCAGTTGATTGATACTTGGGTTGTTTCCATCTTTTAGCAATTGTGATCACTTGAGCCACATTCGCTTCCCTACCATTTGTTAAATAGACTATTCTGACCCAGCTGGGTGGGTTTGACAGCCTTGTCAAAAATAAATTGACCATAGATGTAAAGGTCTATTGCTACACTCTAAATTTGCTTCCATTGGTCAGTATGCCTATTTTTATGTCAGTTCCATGCTGTTTTTATCACTGGAGATTTGTAATGTGCTTTAAAGTCAGTGTGAGTCCTCAACTTTGTTCTTCCTCCTCAAGATATTTATGGCTATTAGGGCCCCTTACCCTTTCAGATAAATTGATAGTTGGCTTTTCCATTTCTGCAAAGAAGGCTGTTGGAATTTTTATTGGGATTGCATTGAATCTGTACATCAATTTGGGTGGAATTGACATCTGAATGATATTTAGTCTTCCAATACATGAACACACACTGTCCTTCCATTTATTTAGGCCATCTTTGATTTCTTTTAACAATGTTTTGTAGTTTTGTGAATACAGGTCCTTTCCATCCTTGGTGAAGTTTATTCTTAAATATTTGATTCTTTTTTGTTGCTATTGTAAATGGATTCCTTGCCCCCATTTCCTTCTCAGATTGCTTATTACTAGTGTATAGAAACATTACTGATTTTTGCATATTAATCTTGTATCCTGGCACTATGCTTAACTTATTTATTAGCTCTAGTAGCTTTTTCTAGTAGTTTTTTCAGGATATTTTAGATACAGGATCATATCATCTGCAAATAGTGAAAGTTTTACTTCTTCCTTTCCAATTTGGATGCCTTATTTCTTTTTCTTGCCTAATTGTTATAGCTACAACTTCTAGCACAATACTGGGTAACAGTGGTGACAGTAGGCATCCCTGTCTTGTTCCCTATCTATGCGGGAAAGCTTTCAGCATTGTTCATGTGTTTCTGTGGGGTTTTTCATGTATGCCCTTTATAATGTTATGAAAGTTTCCTTCTATTCCTATCTTTCAGACTGTTTTTTTTTTTTTTTTTAAGATTTTATTTATTTATTCATTTATCCCCCCCTTGCTGCTTGTGCTCGCTGGGTCGGCTAACCACGCCGTGTGGGCGGGCCTGCCTTCACCAGGAGGCCCCGGGAACTGAACCCGGGGCCTCCCATATGGTAAACGGGAGCCCTACTGATTGAGCCACAGCCGCTTCCCGAGAGTGTTTTCATTAAGAAAGGATGCTGGATTTTGTCAAATGACTTTTCTGCATCAATCAAGATGATCAGGTTATTTTTATCCTTCAATTTATTAATGTGGTATATTACATTGATTGCTTTACTTGTGTTGAACCACACTTGCATACCTGGGATAAAACCAATTTATCATGGTGTATAATTTTTTTAACAAATCAATTTTATTGATAAATATTAATAAAGCATAAATCCATCCAAGTGTACCAATCAATGGTATTTGGTATAAACACATTGTGCATTCATTGCTTCAATCATTATTAGAGCATTTTCATCATTCCAATAATAAAAATAATAAACAAAAAACAGTCAAACAAAACTCATTACCTCTCAATCTATGCTTCTTCTGCTGTACATATCTGCTATTTCGTTTCTGGCTCTCTAGTTTATTTGTATTCGTATTTTGTAAAAAGTCTTATATATATAATATTACCCATATTCATATTTTACATGAGGTTTCCCTATGTTATACAGTCCCTTGTTATATTTTCTTAGCTTTCCTTCTAATAATATGCATGACCTTTCAACCACTTGAATAATATACTTTTCCTTTCAACCACTGTCATAACCATATAATAGCTCTGTTAGTTACAAACAATATGATGTCTTTTCACCATTTCTATTCATTTCCAAAGATTTACAAACAACCATTTACCAATTCTGCACAGATTAACCCTCAGCTTTCCTTTCTCTGTATAATTCTTTTAATGTGCTTTTGGAATCAATTAGCAAGTATTGTGTTGAGAATTTTTGCATTTATATTCATTAGAGAAATTGGTCTGTAATTTTCTTTGTTTTGTAGTATCTTTACTGGCTTTAGTATTAGGTCAATGTTGGCTTCATAGAATGAGTTTGGAGTGTCTCCTCCTGTTCAAATTTTTGGAAGAATTTGAACAGGATTGGTATTAAAATATCTTTGAATGACTTTTAGTATTTACTTGTGAAGCCATCTGGTCCTGGGCTTTTCATCTTTGGTAAGTTTTTTTTTTTTTTTTATTATGGGTAAAAATCAAAATTCTCACAATACATACAAACATTTGCAAAATGATATATAAATATATTTGCATATATGTGTATTTGCTTACAAAAATGTTATTTATATATATATATATACATATATTTTAAGAGGTGCTTAGATTACCCAAAATATTACACGGAACCCACTGGGATTCCCATGTTGCCCACCTCCCACACCTCCCACCACATCCCACACAAACATCTCCCACAGTGTGGCCCACCACCCTCAATGAACTTACACATCCTGGAGCCTTGCCATCTTTGGTAAGTTTTTGATGACGTTTCAATCTCTTTACTTGTGATTGGTTTGTTGAGGTCTTCTCTTTCTTATAAGGTCAGTGTGGGTTGTTCATGTGTTTCTAGGAATTTGTCCATTTCATCTAAGTTGTCTAGTTTGGCATACATTTGTTCATAGTATCCACTTATGATCTCTCATTTCTGTAGGGTCAGTGGTAATATCCCTCCTCTCATTTCTGATTTTATTTATTTGCATTCTCTCTCTCTCTCTCTCGTCAGCCTATCTCAGGGTTTGTCAGTTTTGTTGATCTTATCAAAGAACCAACTTTTGGTTTTGTTGATTCTGTTGTTTTTGTTCTCAATTTCATTTATTTCTGCTTTCATCTTTATTAGTTCTTTCCTTCACTCAGTATCTTTTTTTTTGTTATCGGGAGGTCCCAGGGATCGAACCCGGGTCCCTCCATATGGGAGACGGATGCCCAACCATTTGAGCCACATCTGTTCCTGCTTAGTATCTTTTAATATGTCATCTTACCTTTACTTTTAGGACTGAAGTGAAAATACCTTAATTAACTTATTGGTGTTAATTTAGAAATTATTTTCAAAATAAAACCACTCTGAGGTCCAACTTGAATTAAGGAATGAGATAAACTCCCAGCAATCAAAGATAATTACTTCTATTCTCAGTCAGTTTCCATGAATGAAAGGAAAACAATCACTTTTACATAATAAAAGCACCAGTATAGTTTAATAATTATTTATGTGTCTGCCTTTTTGACCAGCTAGTGAGCCACCTTTTTAAAGGCAAAGACTCTTTAATTTCTTTACTCATTTACTTAATAAATATGCACGAAATGTGCACTAAACACTTAGTGTGACAGATTAATGATGGCCACAAATTCTTTGACACTCATCCTATTAAGAGGAGTTTATGTTTCTTCCCTTTTAATCTGGGTAGTTTTCTGTAACTATTCTAACCATAGCAGAAATGATCCTATGCTAGTTTCTTGGTGCAGGGCTTAAGAGACTGGAGTCTTCCACTTCTTTTGTCTTAGAACATTCTGGGAGCCCTGAGCTGCCACGTAAGCAGTCTTAACTATCTGGAGACGACCATGCTGGAGAGGCTGTGTGTAGGCACTCTAGTTCAAAATCCAAGCTGTGCCCAGCTTCTTGTCATCTCTGCCAAAGTGCCAGATGTGAGTGAAGTTATCTTGGACACTTCAGACCATCCCATCTGCTAGCTGAATGACATAGTGACCTGAACTGATGCCAAGTGGACTAGAAAATTCACCCAGCTGAGTCTTGCTGAAATTCCTGATCTTTTAAAAAATTGTGAGTTATAATAATATGGTTATTTTAAGCACTAAGTTTTAGGGTAGTTTGTTATGTGACAATAACTAGAATACTTACTTAATATGTATCAGGAAAAGATGAGTGTTGAGGGAATTAGATTTCACGGGAGAAACAGAATGCTCTTAAGGAGATTTAAGTGTTTTCATATGCCGTGTATTATAAAATCTTTCTGCCATTTCCCCTCACAATCTGCAGCAAAACTGACATTATTCACTAATGCATTTTGGAGTAGACTAGAATTGGTGGTGGTGGAAAAAAATTCACAATGGCAAGCCATACATGTAGCTACGTATATGAGTTTGTGTATATATTGAATGCATGTAGTTATATATATATATATATATATACACACACACATATATATATTTTAAGTAAACTTTTATTTTGTAATTATTTTAGATTTATAGAAAAGTTGCAGATATAATACAGAGTGTCCCTATAATTTTCATCCAGTTTCCCCTAATGTTAACATCTTACATAAATAACTAGAGGACATTTGTCAAAAATAAAAAATGTACATTGGTACATTTCTCTTAATTAAACTCCTGACTTTAGATTTTGCCAGTTTTTTCACCAATATTCTTTTTCTGCTCCAGGATCCACTCCAGGTTACCACATTGCATTTAGTCATATTTGTGTTTAAGACTTGAGGATAAACCCTAGGTGTAGCTCTGATAGTGGAGACAGTTTGAACTCAAGATTAATCTTTCTCTCTATCTCTCTATTATTTTTTTTTTTTGCAAAATTAGTAAACATTATTTCAACTTCAAAAAATAAATAACAGACAAAGGCAGCTTAACAAATTATGGAAGCATTACTTTCAAAATCCTGTCCAGACACATTTATCTTATTTAAGCCTAAAAACAAACTCAGTTGTTTCTGCAGTGTTCAGAAAGATATGAATAAACGAGCACAGATTGGTTAAATGACAAGACCAAGGTTTCCTTGTTAATGAAGAAAATGAAAAATAAAATGCTTGATCATATTCACAATCTCATAAAACTACATCTCATATTCTTTTTTCTTTTTGACCTTTAGCATTGGGTATAGTACATTCTTTGCCTTTGCTACAAAAATATTACAATATTACCATTAACTATAGTTTTGGTTTTTTTTGCTTTTACTTTTTTTTTTTTTTTACTCTATTCTGTACATTCAACAATTGAAAATACAAACAATTAAAAACTAAAAAGCAAACACAGACAAACGAACACATACATTTCTCAATTAAATGTAATGGATCCATAATAAAATTTTTTTTTGAATCAATATGTTACACAATATATTTGGTTTATAGTAATGCATTCATACAGTATTTGTCCTTTTGTGTCTGGCTGGCTTTGCTCAACATAGTGTCCTCCAGGTTCATCCATGTTGTCATATCCTTTACGACTTCATTTCTTCTTACAGCTGCATAATATTCCATAGTGTGAATAGACCAGTTTGTTTATCTGTTTGCCTGTTGATGGACACCTGGGTTGTTTCCAACTTTTCGAATGGTGAATAATGTTGCTATGAACATCGGTGTGTAACTATAGTTTATAAGTTACATTAGTTGTATTTTTCTCATGTATCATCATATTCTTAACACCTTGTAATAAAGGAACATTCTTGTATTTTTATTACTAACCACAATCCTCATCTACCACCAAGATCACTATATTATACAGTCCCTAGATTATCCTCTAGCTGCCTTTCAGTTAACATTACCTCCCTAGACTACCCCTTTCAGCCACAATCACATTTATATATCAACATTGTTAGTTATACTCATTATAATGTGTTAACATCAATTCTATCCATTTCTGCATAGTTAGTCAATCTTATTAAACATTCAATATATATTTGGCATCATTTCCCCATTCTCAACCCACATTCTGTCTCCTATTAACCTGTACTCTATAGTTTAACTCCATAATTTACTCGTTATATTTAGTTCATATCAGTTGAGACCATACGATATTTGTCGTTTTGTGTCTGACTTATTTCACTTAACATAATATCCTCACGGTTCATCCATGTTGTCTTATGCATCCCAAGTTCATTTCTTCTTACAGCTGTAAGTATTCCATCATATGTATATACCACATTTTGTTTACCGATTCATCTGTTGACAAGCACTTTAGTTGTTTCCATCTGTTAGCAACTGTGAGTAATGCCACTATGAATATTGGTGTGCAAATATCTGCTTGTGTCGTTGCTTTCAGTTCTTCTTATTATATTACTAGTAACAGGATTGCTGGATATGGCAGTTCTATACGCAGCTTCCTAAAGAACCACCAAATTGTTTTCCACAGAAGCGGCACCGTTCTACATTCCCACCAACAGTGAAGGAGTGTTTGTATTTCTCCGTCTCCTCTCTAGCACTTGTAATTTTCTGTTTTTTTTTTTTTTTTTAATTATTATTTAAATAATGCCATTCTGTAAGGCATGAAATGATATCTCATTGTAGTTTTGATCTGCATTTCCCAAATAGCTAGTGATGTTAAGCATCTTTTCATGTGCTTTTTAGCTATTTGTATTTCTCCTTTGGAAAAAGATCTATTTAAATCTTTTGCCCATTTTTAAATTGGGTTGTTTGTCTTTTTTTTTTTTTTTTTTTTAAAGATTTTATTTATTCATTCATCCATCCCCCCCTTGCTGCCTGCGCTCGTTGGGTCAGCCAACCACGCCGTGCGAGCAGGCCTGCCCTCACCAGGAGGCCCTGGGAACCGAACCCGGGGCCCCCCACATGGCAAACGGGAGCCCCACCGACCGAGCCACAGCCGCTTCCCGGGTTGTTGTGTGATCTCTTTAGATAAGATAGAAATCAATCCTTTGTCTGATATGTAGTTTCTGAATTTTTCTCCTTTTGGGTAGGCTGCTTTTTCACCTTCTTAACAAAGTCACTGAAAGCACAAAAGTGTTTATTTTTGAGATGGTCCCATTTATCTGTTTTTTCTTTTATTGCTCGTGCTTTTGGTGTAACATTTAAGAAACCACTTCCTTCCACAAGATCTTGAAGATGTTTCCTTACATTTTTCTTCTAGGAGTTTTATGGTTCTACCTTTTATATTGAGGTCTTTGATCCACTTTGAATTAATTTTTGTATAAGGTATGAAACAGGGGTCCTCTTTTTTTCTTTTAGATATGGATATCCTGTTTTCTCAGCACCATTTGTTAAATAGACTGTTCTTACCCAGCTGGATGGGTTTGACAGCTTTGTCAGAAATCACTTGACTATAGATAATGAGGGTCTGTTTTTGAACTCTTGATTCAATTCCATTGATCAATCTGTCTGTCTTTATACCAGTACTATGGTGGTTTTTTAAAATTAAATTAAATTTTTTTTTACCACCATAGCTAAGTTACATGCTTTAAAGTTGGGAAGTGAGAATCCTCCAACTTTGTTCTTCTTTTTAAAGCTATTGTTGGCTCTTTTACCCTTTAGATAAGTTTTATAATTGGCTTTGGCTTTTCCATTTTTGCAAAAAAGGCTGTTGGAATTTTTATTGGGATTGTGTTGAATCTGTAAATCAGTTTGGGTAGAATTTGCATCTTAATAATACTTAGTCTTCCAGTCCATGAAGACAGAATATCCTTCCATTTATTTAGGTCTTTGGTTTCTTCTAGCAATTTTTGTAGTTTTCTGAATACAGGTCCTTTATGTCCTTGGTTAGGTTTATTCCAAAATATTTGATTTCTTTAGTTGCTATTGTAAATAGAATTTTTTTCTGACTTTTTCCTCAAGTTGCTCATTAGCAGTGTATAGAAATGCTATTGATTTTTGCATATTAATCTTGTGTTCCACCACTTTGCTGAAGTCATCTATTAGTTCTAGTAGCTTTGTTGTGGATTTTTCGGGCTTTTCTAGGTATTGGATCATGTCATCAGTGAAGAGTAAAAGTTTTACTTTGTCCTTTCCTATTTGGATGCCTTTTATTTCATTTTCTTGCCTAATTGCTCTAGCTAGAACTGCTAGCACAATATTGAATAACAGTGGTGGCAGTGGGCATCCTTGTCTTGCTCCTGATCTCACCCAAGGTGAAAGCTTTCAGTCTTTCACCATTGAGTGCAATATTAACTGGGGGTTTTTCATATTCACACTTTAACATATTGGGAGAATTTCCTTCTATTCCTAATTTTGGGAGTGTTTTTCTTTTCTTTTTAATCAAGAAATCATGTTGTATTTTGTCAAATACCTTTTTCTGCACCAATTGAGATGATCATGTGATTTTTCTTCTTCAATTTATAATGTGGTATATTGCACTGATTGATTTTTTAGTGTTTAACCCTCCTTGCATACCTGGCATAAAACCCACTTGATTGTGATGTAGAATTCTTTTAATGTGCTTTTAGATATGGTTAGCAAGTATTTGTTGAAGATTTTTCCATGTATATTCATTAGAGAAATTGGTCTGTAAGTTTCTTTTTTTGTAATATCTTTATTTGGTTTTGGTATTAGGGTGATGTTGGCTTTATAGAATGGGTTTGGTAGTGTTTGTTCCTGTTCAATTTTTTTGGAAGAATTTGAGAAAGATTGGTATTGGATTTTCTTTAAATGATTGGTAGAATTCACCTGTGAACCATCTGGTCCTAGGCTTTTCATGTTGGGGAGGTTTTTGATGACTGTTTCAATTTCTTTACTTGTGATTAATTTGTTAAGGTCTTCTCTTTCTTCTAGGGTCAGTGTGGGTTGTTCATGTGTTTCCAGGAATTTTCCCATTTCATCAACATTGTCCAGTTTATTGGCCTACAGTTGCTCATACTATCCTCTAATGATCTTTTTTATTTCTCCAGGGTCAGTGGTAATGTCACCCTTCTCATTTCTGATTTTATTTATTTGCATCTTCTTTCTCTTTTTCTTTTTTAGTCTAGGTAATGGTTTGTCAATTTTGTTGATCTTCTCAAAGAACCAACTTTCGGTTTGTTGATTCTCTATTTTTTTTTTTTTTTTTTCAATTCTCCATTTCATTTATTTCTGCTCTAATCTTTGTTATTTTTTCCCTTCTGTTTGCTTTGGGATTAGTTTGCTGTTCTTTTTCTAGTTCCTCCAGGTATACAGTTAGGTCTTTGATAGCTCTTTCTTATTGTTTTAATATAAGCATTTATGGCTATAAATTTCCCTCTAAGCACTGCCTTTGCTGTATCTCATAAGTTTTTATATTTTGTGTTCTTGGTTTTGTCTTGAGATATTTACTGATTTCTCTTGCAGTTTCTTCTTTGATCCACTGATTATTTAAGAGTGCATTGTTTAATCTCTATATATTTATGAATTTTCCCTTTTTCTGTCTGTTATTGATTTCCACTTTCATTCAATTATGATCAGAGAAAGTGCTTTATATAATTTCAATCTTTTTTTTTTTTTTTTTAAGATTTTATTTATTTATTCATTTATCCCCCCCTTGCTGCCTGTGCTCGCTGGGTCAGCCAACCACGCCGTGCGGGCGGGCCCGCCCCCACCAGGAGGCCCCGGGGACCGAACCCGGGGCCTCCCATATGGTAAATGGGAGCCCTACTGATTGAGCCACAGCTGCTTCCCTAATTTCAATCTTTTAAAGTTTATTGAGATCTGGCTTATTATCCACCATATGGTCTATCCTGGAGAAAAATCCATGAGCACTTGAGAAGAATACATATCCTGCTGTTTTGAGATGTAATGTTCTGTAAATATCTGTTAGGTCTAGTTCATTTATCATGTTATTCAAGCTCTCTGTTTCCTTATTTATCCTGTGTCCAGATGTTCTATCCAATGCTGACAGTGGTGTATTGAAGTCTCCAACTATTATTGTAGAAACATTCATTTCTCCCTTCAGTTTTTGCTAGTGTGTGCCTCACGTATTTTGGGGCACCTAGGTTAGGTGCATAAATGTTTGTTGTTGTTATTTCTTCTTGGTAAATTGTCTCCTTTATTTATATGTAATGACTTTCTTCATCTCTTTTAACAGTTTTGCATGTAAAATCTATTTTATTTGATATTAGTATTGCTTCTTCAGATCTTTTCTGATTATTATTTGCATGGAATATCTTTTCTAACCTTTCACTTTCAGCCTGATTGTGTCCTTGCATCTAATGTGAGTCTCTTGTAGACAACGAATAGATGACTCATGTTTTTTTATCCATTCTATCAGTGTGTGTCTTTTGATTGGTGATTTCAATCCATTAACGTTCAATGTTATTGCTGTAAAGGCAGTATTTACTTTGTTTTATCCCCTGGCTTTCTGTTGTCACATCTTACTACTGACTTTTTTTTAACACTTTTAGTTACCCTTACTTATAATCTTCATTTCTACGCTTTTCTCCAAGTCTCTTGCCCTTGTCTTTTCCCTCAGGCTGTAGCTTACCCTTTAGTGTCTCTTGTAAATCTGGTCTCTTTGTGACAAGCTGTCTCAGTTTTTGTCTGTGAAGACTTTAAACTCACCCTCTTTTTTTTTTTTTTTAGGGTTGGCAGGGGAGTAAAGAGTTTATTAAGAAAAAAGAAAAGAGATAGTACACACCCAGACATGGGTGCAGATGTGCTACAGGGTCACATGTGCATAGAGCCCCAGGGTAGGTGTTTTTGTTTTAAGATTTACTTTTATTTATTTATTTATTCCCCCCTTGCTGCTTGTGCTCGTTGTGTCCATTTGCTTTGCGTTTTTCTGTATCTGCTTGTCTCCCTTTGTTGCATCATCTTGCTGTGCCAGCTCACAGTGCCGCGCAGGTGGTCGTCAGCTCACCGCGCCGTGTGGGCCGGCTCGCCTTCACCAGGAGGCCCCAGGAATCAAACCCCCGGCCTCCCATGTGGTAAATGGGAGCCCAACCAATTGAGCCACAGCCGCTTCCCCTGTGTTAGGTGTTTTTTAAGGCCTTTCCTCCTCCCCGTTCGCCATATTAAGGAAGAATTTCAGCTATCTGCTGTCCTGATTGGTTGCCTTCCTACCTTCACCTGTTAGCTTTCATGGAACCAATAGGGAGACCTTTCTGTTTGGAGTTATCTTCACCCTCATTTATTTTTTATTTATTTATTTATTTATTTTTTAAGATTTTATTTATTTATTCATCTATCCCCCCCCCCCCCGCTGCTTGTGCTCGCTGGGACAGCCAACCACGCCGTGTGGGCGGGCCTGCCCTCACCAGGAGGCCCCGGGAACCGAACCCGGGGCCTCCCATATGGTAAACGGGAGCCCCACTGATTGAGCCACAGCCGCTTCCCTTCACCCTCATTTTTGAAGGACAGTTTTGCCAGATAAAGAATTTTTGGCTGGCAGTTCTTTTGTTTCAGTACATTAAATATATCATTCTCCTGCTTTCTCACCTCCATGGTTTCTGATGAGATATTGGCACTTAGTCTTATTGAGGTTCCCTTGTAAATGTTAAATTGCTTTTCTCTTGCTGCTCTTAGAATCCTCTTTTTATCTCTGGCATTTGATCTTCTGAATATTAGGTGTCTCGGAGCAGGTCTGTTTGGATTTATTCTGTTTGGGGTGCATTGTCCTTCTTGAATATTGATATTTGTGTCTTTAGGAAGGGTTGGGGCACTTTCTCAATACTACTTTTGAGAAATTTTCTCATTTTCTCTAGCTCTCTCTCTCATGCACACACATACATATACATGCAAGCAAAGAAATGCATCATGATGAGAACCCTTCCTTTCCCTTTATGGAAACAGTAGAGACCTGATGAGTAGGGGGAGTCCATCGGCATTCAGTTTCAGCTGAGGCTATGGAGTTTGGAAAATTCAAGAAAGGAGTGAGGTGAGAGCAGTTGTTTTCTGAAGGAGATGGTAGGTACACCAAGGAGTGAGGGCTTAAAAAGAACAACTGCATGGGAAAGCAGAAAGGTATTGGAGAGAAGGCAGGAGTTGGGGAATAAGATAGTGATTACATGGGGCACATTTTGAAGGCTTGACCAGTGAGATCTTGCTTATATTATGTTATTTAAAGGGGGAGAATTAGCTATAATGGAGCACAACTCCCAATCTTTCAGTTTCACAGTTTGGGACACATTTTAGAATCCTAAACTGCTTTAAACTTCTGGTTGAATCCAGTACATATTGGGTGGGATGACAAGCAAGGTGGTTTTTGGAAAGGGATAGACTGTTTCTATACACCGTAGCCCCCTGCCTTCCTACCCCAATATATATCATGTGGAGATGTGTCCTGATCATCAGAATGCTCCCCAGCATGAAAGACCACAAGAATAACTCCCCTAATTCTCACTCACTCCCACAGGATGGTTAGCAATACTCTTCATGGAACCAGGAGATGGGCCCCTGCCACATGGGATATATTTACTTGTAAACAACAACAAAATACACTTCAGCCTTTAAATGTTGAAGAAATTGGCAAATATTTATAAAATAAGATATTCAGAATTTTATTTGTTCATTCATTAGAAATTACTAAGGGGGACGGATGTGGCTCAAATGGTTGGGCGTCCGTCTCCCATATGGAGGGACCCGGGTTCGATACCCCGGACCTCCCGGTAAAAAAAAAAAAAAAGAAATTACTAAAAAACAGCTTATTAGTAAAATAAGTAATGGACAGAAAGCAAGCCACAGTACAGTATTTGGACTGTCAACTAATTCTGGTTATATTGTGTTTGCTTACTATCATGCCTATGTCCTGGAGACACCTGAAGTTTTTCCCAGATGCTTTTATCTTCTTTACTACAGCTTCCCTCCAGGGACAAGACTAACACTTCTCAGTCTCATCCCTTGTGGAAAAGCCAGAACAAACTTCTCAGAGACTTGTATTGACTTCTTTTTTAGGATTGGCACAGGAAGAGAAACGTGTAAATTTTAACCTTTGGGGAACTTCTTCCCTGGGATTAGAGAATGTAGAATGAATGATACAGCCTTGTTAGGAGTAGCAGTATATGCTACTCAGTGTGGTTTCCAGAATTATGTCCTCATTGCAGTATAATCTGTTGGAGAAGAGGAAACTCCTGAGAGATGCTGCCCTTGAGGTCTGGGGTAGTAAAATGAAATAAGAATGGTATGGAAACTTGGATTGGTATATCAGGAGGCAAAGTCATGCACTAGAAATGTCACCAGGCATGTCTTAGCCACATCCCCTTCTAATAGAAACTGCCCCAGCCATACATAGGTTTAGGTGAGGAGGCATTGCTATGCTTTGTATCATTTGACCCTATTTTCTCCTTGGATATAGTTGATTGGACTAGGAGCTCGTCAAATATGGCCAAAGATAAACTGGGCCTATCAGAGTCTCTCCCTTTTTTTCTCAGAAATTTGAACTTAGATACAGGGACAGAGCTATTTTTAATAAGCAGTGGGAGGTAAAACTCATAGGCCTGAATGTGGAGGAGCTGGAGAGGCTGCAAGAGGCCATGTGCAATCCAGCCTTAGAGAAGCAGACACTAGAAGAAAGTAGAGAAATCCAGGACAAAGGAAGTTGGAGTGTATGAGAGTCATGTTAACACTGGCACACAGGAGTGAGGATTCATGGACTTCCATTGTTGTGATTTCTACTTTAAATCTAGAACTCCTTCTGGCCCACATCTGTATTTGGGTTTCTATTTGTGGATATCTATGAGATTCTTCTTGTTATTTATAAATAGCTTTTACTAGACCTAGGTGGAGTGTGTCTTTGTTAGTTTTCAAAAGAGCCAACTAAAATAGGTAGGATTATAAACTGGTAAAGACTGAAGCAAAGTTGGAGCAGGTTATAGATACCCCAAAAGTCATCATCTCTAAGGGTTTGGTAAACAGGCTAGTAAACTTTTTCTAAAATTGGTGAATTGTGGAGATTTCTGTACTGGGCCATAAATGTTAGAAGTTTTATGCCTTTAAATCCAAAGGTTCCCTTACATCCTGCAGATGTTTATAAAACATCTTATTTGGTGTATTTCAGATTTTAATAAGGTTAAAAATTGTCTTGGCTCTCAGTCTGACCTACTTTAACATGTAGCTTGTATATAAAGTTATTCATTAAATAAATTGTTATGGCTACTTGGGATTTTAATTTGCAGAAGCAGATTTTAGAAATTTGAATGCAAGATGTCACTAGTGATTTGGGGATTCTCAAATATTGATATTATCTTACATTCTTAATCTCATGATGCCAGAGTTTATACAGAGCAGAATTTCAATCCCAGCTCTTTTACTTTTTCACTTTTCTCTTCTTCAATTTAACTTTCCAGGATTGATCTTAGGAATAAAAAATGCAACATAAATAAGAAACCTGGCACATATTATATGCACAGGTGAGATCTCTTCTTCTTTTGGGTGTAGGGTGGGGAAGGGATGACATTTTTGTATACCCAGATTCAGAAAAAATTAGAACTAAGATATAATATCCAGTTCTAAAATCAAAGTAGTTAATCATTTTGTAAAAATAGTATATTAATACATTTGCTGTAAAAGATTCAAATTATGCAGAGATATGTTATAAAAAAACATGAAGACTACCTTCTCCTAATTCCTTATCCCACTTTTCTCCCCAGATTTAGGGCCATCTCAGAGCCTTTGCACAGGCTTTTCTGTCTGTCTTAAAGACTCTGCTCCACACTGCCCCTATATACACCTCCACACATGCTTCCCACTCCCCAGTGGCTAATGTTTATTTTCAAGTCTCAGCTTGAATGTCATTTGCTCAAAGAAATCCCCACTGAACACTATCTAAGTAGGTCTTTCTGCCTCCTTCTGTCATTCTCTACCAGCATACCCTGTGTATTTTCTTCACCATATTTACACTAAATAGAAATTATGTAATAAGTATTTTTGTTTGTCTGCTTCCCCTATTCTACTATAAGCTCCATGAATGCCAGACCTTGACTGTTTTGTTCATCACTGTACACAGTATCTATCTAGCACAGTGCTTGGCACATAGGAAGTACTCAAGGAATATTGGTTGAAAAGGACATTACTGGGACATATGAAAAAATTGGAATATAGACTGTTAGTTTTATTTCAATGTTAACTTTCTTGAATTTGATACTTAACATGTTTACATAAGTGAATATCCTTGTTCTTTGGAAATATATAGGAAGTATTCAAAGAGCATGATATATACAACCCACTCTCGTATGTCTAGAAAATGGTTAGACAAAGCGACAGGTGATAAAAAGATAGATAGATACGTGGATAGATAGATTGAGTCAACAAATGTGGCAAAATGTTAAAAGTTGGTTGATCTGGGTTTCTCGGTGGGAGATATGTTGTAGTTCTCTGTATGGGTTTTCTTTTTTGCAACTGTGCTGTAAGTTTGAAATTATTTCATAGTAAAGAGTTAAAAAGTATTTGTTGGGCAGCAGATGTGGCTCAAGCAGTTGAGTGCCTGCTTCCCACATGGGAGGTCCTGGATTCGAATCACGGTGCCTCCAAAAAATAAACAAACAAAAAACCCAACCAAACAACAAGCAAACAAATTAAAAAACCAACTCAGGGGAGCCAGTGTTGCTCAGTGGTTGAGTGCTGGCTTCACACATACGAGGTCTTGGTTTAAGTCTCCAGCCCTACAACCTCAAAAAAAAAAAAAAAAAAAAAGTATTTGTTGAATTGAATCAAAGATGCTTGTATGATGTTATGTTTTAGATTGCATTCAATGCATAGATTTTTAAAGTGAGTTATAATGCAGTCACACTGCAGAGATATTCTGGAGGAATATGAAAATGACATACAAATGTACACAATATGGTTTCTAGATTTTTGAGAGTTATGAAATTTTAATGATTTATTTATTTGTTATTTATTTAATAAATATTTATTGTGTGCCTTAGGGAGTCAGTGGTCAGCAAAACATGTGATCTCTGCTGTCATGAAATTATATTTCATGTGGAGGAAAGACTTTAATTTTGTAAAAATAAATATATGTAAAGATATTAAAATTTTATTTTTTAAACAAATACATTTTATTGTTACATATTAATAAAGCATACAATTCATCCAAAATGTACAATCAGTGGTATTTGATATAATCACATAGTTGTACATTCATCACTTCAATCATTATTACAGCATTCTCATTATTTCAATAATAATAATAATAATAATAAACAAAAAACCAAACAAAATTCTTCACCTTTCAATCTCTCTATGCCTCCCCTGCTGAACATAGCTGCTATTTCTGGCCGTTCCTACACTTTATTTATTTATTTTTAAGCAGTTTTATTGAGATAAATTCACGTACCATATGATCTAGCCTAAGTGTATAATCAGTGGCTTTTAGTATAATCACAATGTTGTGCATTCATCACCACAAAAGATTTTAAAACAATTTCATTACTCCAAAATTGTATTCTTTTGCCTCCGTTTTGGCCTAGATTCCAAGACAAAGGTGCTAACTACCTCCAACAAAGTGAGCTGCAAGAGCATGAAGCAGGATTTGCAGAGCAGGTAACTGAGAACTGGTTTTGGAACTTTTAGCTGACTGTGTACCTCCAGCCTATAAAAGAAATTAGGGAGGCCAAGAGGTGTTGTTGGAGGCGTGAAGGGACTACTTGGAGACAGATGTCGATGTTATGAATCCTACCACCTCCCCTGCAGGGTAGCGGTATGAGTGCTTTTCTCTCACTTAAAGGTAGGTGAGAGAGCTTTAATGGAATCAGTCACTCAGAGAGCTTCATGTACGCATCCTGAAGCTTGGGTTCACATACCTAAGAAATCTAAAGGATGGAACCTAAAGTCTGGAGCTGCCTGCCAGGGGATTTAAATGAGAAGAGGACTGAATTTGGAAAGTAACAGCACTTCCACGGCTAAGGAGCATGTTTCTGGTGGACTAGATGAAGGCTACTTGAAGAAGAGAAAGAGACAAATGGGGCTGTTTTAAGATTCTGCCTTAAAAAGTAATCCCGAGAGTTGAGGAGACCTACATAGAAAGAAGCTAGACATGTACCCCCAGGTGCCTAAAAGGAGGAATTCTAAGAGAATTTTAAGAGAACAGCCCGAGGAGATGTTTTTCCATGTGTCAAGGGAACTGACAGTGAATGAATTTCAAAGAAACTACCGAAGCTTCCTCTAGAAACAGTCGGCTCAGAGAGCATTAAAGCTAGATTTCCAGGATATTATGAGTCAAAGAAGACCTTTTTTGCACCTTAACTCTTTTCTGCCTCTTTTAGGACATCCAGGGGCAATTAACTAAGTGAGAGAGAAGGAATGGACAAGCTAGGTTAGGAAATGAAATGGCCAACCGTGTTGCCTTTCTGGGAGAAGGGAAAACCTTTAACTTTAAATAAAGCTAAGATACTTTTTAAATTGTCTTTGGACTGAACATATTAATTTCTGAATTCAGTTTTTCATTGTCAATATATATATGTGGATGTGTTTGTGTGAGTGTTTATATGGATATATATGAATATTTATATAATATGTATATAGAAATAAACTTCTGATTCTTAGTAATACAAGGAATGTAATATCTGTCTGTGCCTCTGACAGGGAGGTTTATTATTGGCCAAGCGTGACACTTAATCCCAGGAGGTTGCAAATTGTCTGAGATATTTCTACCTACCCTGTTGCATGCCTTGGTTTTTAAAATGAACTTCAGACAGCTTGGAGAAAAACAGAATAATGGCCCCCTGAAGATGTAGTAAACAGAATAATGGCCCCCTGAAGTTGTCCAGGTCCTAATCTTCAGAACTTGTGAATGTTACCTTACATGGCAAAATGTAAATAAATTTAAAGATGTGATTAATTTAAAGATCTTGAGATGGAAAGATTATCCTGGACTATCCAGGTGGACCTGAGGTAATCACAAGGGTCCATATAAGAGAGGACAAGAGGTCAAAGGCACAGGTGATGAGACAACAAGCAGAGGAAGAAAAGGTGATGTGATACAAGTCCATGAGCCAAAGAATGAGGAAGTCCTTCAGAAGCTGAAAAGGCAAGGAAACAGATTCTCCCCTAGAGGCTCCAGAAGGAACCAGCCCTGTTGAGACTTTGATTTTAACCCTGTAATACTTATTCTCTACTTCTCATCTCTAGAACTGTAAGATAGTACATTGTGTTGTTTCAAGCCATAAGTTTGTGATAATTTGTCACAGCAGCAATGGGAAACTAATACACTATATTTTAGTGTTGGTAAAAAGATGGAAAGAAGCCTAAAGATATTTCTTTAGATGTTTAATCTTATCCATTGTTAAACATCCTGGCTTACTTTGGAGTGACACTAGGAATCTTAGAGAATTACCTGGAATTCCATTTACAGGTAAATTGAAAAAAAATTTAAAAGATCTTCTTTATAGATGTAGTTCTGTCTTGACTATAGAAGAGAAGTATATCTGCCTCATACCCATACACATATGTACATGTCCTGTATATAGAAGATTACACATGTGGTAGTCATCTATCACAGTAGTAATCATTAATGTTTGTATAAGGCCTAACAGTTTTCATGTCATTTTTTTTTTTTTTTAAGATCTATTTATTTACTTTATCCATTTTAAATTCCCCCTTCCCCATTTGCTGTTTTTTTGTCCATTTGCTGGGCAATTCTCTGTGTCTGTTTCCTGCCATCTCTTCTCATCCTCCTCCTCCAGTCTTCACCAGGATTCGATCCTGGAGACCTCCGATGTAGGAGAGAGGTGTTTTTTGCCACCTGCGCCACCTTGGTTCCCGGCTTTCAGAGCTTTTGAAGCATCTCGTCTTGTCTCTCCCCTGCATCTCTCTCCTGTTACGTCATCATCTTGCTGCATGGCTCCCGGGGCCTGGCGGTTCACCGGCACACAGAGCCTGGCAGCCCAAGCGCCTTCTATATATATTTTTTTTATTTTACCGGGAGGTCCTGGTGATCGAATCCAGGTCCCTCCATATGGCAGATGGACACCCAACCATTTGAGCCACATCCGCCCCCTTTCATGTCATTTTTATATACACTTTTCATTTTCTTATTCATTCAGTATTGAATGACTACCTTCTAGGTACTGAAGACATAAAAATGAATACATTTCTCATTTGTGAAGTAGTTGTTATCTCCATCATACAGATGAAGGAACTGAGGCTTTGAGAGACTAAGTGACTTCCCAAGGTCCCATATTCAGTAAGTGGAAGAGTCAGTTTTGGAATCCATGTCTTCTGATACCAAATTCCATCTATTTTATCTTCCTCCTCGACAATTAATAAGAGAAGTTATAACTGACTTGTATCAATAGTAAACATTCACTGAGCTCTTTTGTGTTTAATCTTTTTTTTTTTTTTTTTTTTTTATCACCCATAAGTTACATTTATTGTAATATTCTGTCACCACATATTTGGCAATTTGTAAATGAACATATTTATATTTATACTGTTAACAACAATCTTCATTTCCCATTGAAATCACTATTTTACAGTATCTAGATTATTCTCTAGCTTCTTTTCAATTGACTCTTATGCCCATAGGCTACCCCTTTCAGCCACATTTATAAATCAGCAAAGTTAGTTATACTTACTATAATGTGTTACCATCAAGTCAATTCATTTCCACACTTTTATGAGACATTAAAAATTCTATACACATTAAGCATCACCTCCCATTCTCAACACACATTCTAGTTCCTACTAACCTATACTCTAGAGTTTACCTTTGTGACTGTACTCAATATTAATGGGACCATACAATATTTGTCCATTGTGTCTGACATTTCATGCAGCATAATATTCTCAAGGTTCATCCATGTTGTCATATGCATTGCAATTTCATTTCTTCTTACAACTGAATAGTATTCCATTGTATGTATATACCACATTTTGTCTATCCATTCATTGGTTGATGGACACTTAGGCTGTTTCCATATTTTAGAAATTGTGAATAATGTTGCTATGAACATTGGTGTGCAAATGTCAGTTCACTTCCTTGCTTTCTGCTCTTCTGAATATATTCTTAGTAACAAGATTTACTTGATGTATTTTAGAGGATGTCTTTAACACTTTATTTTTTTAATTTTTATTCTTTTAAAAGATACTTAGATCACATAAATGATACACAAAAAATATAGGGATTCCCATATGCCCCACATCCCACACTTCCCACGTAAACATCATTCACTAGTGTGGAATATTAATTGCAATTGATAAACACATCCTGGGGCTTTGCCATTAAGCATGGACCATAGTTCACATTGTAGACCACACTATCTCCCACACATTTACACAATGTTAAATAAAAGCAGTGACAGTGGGCATCCTTATCTTGTTCCAGATCTTAGAGGGAAAGCTTTTAGCATTTCACCATTGAATATGATGTTAGCTGTGGGTTTTTTCATATATACCCTTTATCATGCTGAGGACATTTCCTCTATGCCTATATTTTGAAGTGTTTTGTTTTTTGTTTTTTTTTTTAGATCAGGAAAGGGTGCTGTATTTTGTCAAATGCTTTTATGTCATCTATAGAAATGATCATGTGTTTTTTTTCTTTCAATCTGTTTATGGGGTGTATTATATTGATTTTCTTCTGTTGAACCATCCTTGAATACAAGGGATGAAATCCACTTGATCAGGGTGAACAATTAGTTTGATGTGTTGTTGGATACAATTAACAAGTATTTTGTTGAAGATTTCTAGCATCTAGGCTCAATAGACAGATTGAGTCTATAGTTTTCCTTTCTTATGGCATCTTCATTTGGCTTTGGTATAATGGCGATGATAGCATTATAGACTGAATTAGACAATGTTGCCCCCACTTCTATTTTTTTGGAAGAGTTTTAAGCAGGATTGGTGTTAGTACTTTCTGGAATGTTTGGTAGAATTCACCTGAAATGCCATCTGGTCCTGGGGTCTTAGCTGGGATATTTTTGATGACTAATTTAATCTCATTTCTTGTGATTGGTCTGTTGAGTTCATCAATTTCTTCTTTCATCAATGTAGACTGCTTGTGTGTTTCTAGGAATGTGTCCATTTCCTCTAAATTATCCATCGTATTGGCAGACAAGTTTTCAAAAATAGCCTCTTATGATAGTCTTTATTTCTGTTGGGCCAGTGATGATATCCCCTTCCTCATTTCTTATTTTTTGTATTTGCATCTTTTTTTTTTTTTTTGACAGTCTAGATAAGGGTTTGTCAATTTTATTAATCTTCTCAAAGAAACCGCTGTTGGTTTTATTTTTTCTAGTGCTTTCTTATTTTCAATTTCATTTATCTCTTCTCTAATCTTTGTTATTTTCTTCTTTCTACTACCTTTGGGGTTAATATGCTGTACTTTTTCTTAATTCTCCATGTATGAAGTTTGGTCTTTGTTTTAGATTTTGTTCTTTTTAAATATAGGCATTTATGGCTATGAATTTCCCTCTCAATACAGCTTTTGCTTCATTCCATAGGTTTCGGTATATTGTGTTGTCCTTTTCATTCATTTCAAGATAGTTACTGATTTCTTTTGTAGTTTTCTCATTGATCCACTGATTGTTTAAGGGTGTGATTTTTATCTTTCATATCTTTGTGCCTAATCTGCTTCTCTGCTCCATACTGATCTCCAGCTTCATTCCATGGTGGTCAGATAAATTACTTTGTGTAATTTACATCTTTCTGAATTTACTGAAAATCGTTCTGTGACCTAGCATGTGGTCTACCTGGAGAATGATCCATGTTCCCTTGAGAAGAATGTATATCACACTTTATTAGGGTGTAATGTTCTGTATATCTCTATTAGGTCCAGTTCCTCTAATGTTTTATTCAAGGTCTTTGTTTCTTTATTGATTCTCTGTCAAGATGATTTGTCTAATGGTGATAATGGTGTGTTAAAGTCCCCCACTATAATTGTAGAGGCAACTATTTCACTACTTAATTTTTTCAATGTTTGCCTTATGTATTTAGAGATGCCCTGGTTAGCTGCATAAATGTTTATGATTATTCTATCTTTTTGACAGCTTGCCCCTTTTATCAATATATAGTGGCCTTCTTTGTCTCTTACAATTCTTTTACATTTAAAGGCTATTTTGTCCAGTATTAGTATAGCTACACCCATCCTTTTTTGGTTAATGTTTATGTGTAAAATGGTTTTCCAACCATTCACTTTCAGCTTTCTTGCATCCTTGTGTAAGGTGGGTTTCTTATAGACAGCATATAGATGGGTCATATTTCCTTATCCATTCTGCCAGTCTGTGTCTCTTGATTGGAGAGTTTAACCCATTAACATTCAATGTTGTTACTGTCAAAGAATTACTTACATTAGCCATATTTTCTTTAGGTTTATGTATGCCATATGTTGTTTTTATTTCTTTTTATCTTTTTTGTTGTTTTTACACTCTCCTCCAACTCTCTCTCTTCTGTTCTTTTATCCTTTCAACTACAGAACTCCCTTTAGTATTTCTTGAAGGAAGGTTTCTTATTGATAAGCTCTCTTAATTTCTGTTTATCTGTGAATATTTTGAACACTCCCTCATTTTTGAATGCCAGCTTTGATAGAGAATTTTGAGCTGGAAGTTTTTTTCTTTTAACACCTTAACTATGTCATACCACTGCCTTCTTGCCTCCATGGTTTCATATATGAAATCAGCACTTAATCTTATCAAGCTTCCCTTGTATGTGATGGATCTCTTTTCTCTTGCTGCTTTCAGTATTTTTTCTTAATCTTGAGCATTGGATAATTTGACAAAAATATGTCTTGTGGTAGTCATATAGGGCTTTATACTGTTTGGGATAGTACAACACTTCCTAGACATGTACACCCATGTCCTACAATAGAATTGGGAAATTTTCAGTCACTGTTTCCTCCAACACTCTTTCTGCCCCCTTTCCCTTCTCTTCTCCCTCTGGAGAGCTTATAATATGTATGTTTTTGCATTTTATGTTTTCATTCAAATCCCTAAGTCCCTATGGGTTTTTTTCTTTTTATGTATCTGTTCTACTATCTGTCTGATTTCAGCTGTACTGTCTTCAACATCACTGATTACTCTGTCTGTTCAAATCTGCTTTAGGTGCTTCCAGTTTATTTTTGAGTTCTTGCATTAAGACATTCAATGCCATCACATCAGTTACAATTTTCTGTATTTTTACAATTTTTTCAGTATGTTCTCCCAGTGTCTTCTTAATATTCTTAATCTCGTCTTTCACTTCATTAAGTTGATTCATGATATTTGTTAGGACATCTCTGATTAGTTGTTTCAAGTTCTGCATCTTCTCCTGTTTTTTTGTTTGTTCATTAGACTGGGCCATGTCTTCCTGTTTCTTAGTATTTCTTGTAATTTTTATTGGCATCTAGGCATCTGTTTATCTTGGTGGGTTTATTCTGCTGGTTATCTTCTACTCTAGGATTTTATTTTGTTGTTGTATTTGTGTGTATGGTAAGGTTTCAATTTGACACTTCATTCTTCTTATTCTATTTCCTTGTAGAAGAGGATCCTTACAAAACCGCTCTCCTCCCCCAGGGACACCAACTTCAACTTCCTCAGAGGATCCCAAAATCTCCCCCTGCAGAGGTGGTGCTGTGAGCCCGGCGGCAGGGAGAGGAGCAGAAGGAAGACACCAAGAAGCAGGGAGCAGAGAGGAGTAGGGCGAGGGGAGGCAGCGGGTGGTGCATGAGCCAGAGGGGGAAGGGCTGGCTGCACAGGGTCCTGACTCCCAAGATGCGTCCCCGCAAACTGGACCCGAGGCCGCGTGTCAGGAGAACATGGAGAAAGAGCTTTTGTGTTTAATCTTAAATAAAATTGGGAAGTTAGACATGGTAGAATGTCTAATCTCCTGTTTCAGTTTGCTAAAAGCTGCTGGGAGCAATATACCAGAAATGGGTTGGTTTTTTTTTTTTTTTTTTTTTTTTTTTTAAGGAGGTACTGGAAATTGAACCTGGGACCTCATATATGCAGAGTAGGCACTCAACCACTGAATTTCATCCTCTCCACAGTGGGTTGGTTTTTATAATGGGAATTTATTAAGTTAAAATCTTATAGTTCTGAGTCTGAGAAAAATGTCCAATTCAAAGCTCCAAATCCTAGACTCTTGCCACCAAAAAGCACAGTGGCAGTTCTGCCGGTCTCTGCCTTTTCCTCCAGGCTCATTTTCTCCCCCAGCTCAGCTGTTGGTGATCAGGCACATGGCAGTGTCCACTCATCTCTATCCTCTCCTCTGGGCCTTGTGGCTTCAGCTTCTTGCTCTCTGTGGGCCTTCTCTCTCAGCCTCTCAGGGGCCTCCTTCCATGCCTCTGTGTGCCTCTGATTCCAGCCTCCATCCTTTGGGACCTCTCTCTTAGCCTCTCAGGGTTTCTCTCTGGCTTTTTTTTTTTCCTGCATCTGTAGCTTTTTATCCCTCTGTTTATAAAGGACAGAGGATTAAGAGGATTAAGCCCCCCCCCACCCCCCGTCCCCGGGTTATGCCCTACTGGAGTAATCTAATCAAATGCCCCTTAACTGATCTAATCTAAGTTTCACAATAGGTTCAATTTAAGAACATAATTTTCCAGGGTCCACAAAAGACTCAAACCAACACACCTCCTAATTTTATTTCAGTATAAAAGGTAGATTATAATACATAATCCAAGGTAGAATATGATGAATATAACAAAGGAAAGATGAATAAAATGCCTTAATATTTATTTGAAAGGCTGAAGAATATTTAGCTGGGGTAGAAAATTAAGTAGAACCTTCTCCTTCATGGAGAATGTGACATTTGGATTGGTCTTGAAAGATGTTGCTATTCAGGTGTCCCTAAGATCATTCACAGGTTCCGTGATTTGCTAGATCTCAAAGAACTCAGAAAAGTCATTATTCTCATGGTTATGGTTTATTACAGACTAAACTGTGCAAAGGGAAGAGATTCATGGGGAAGGGTCCAGGAGACAACAGGTGCAATAATTCATTTGTCCTCTCCCAAGGGAGTCATGTAGATAGTGCTTATGCTACCAGCAATTATACGTGAAAACATGCATACAGGGGCATCTAGGGAAGATCATCTGAGCCTTGGTGTCCAGGGTTTTTATTGGGGGTCTGTCACACAGTCATGGCTAACTGTCTGCCTGGCTGACCTTAGTCTTCAGTGCCCCCAGAGGTCAAGCCTGATATCTGATACCACATGGCCTAAGGCCCCCACCATAACTCACATTGTTAGCATAGACTATCTGGCATGGTAACAAAGATACTCTGACTTGGCAGGACATTCCAAGGGCTTAGAAGTTACCTCCCAGGAGCTGGGTAAGGGCCAAATCTTTCTTTGGGCAAGATTAATCCTTTACTGCACAGATGGCTTAGAGGAATTACCTCCCATATCCTGGGATATTTTTGTATCTTTCTCATGGCCATTTTACTTTGTGAGAGAGATTGTGGGCTCTTTCTATGCCTAGCATTCATCATGGCCTACTTTGCATCTGAAATATAGTTTATACTCTCTTGCATATGTGAGAAATACTTTTCGTTTGAGACCACTTTCCTGAGGGAAACAATTTTCCTTCCTTTTTCAGTTTTGCATCTCTAGTACCTGAATAAGGTCACTTCTTTTAAAAGATATTGAAGAAATCTTAAACTTCTTTCTTAAGAGGGACCTTGATCATCTTTCTCTTTCAGTCATAGTTTTGTAGAAGAACAGCTGGAAGTAATATATCTTTACATCGCAGATTCAGAGAAGAGTTGATCAATTATTTTGTGTTCCACTTGTTTAGATTGGCTTTTTCCAATAAAATCCTCCTTGTGTACGAAATAAGGGATAATCTCTTTAGGAAAGAATTTGAATGGATCAATTCTAACTACTTTTATCTTTTTATCAATGAGTTTATGATTCATATTCTCAGGAGGGAGAGAGTCTGAACAACATTTTGAGTCATGTTACTTGGTCATGGGAGGATGGGCATCTTGACAAACAGTCCCATTAAGACTGCATGAAATAGGTGTGGCTAAGATGGTTCCCCAAAGTAAAATCTAGTAAAACAAAAATTGGGAACAGATATTGGGCATGCCAAAACAAGTTGCTTAAACCTGAAATAACAGAAATAAAATTAAGAATTCTTCTATTTATGATCAGGAGAGAGTAACAGGGTCAGGATTTTCCATGTCACTGTAAAAAGATAGAAAACTGAAAAAAAAAAAAAATCAACACAAAAACTGTTTTCAGACATTGTTCAACATTCAGTGCTGAACTACTATCCCTGAGTGAAGTGGAACAAACTAAACAATTGTCCTTATCTTATGCATGGAGGCAATTTCCAGATAGTGGTAGGGAAAGGAGATCCCAAACAGAGCCTAGTGGTCTTGCTGAATTGAAGAGACAGAGACTGGAGTTCAGGGAGGCTCAGGCAGCAAGAATTTGTGGGGAAGATTATCAGTGATGAGGTAAACTTGCAAAAAAAGAGCTCCAGAAATCTGCAGATAGCTTATGTTAAGTCTTTGGATGAATACCAATTTGAGCATGTTAGGCTGAAACTCAATGAGGGTAGGCAAAGGAGAACTTCTGGGGAAAAATCAATTACTTGAGAGTTGTAAACCAAACAATTTTTAGAACTCTCACAGGGTTGGGGATTGTTTAAGTTCCCACCAGCCAAGTGCAGACACTGGTTTGAATACCTGGGGCATTCAGTAGAGACCCCAGAAGGGTCACTTGTTATTGATGAAGCTAAACTAGTCCAAAGTAAATGCTCCTTGGCACCTGCCCTAAAAAATCCTCAAAAAAGAGCAAACTGATCCACAAGTAACTTATTGCCTGTGATGGTTAGGCTAATGTGTCAACTTGGCCAGGTAATTGTGCCCAGTTGTTTGGCCAAGTAAGCACTAGGCTAATTATAATACAAGGACAATTATGGGCTTTAGTCATCAGGGAATTTACTGTATAGACGGCTGATTACATTTACATCGATCTGGGAGATTGCTGTCAGCAATGAGTGGCACTTTATCCAATCAGTTGAATGCCTTAAAGGCATTCAGAGAGAATTTCCCAGCTCATCTTTGGACAGCCACTGTCTCCCAGAAACTCATCAAGCACCTTCATTGGACTTTCATTGGAGTCCCTAGTTTGCAGCCTCCCTGTGGAACCTGGACTTGTTCATCCCCACGATCACATGAGGGAATCTTATAAATCTCATACTATTTACAGATACCTCCTGTTGATTCTGTTTCCCCAAAGAACTTTGACTAATACATTGCCTGACAAAAAAGACCAAACTCTTTAAAAGAATACAACAAAATCGAGCACTCAACAAGGTAACACTACAATGTCCAATAAAAGTCTAGTAACTTTATGTCCAATAAAAAATGACTAGACATGAGGAGAAGTAGGAAAATGTGACCTATTTGTAGGATAAAAATCAGTCAATAGAAACAGACCTAGAAATATCAGAGATGATAGAATTAGCAGAAAGGGATGTTACAACAGCTATTATTAGTATTCTCAATATTCTCAATGATTTAAAGCAGAGGTTGCTAACCTTTTTCTTATAGGGTAAAAAGGGAAATATTTTAGAGTTTGTATGTCATACAGTCTCTGCCACAGTCACTAAACTTTGCTATTGCAATATGAAAGCATCCATAGACAAAATGTGAACAAGTGGGTATGGCTGTGTTTCAGTAAAAGTTTATTTGCAAGTAAAGGCAGTGAGCCTGCAGCTTTAGTTTGCCAAATCTTGATTTTAAGGAAAACATGAACATATAGGGATAGCAATTGAACATATAAAATGAATCAAATGAATGTTCAGAGATAAAAATGCAATGCCTGAAATGAAAATTTAAGGAAAGATTAATGGCACATTATACACTGCAGAAGGAAAGATCAATGAACTTGAAGATATAGCAATAGGAACTATATCAAATGAAGCACAGAGAGAAAAAAATCAACAGAGCATCACTGACCTGTGGGACAGTATAAAAAAATCTAACATATTCATGTAATTGGAATTACAAGAGAGGGGCTGAAGAGAATAGAAAAAATATTTGAAGAGATATCTAAGAAGCTGATCTAATTCCAAGCAGGATAAACATAAAGTAAACCACATCAAGGTATAAGATAATCAAATTTCTGAAAACCAATGGTAGAGACAAAATCCTAAATATAGCCGAAGGAAATAAGGCACATTTCAAAGAGAGGAATAAAGGTAAGAGTTACTGCAAACTTCTTGTCAGAAACAATGAGTACAAAAGAGAAAAAAACAAAATAACAAAAACCAACATAAAACACTGGAATAACAACTTTAAAATCCTGATACAGGGAAAGAAAAAAAAAATCAACTGCTCCTCTGGGATTTTATACACAGCAAAAATATTTTCCAAAACTGAATGTGAAATAATGACTTTTGCAGACAAAAAAAAATTGGGAGTATTTGTTGCCAGAAGACTTGCACTTAAGAAACCTCATGAAGAAGGAACATAATGCCATATGGAAACTTGACTCTACTCAAAGGAAGAAAGAGCATAAAAATGGGAAATATGAGAGCAAATAAAAAGACATTTTTTCTCATTTACAAATATCTTTAAATGATAATTGATCTTGGGTCAACACCTAAATATAAAACTATAAAATTCTTAGAAGAAAATAGGAGACTATATTCAGAACTCATATTAGACAATGGAATCTTACATATGACATGAAAAGCATGAGCAACAAAAGAAGAAATAGATAAATTGGACTTTACCAAATTTGAAAACTTGTGTATCAAAGGACATTATCCAGAAAGTGAAAAGACAATGTACAGAATGGGAGAAAATATTTGGAAATCAAATATCTGACAAGGGTTTAATATCCAGAATATATAAAGAACTCTTAAAATTCAACAATAAAATGCAAATAACTGAATTTAAGTTTGCAAAGGATTTGAATTGACTTTGTTTCAAATAAGATCTACAAATGCCTAATGAGTACAAGAAAAGATGCTTAACATCATTTGTCATTGGAGAAATACAAATCAAAACCACAGTGAGATAACACTTCACCTAACCCTTTAGGATTGCTATTATTAAAAAAACAGAAAATAACAAGTGTTGGCAAGGATATGGGAGAAACATTGTTGATGGGAAGGTAAAATAGTATAAATGCTTTGGAAAACAGTTTGACAGATCCTCAGAAAGTTAAGTAAAGAAATGCCAAATGACCCAACAATCCCACTTCTAGGTATTTATCCAAAGAATTGGAAGCAGGGGCTTGAACAGATATTTTTGTACACCTATGTCCATAGCAAGTGCCAATCAAGGGATGGATGGATAAACAAAAATGTGGTATATATTTACAATGGAAAATTATCCCTGTAGAAAGGAATTAAATTCTGTCATATGCTACATGGATGAAACTTGAAGGCATTATGTTGAGTGAAATAAGATAGACAGAAAAGGTCAGATGTTGTATGATTTCACGTATATGAAATACTTAGAATAAGCAAATTCGTAGAGACAAAAAGTAGATTACAGGTTACCAGGGGAAGTGGGAGGTGGAAATGGAGAGTTAATGCTTAGCGGATGCAGTTTCTGTTTGGGATGATGAAAAGTTTTGGTAATAGATGGTGGTGATGGTGGCATAGATCGTGAATGTAATTACTACCACTGAATTGTATGCTTGAAAGTGGTTAACATGGGAAATTTTATGTTTTTTATATATATATATCTCAAAAATAAAAAATTAAAGTCACATATTGTATGATTCCATTTACATAAAACTCTAGAAAATGTAGACTAATCTATGTGACAGAAAGCAGATCAGTGATTGCTTGAGAATGGGGAGTGTGAGAAGATATGGGAAGGAGGGATGACAAAGGACACCAGGAAACTTTTGTGGATGATGTATATGTTCACTTTCTAGATTATGGTGATGGTTTCATGGCTGTACACATGTCAAAACCTATTAAATTGTATACATTAAATATGTGCAATTTATTGTATGTCAATTATACCTCAATGAAGATTTTTTTTTTAAAAAGAAAAAAGTATAATTTATCATTTGAAGCAAATAATAGTAATAATAATATATTGTGGGGTTTGTAACATACATAGAAGTAAAATGTATGGCAATGGTACCAGAAATGATGGGAAGGGGAAAAAGAAGTATACTATTGTGAGGTTTTTACAATATGTGTGAAGTAGTATAACTTTATAACTGGAAGGTAGGCTGTATTAACTTAAAGATATTTTTTACAAACCATAGAAAAACTGCTAAAAAAACAACAGCAGTAGCAACAACAAAAGGCATAGTTAATAGCCAAAAAAATGAAAAAAAAGATAAATACAAAAAATGCAATTGAAGGCATGACAAGAGGAAAGGGTAAAAATGATCACGTGGAACAAAGAAAACAGAGAGTTAGATGATTAATTTTCCGTTCAGTTAGAGTAATAAGTATATTCAATGTAAAAATCCAAAAACTCCAATTAAAAGATGGAAAGTGTCAGACTGGATATCAAAGGCAAAATTCAAATATGTGTTTTCCATAAGAAACACATTTTAAATATAAAAGCTAAGATAGATTAAAAGTAAAAGGATGGAAAAATATATATCATGCAAACAGTAATTATAAGAAAGTTGAAGTGGCTATATTAATATCAGACATAATATTTCAGAACAAGAAATATTACCAGAGATAAGGGAGATTTCATATTGCTTAAGGAACTATTCTTCAAGAATACATAACAATCCTAGGTCTGTATGCATTTAATAATATATCTTAAAAATACATTAGGTAAAATTTGACACAGCTCTGAAAGGAGAAATAATAAATCCACAATTATAGTTGGATATATCAACACTCCTTTGTCAGTGATTGATAGACCAAGTGGACAGGAAATCAGTAAGGATAAAATATTTAAAACAACACTCTCAAACAACTTGATCTAATTGATATTAGGTCAATTTACATCGAACAGCTCTGGAGTATACATTCTTTTCAAGAATACATGGGACGTTTATCTTAGATCGTATTGTGGACCATAAAATAGGTTTTTTTTTTTAAACAAATCTTTATTGTCTAGAAATATATATATAAAAACCCATGGTAGATGCTATTCTCTCATTTCCCCATCTTCTTCCTCTTCTTCAACTCCTCTGATATAAAGGAGATTATTACACCTTATTAAAACTTCACCCAGGTGTCCGTATAATGCCCCATCTATGTATTCTTCTATATTTGCAAGCTGCATGTTCATATAGCCATCTACAGATACCAGATAGCCCTTGTACTCCATTCCCCACTTAAGTTTCACCATCACAGG
The DNA here is from genome assembly GCA_026826555.1 of Tolypeutes matacus. NCBI lineage: Eukaryota > Metazoa > Chordata > Mammalia > Cingulata > Chlamyphoridae > Tolypeutes > Tolypeutes matacus. The sequence continues at coordinate 12,525,866 of JAKSZT010053819.1, forward strand.
TTTTCCTGTTAATCCATTCAGGAAGGGTTTGGGATTGAGCGGTAAACTCATCGTGACTACTGGCGAATGCTGCCGGCCACTCTCCACCCACCCCGCTGTAGTTCGTCTCTCGTGCCTGGAGCGACTACCGTAGGCCGCAAGTCGCTGAGCTTCAAGAGAAATGCAAAATAGGTTTTAATAAATGTAAAACGACTGAAGTAATAAAGAATATGTTCTCTGACCATAATTGGACATTAAACATCATACTTCTAAATAAGCCATGAATCAAAGAAAAATAATCAAAAAGAAAATTAGAAAAAGTTTTGAATGAAATGAAAATGAAAACAGCATATCAAAATTTGTGTGATTCAGGTAAATCCTAGCTTTAGAAAATTTAGGATTTTAAATGCTTAAATTTGAAAATAAGAAGAGTCTACTATCAATGGTCTAGATTTCTACTTTAAGAAGGTAGAGAAAGAAGGTAGAGAACAAATTAAACCCAAAGTAAATAGATGGAAGATACTAAAGTTTACAAAGTAAATACTAAAGGTAAGAGTGGAAATAAATGAAATATAAAATGGATAAACAATAGGCAATATCAATGAAGCCAAAGATCAATACAATTGATAGACCTCTAAATAGATTGATAAAAAAGAAATAAGGGACAAATTACCCATGTCAGGAATAAAAGTCTAGATATTCCTTAGTTATTAAAAGGATAATAAGGTAATAATTTGAACAACTTGTATGTCAATAGATTAGAAAACATTAGTGAAATGAGCAAATTCTTTGAAAAACACAAATTACCTTAACTGACTCAAGAAGATATAGTAGGGAAGTGGCTGTGGCTCAATTGGTTGGGCTCCCGTTTACCATATGGGAGGCCCCGGGTTCGATTCCTGGAGCCTCCTGGTGAAGGCAAGCCAGCCTGAGCGGTGCGGTGAGCTGATGCAGCAAGATGACTCAACAAAGGGAGATAAGCAGACATGGAAAAACGCAAAAGCAAATGGACACAGCAAGTGAAAGCAGCAAGGGGGGGATAAATAAATAAATAAAAATAAATATTTTTTTTTTTAAAAAAAGAAGAAATAGTAAACTTGAAAAAATTAAAATTAATGAAATTGAACTTGTAATTAAAATCCTTCTCCTAAAGAAAATTGTAGACCTAGATGGCTTTACTGGTGAACTCTATCAAACATTTAAGAAAAAAATTTCAACCCTACTCAAACTCTTAGAATGTATAGGAGGAGGAACATACGTCCCAGCTTATTTTATGAGGCAAACATTATATTGTTACCAAAACCAGACAAAGACATTTCAACAAAAGAAAACTACAGATCAATATCTCTCATGAACATAGGCTCAAAAATTCTTAACAGAATATTAGAAAATAAAATTCAGAAATATTTTAAAAGGACAATGCTACACAATCAAGTGGGCTTTATCCTAGGAATGCAAACTTTACCATTTGAAAATGAATTATTGTAATTTACCACATTAACAATAAAAGAGAAACAACATAGGCTTATATTAATAGATGTAGAAAAATTTTGACTAAATTCTAAATTTATTCATGATAAAAACTCAACACTATGAATAGAAGGGAACTTTCTTTCATGATAAAGGCATTGACAGAAAACCGTATTTCATCATGAAAGACTGAATACTAAGACTAGAAATAAGGCAAATATGTCTTTCTTAACTATTTTTATTCAGTATTCTTTACAAAAGCTACTAAAACTGATAATTGAGTCTAGCAAGATCATAGACTGTAGGGTCAACATATAAAAAATCAATTGTATTTCCACATACTAGCAACAAGCAATGGAAATAAAAGTTTAAAAATAACATTTAAAATGGCATCATCCAAATTTTTAAAGCCTAAAATTTTTAAACCCAGATTTAACAAAAAATAAGTATGATTCTTATACTCTGACAGCTAACACTGCTGAGAGAAACTAAAGACTTAAAAAAAATGGAGAGATATATTATGATGATTAATTTGAAAATTAAATATTTATCAGATGTTAATTCTTCCAAAATTGATGTATAGACTCAAAACATTTCCAATAAAAATCTCAGCATGCTTTTTTTGAGGACTTTATATAGTTGAATGAGTTTTGACAAATGTATACAGCTGAGTAACCACACTGTAAATAAAGATATAGAGAATTTCCTTCATTCTGCAATATCCCCTTGTGTGCCTTCCCAGTGGAATTTCCCCCTCAGAATGAGGCAACCATTGAGTTTCTGTCACTACAGAGTAGATTTGTCTTTAGAGTTTTGTGTAAATGGAATGATACAGTATGCATTCCTTTGTGTTTGAGATTC
>JAKSZT010053819.1:12528185-12546684 GCA_026826555.1 Tolypeutes matacus
AAAATTTGATGGACATTTGGGTTGTTCTAATGTTATGGCTATTATGAATAAAGCTGCTATAAATATCTGTGTAAAAGTCTTTGTGTGGACAAAGGTTTTAGTTTTGTTCTGCTAAACACTTAGAAGTGGGATTGTTAGGCCATATTGTAAATGCTTACTTAACTTTAAAAAAATCAGCTAACTGAGTTCCAATTTATCTGTGCCACTTTGCATTTCCACTATCAATAAATGAGTATTGCAGTTGTTCCATATCCTTGCTAATACTTGATATTCTCATTTTAATTTTAGCCATTCTATTGTGCATCTTGTTGTTTAAATTTGCACTTCCCAAATGATTAATGATTTTGTGAATCTTTTCATGTGGCTTTTTGGCCATGTATATATCTCTTTTTGTTAGTGTCTGTCAAATCTTTTACCTATTTTTAAATTGAATTGTCTTTAATAAAGATTGAATTTAAGTCTATTTATGTTTATATTTCCTTTGGGAGATTGATATATAGAAAATATTTTCCCCTGTCCATGGCTTGCATTTTTGCTTTCCTAGTAGTGTCTTTTCCTATATCCCATAACATCATTCTAATCCTCAGATTATTTCTACAATTTTCAAAAACAGTTCATGACACACAACCATAGATATCATAGATAACTAGAATGTGAAACTAACATAAACAAAAGACCACAGAAAAACATCCAGGAGCTCCAGAACTTGAAAATAACAGATTCACAGGTTAAAATTACTGTGCTTTCTAAAAAAAAAAAAAAAAAAAAGCTACTGTGCTTTCTATGTTAAGGAGATAAAAGAAAATTGAAAAATTTCAGCTAAGAGCTGGAAACTAAATTATACTACATAGCAGATTTGAAAAAGAACCAAGTATGAATTGTAAAACATAAATACAATAATCTAGATGAAGAACTTGGATGGATTTAACACAAAGTTGATCACAGTTGAAAGTAGAATTAGTGAATTGGAAGATAGGCTAGAAGAAACTGTATAGAACAAAGCACACAGAGACAGATGGATGTAAAATACAGAAGGGAGCATAATGGATATAGAGGATACCTTGAAAAAAATGTAACATACATGTTATTAGAATCCCCAAAAATGAGGAGAAGGAAAACAGAAAATAAGCAATATATGGAAAATGGCAGGGAATAAACATCAATTGAGTTCAAAGAATCTCAAGGAGGATAAATTTTAAAAAGTCCACCTACTATTATAGTAAAATTTTAGACAATGAAAATAACTAGAAATTGTTAAAAGAACCTGAACAATTCAGACAGAGACTTAAAAAAAAAAAAAAGAAAAAGGAACCTAAATATGCTCAAAGAGCTAAAGCCACACAAAGAAATACAGACCTCCAATAAAGATAATGACATTAGTAAATATACCAGTACTATTGTTTTGTTTTGTTTTAAGATTTTTATTTGTTTATTTATCCCCCCTTGCTGCTTGTGCTCGCTGTGTCCATTTGCTGTGCATTTTTCTGTGTCTGCTTGTCTCCCTTTATTGGGTCGTCCTGCTGCGTCAGCTCATAGTGCCGCGCGGGCTGGCCTGCCCTCACCAAGAGGCCCCGGGAATCAAACCTGGGGCCTCCCATATGGTAAACGGGAGCCCTATCAGTTGAGCCACATCTACTTCCCAGTACTATTGTTTTTTTTTTTTGTTTTTTTTTTTACCAGGAGGTCCCGGGGATCGAATCCAGGTCCCTCCATATGGGAGACAGATGCCCAACCATTTAAGCCACATCTGTCCCCCAATACTATTGTATTTTGCGTTTGTAACTCCACTTTTCACTACCTACAGGATCTAAAAGACAAATACATAAAACAAACAAACAAACAAACAAAAAACTGGAATTAAAATTTGTGACACTAACATAAGTCAGGAGAAAAGTAAATGGAGTTAATGTGTTTTAAAGTACTCATATTGCCCAGAAACAGGTTTAAAGTATCAGTTAGCTTTAGACCTTGATAAATCAAGAATGTATATGGTAATATTTGGACTTACCACTAATAGAATCATAAAATATTGTATATACTTTAAACAAACAATGAAAGATGGAATAATAAAAATACTTACTTATATTCATCAGAGTGGGCTATTTATGCTGTAGTAATAATCCAAAATCTTCAGGGCTAAGAAAAAGCAAAAAATTTATTTTTCATTCATGTTAAATGTCCATCATGGATTTTCATTTTGGGATCTGGGCTGATGGAACAACCATTATCTGGAATATTGATAGTGAAAGGAAAAATATGATTTTGGAAGGTCTCATAGCAGTTTTTAAAAACTTGGCCCAGAAGGGATGTATATCTCTTCCACATGACTTCCACTCACAATTCATTGGCCAGAACTTGTCATATGACACTCCTAATCACAAATGTCCCAGGAACTGCAGTCCTACTAAGTGCCCAGAAATAATGAATGATAGAACTGGAATATTTAGCAACAATAATGACTGTCAGAATACTCAATACAGAAGAAGAGAAGAAAAGAGAGAAAAGAAGGAAGACAGAATAGAAAAATGAATAGAAAACACAATAGGAAGATAATATATTTAGATCTAAATATACTAGTAATTACACTAAATGTAAATGGGCTAACTTCTCCAATTAAAAGGGAAAGATCATCAAACTTGATATGAATCCCAACTTCTATGTGTTATACAAGCAATATCTAAAGTAAAGTAATATGATATAAAAAATATACCATGCAGACACTGATGAAAACAAAACTGGTATAGTGATATTCACATCAGTCAAAGTACATTTTAAGGAAACACTCATTACTAGCGATATGAGGACTTTTCATAATGATAAAAGATTCAACTCACTAGGAAGATAAAACAATTTAATATTTGTGTGCACATAATAACATAGCCCACAAATATATAAAACAAAAATTCACAGAAATTCAAAGAGAAAGAAATCCACAATAATACTACTGCATTTTAATATATTTTTCTTAGAGATTGATAGGACAAGCAGACAAAAAGTAGTTCAAATTCGAGGCAATTTAAACACAAGATCAGTTATACTTGACTTGATGGACCTACATGAAACACAATACTCAAAACTTGCTGAATATACATTCTTACAAGTACACACAAAAATTTACCAAAATTGACATATGCTGGACTACAAAGAAAGCCTTAAAATGTCAAAAGATTGAAACCATACAGAGTATATTTATTCTCTGTTAGAGATCAATTTAAAAATACTTAGACAATTTCCATATATTCAGAAATGAAGAAATATGCTTTTAAATAACCCTGGGTCAAAGAAGAAATTACAACAGAAATTAGAAAATATTTTAAATATTTAAAACTGAGTGATAAGGAAAATATATGTCAAAACTTTTTTTTTTTAAGGTACTGGGGCTGGGGATTGAACCTAGGACCTTTTATGTGGGAAGCTAGCACTCAACCACGGAGACACATCAGCTCCCCTGCCAATACTTTTTAAAGCAGTTAAAGCCATGAGGGAAATTTATAGCCTAAAATACTTACAATATAATAAAGGCTAAAAATTATTAAGTTAAGCACCCATGTCCCAAAGTTAAAATAAGAAATGCAAAATCAATACAAAGAAAGTAGAAGGAAGGAAATAAAGATAAAAGCAGAAATAAATGAAATAGTAACCAAACATATATAGAATACCAGCAGTTTTTTTCTCTGAAAAGATAATAAAATTGTTAAACTCTTAGGAGTTTGCTAGAGAGAGACAGCGAAAGAGAAAGAGAGAAAAGGAGAGGTCACAAATAATCAATGCAAAGAATGAAAAGGACAGTTTGTGATAATAAAAGTATTATAAAGTATTATAAACATCTTTATGCCAATACATTTGAAAACTTTTTATCAAATGGATCCATTCTGAGAAGATATAACTTAAACAACTTTAAAAATGTACACTAGAAGCAAAGAAAAACCTGAAAAGTGCTATACCTACTAAAGGAAATTGGGGCCATAATTAAAAACCTTTCCATAAAGAAAGTTTAAAGTTCAAATGACTTCATTGGTAAATTCTATACAAGACTTTAGAAAGAAGTAACACCAATTTCACACAAATTCTTCCAGGGAAAAAGAAAAGAAGAGCACTTCTCAATTTATCATCTAGAATTGCCTTGAAACCAAAACTGGTCAAAGATATTATGTGAGAATAAAACTATAGGTCACTCTTACTCATGAGTAATGGCTCTAAACAAGATTTAGCAAACTTCATTTAGTAACATACAAGAAGGATAATGTACGAAGACCAAGTTGATTTTATTCCTGAAATGATATATTCATTTAACACTGGAAAAATCAATGCAATGTGCTACCTTAAAAGATTAAAAAAAAAAAAAAAGATTGAAAGAGAAAACAATCATACATACATCTCAATAGATGTAGTAAACTATCCGATAAAACTCAGCGTTTATTTATGATGAAAGCTCTTAACAAATTATGAATATAAGAACTTCTTTAACTTGATAAAATGTTTTTACATAAACCTCTAGGAAATATCATATTTAATGGTGAAATTTGAAGGCTTTCTTTTTTGAAATTGGGAAAAAGAGAAGGATACCTTTCTTCAATATTATACTGGAAATCCTAGCTAGAATAAGAAATACAAATTGGAAATGAAGAAATAAATTGGCACTATCTATAGATAATATGATTGTGTACATAGAAACACCCAAAAGAATATACAGGTAAATGATTAGCATTAATAAATGAATTTAGCAATGTTGCATGATACAATGTCATTAAACAAAAATCTATTGTAATTCTATATATCAGCCACAAACATTTGTAAAATGACATTTAAAGGGCAACTATATACAATAGCATCAATAATTTTGAATATATTGGGAGTAAATCTGTAAAAAGGTATATGCTGCCTATACACAGAAAATTTTACATTTTGAAAGAAATTAAAGAAGACTTAAATAAAGCAAGAGATATTCAATGTTCATGGACTGAAAGAGTCAAATATTGGTAAGATGCCAGATTCTCTTCCAAATGTCTCCTTGGATTATCTATAGGTTCAAAACAATCCCAAACAAACCCCCAGAAGTTTGTGTGTTTGTATGTGTGTGTGTGTACCTGACAAGCTGATTCTATGAAGTGCGAAGATGATGTACAAAGTTGAAGAGCTAAAACATTCTTGAAGAAAAGAAGCAAGATGGAGAGACTCCAGATATCCAGATCTTTTTTCGAAAGCTACATAATCACAACTGTGGCATCAGCACAAGAATAGACAATAGATTGATGCAACAAAATGGGGAGCTCTGAAATAGAACTATGTGTATCTAGATCCTTGATTTGACAAAGGTACTACTGTTTAGTAGTGGATTAAGGATAGTCTTTTTTTTTTTTAATATATAATAATTTTTTTTTTATTTTTTAAGGGATACCTTGATTACATAAATGTTACACAAAAAACCCAGGGATTCCCATATGCCCCACTCCCCACACCTCCCACACACCCCCACATAAACATCCTTCATCAGTGTGGCACATTTTTGGCAACTGATAAACACATCCTGGGTCTTTGCCATTAAGCATGGACCATAGTTCACATCGTAGACCACACTCTCTCCCACACAGTTCTGCATGTTATATGATGACATAAAATGGCCTCTATCTGTCACTGCAAAGCCACTCAGGACAACTCCCAAGTCCCCAAAAAACCCCCGTACTACAACTGCCCCTCTTTCTCCCTGCCCCAAGAGCCTCCAGTGGCCACTGGCTCCACATCAGTGTGTAATTTCTTCCTTGCTTGAATCACAAGGATAGTATTTATTATTTATTTATTTATTTTAAATAAGGGTAGTATTTTTAAACAAATTGTTTGAGACAGTAGATATCCATATAAGACCGATTCGCCCAGAAACAGACAGTTGGGTGTGTCTCTTATGAGCAAGGGTGGATCCTTATTAGGGGAGGACAATCAGCGTGTCAAGACCTCTTGTTGCATGTAACTATGAATCTTGTCATCCAATGAGTCAAGACAGGGTGTGTCATGTGCCCCAGGGGGATGGGGAGGAAGGAACAGAACAGATCAAACGGGGTGTTTAGTGGTCAGGGGAAATGTTTTTCATTACCTTACAGTGATGGACACAGGACATGGTAAATATCATCAAAAATTATTAAACTGTATCGTCTAAATTGTAAACTATACTGTAAACGCATTGACAATGTTTAGAAGCTATGTTTCACTATCTGTATAACAGTTATAACAATGCTACCATCCACATACAAAAAGGTTTTAATATGGGGTGAGGAAAGGGGGAGGAGATTGGGTATATGAGAGTCTCTAGTATTCTGTGTGTTGACTTTGCTGTGACCTAAAACTTCTTTGAAAATTAAATGAAAATTTGGGAGACACTGGGGAGTGTGAGGGGGAAGGTGCCACGGTACAGAATGGACACCCAATAATGCAGTGATAAAAGAAAAATGTTAAAAAATTTTTTTTTCAAGTTTTTTTGTTTTTTCCCATTTTTTGAATATCCCAATCTTTTAATTTAATTTTATTTTTAGTGTTTTGTTTTTTTTTTAATTTCCATGTATTTTATCTCTTACATTTAAACTTATTATTATTTCATTTTCCTATTAGTTATATTTGGCTATTATATGGGCTTCATCTTTACGGAAGGTTTGGATCACAGAAGGGTTACAGAGGGGGCAGGAGAGGATCATTGATGGGGGGTGTCTGGGATGGGGGATTCATGGGAGTAAGTTCATCTGAATATACATGAAAGATATAAAATTGTTCAAATGATCAAGGGATGGGGCATGGTCACAGTGGGTGGAGAATAACTCAATAAATGAGAGAATACTGAATTCCCAGCTTGGAGAGCTCTGCCACATTCTCCAAGGGAGCAGCAACAGTCCCCTGAGTGCAGTGGCAGTGTCTGGCAAAGGAGGATGGTCCACTAATGGGTTCTTGTTATTTATGACTAGCCTTACTAGTCTTTGCTCTTGTAATTGAAACTTGGCCTACTGTTATGGGGTGCCTAAGGGTTGCCACCTGAGAGCCTCCTTGTTGCACAAATGTGGCCTCTCTCTAAGCCAAACTCAGCATATGAATGCATTACCTTTCCCCCAGCATGGGATATGACTCCTGGGGATGAGCCTCCCTGGCAACAAGGGATTACTACCAAGTGCCAACTGGCAATACAACTGGAAAAAGACCTTGAATAAAAGGGGGAAAATGTAAACACAAATGAGTTCATATGGCTAAGAGACTTCAAAGAGAGTCAGGAGGTCATCCCAGAGGTAACCCTTAGGCACACCTCAGTAGGATCTCATAGAACACCAAAGTGGATAATCACCCCACACAGAGGGGCTCCTGAGGGCTCTGGAGACACCCAGAGATTGATGCCTTGTCAGTGGGCTCTACTTTGGAATTTGTGCTCCTGAGAGTGACAGAGTTGGACTCAAATAAGCCCTCCCTGCACATGGTCCATCAGTCCCTTCTATTCAAACCTATGGTGCTAGAGTTTGTAGGTATACTTCAGAGACTGGAGCCTTTGGGCTGCCCATGTGCCAGCTGTGCCTGGAATCTCGGTGGAGCTGCAACTCCTACTCTACAGCTCAATGGACTCACCCAAGTCACCTGGCGAGGAGATGATGATGGACAATGGCCATCGCAGGGAATGGAGAGAGTCTGCAACTGCAGGCAGGATAATCCTATCCATCTTATCCATGGGATAAAAGCCCCCTCTCACTTGGAGGTGGAGTGGACATCACCATCCCAGACTCCTCAGGATTGGGGGAAGAGCTATGGACTAGTGTGGACTTACTGGTATTCTGTTGTAGACATATTGTGATTCAAGCAATGGAAGAAATTACAAAATTGAGGTGGAGCCAGTGACCATTGGATGCTTTCCGGGCAGGGAGAAGGAAAAGCAGTTGTAATACAGGGGCTTTTTCAGGACTTGGGAATTATCCTGAGTGACATTACAATGACAGATATAGGCTATTTTATATCAGCATATAACATGCAGAACTGTGTGGGAGAGAGTGTGGTCTACAATGTGAACTATGGTCCATGCCTAGTGGCAAAGCCCCAGGATGGGTATATCCATTGCAGGTGATGTGTCACACTAATGAAAGATGTTTATGTGGGACGTTGTGGGAGGGGTGGGAGGTGGGGAACATGGGAATCCCTGTAATTTTGTGAACATTTATGCTATCTAAGCATCTTTTAAAAGAAAAAAGAAAAAAAGTGAAATATAGGGCCATTGACAAATTCAAACTGTATGATGGATGTCATGTGCAAGAAACATGCATAAATTTAGCATGCTGTTGCTTAAATGTGATTTACTGAAAAGTACTGTCTAATGAATTCACCAAATACTAGTCTAATGCACCCCTGCTCTGTGACAGGTGTATGATTTATACAAATATGAATAATGCATCATTTGTGTTTCAGAGAACTTTATTCTAGTTCTTAGAGTTGATCGGCTAAACTGATGCTCCTGAATGCTAAAAGGGAAGGGATTTGAGTTCTGCACCCTATGCTTTGAGCCTTGAAAGCATTAAGCATGACTCATACAAAAGTAAGACTGTAGGTTGATTAATACTAAAGTAGCTGAATCGGGAACACAAAGAAAAAAGCAAACCTTAAAATATACTGTTGTCAGAGAGTTGCCTTTAGCACAAAAATAGTGTGTGTGTTGCTATTTTCATTTGAGCTTATGGGAATCCCCTATATTATTTGTGTAACGTTTATGTAATTTAAAGCTTCTTAAAAAAAATAATAATTAAGAAAAAAAAAAAAAAAAGACTTGACATCTGCCTCATATCATAGCCAAAAATCATTTTCATTGGATCAGAAGACATAAATGTGCATGGCAAAACAATAACTCTTTATAAAATAAAATAGAAGAATATAAAAATGACTTTGGTATAGGGGAAGATTTTTAAAAACAGAAATAAAAAGCAGTAGCCATACAGGGAAAGGCTGGCAAATTTGACATTAAAATTAAGATTTTCTTTTCATCAAAGACAAACTTAAGAGTACAAATTTAAGTCACATATAACTGACAAAGGACTTGTATGTAGATGATATAACATACTCCTACAAACTGATAAGGAAAAGAAAGACAATCTAGAAAAAAACGATCAAGGAGTTTTACAGGAACTTCAGAAAGAGGATATCCACATGTCAAATAAATATATGAAAAGTGTTTAACCATTAGTAAATGGGAAATTACAAGTTGAAAGAGAAATTGCTGCACAATTACCTGAATTGAGTTAAATTTAAAAGACTGACAGTATCAAATATGAGCAAGGATGTGGAACAAAAAAAAAAAAAAAAAAAAAAAAAACTGGTGGAAATACAGATTGGTACAACTATTTGGAAAACAGTTTGACATAATACAGTACAGATGAAGAAGAGGAAGCCCTGTGACCAGCAGTTTTATTCCTAGGTATGTACACAACTGCCAGAATAAAGTACTACAAACCTTATTCTGGGTGGTTTAAAACAACAGAAATTTATTCTCTCAGAGGTCTGGACGCTAGAAGCCTGAAAGCAAGGTGTTGACAGAACCAGGCTCCTTTGGAATCCTGTAGGAGAGAATCTTTCTTTGCTTGTTACTTGCTTCTGGTGGTTTACCAGCAATCCTTGGCAGGGGAGGAGGGTGGGGAGGAGGGGAGAAATAAAATAAATCAATCAATATTTTTTTTAAAAAAGGGTAATATAGAGATAAAGGTATTAAAGCATTCCTCAAGTATGCTTGCTATTTTTCTAGGTGAAATTATATTTCAGGAGCACATTTGAAGGAAGTACATTTGTGTAAACTCTTCAAGTAGACTGGATAGAGTAATTTATTTCAGCATTTTCCTTAAAATGTTCTTTTTTATAGAAAATAATTTTTAAAAGTCACTTTATTATTAGAAATTCAATAATTCTTTTTCATTGGATTTTGTCAGTGGATATTTTCCCCCTAGAAAATATTTACACCTTTGTTGGATTTTTTCCCCTTTCTTCAGTTTTCTTTTATGTCTCAATCCTTGGTCCTCTGTTACTCTGTCTGCATGCTCTTTCACTTGAGTGAATATTTCACTTGAGTTAATATTGTCCCTTTACTTTAAGCATCATTTTTTTTTTTTTTTTGAGGTACTGGGGGCGGGGACTGAACCTGGGACCTCGTATGTGGGAATATATCGCCAAATTGGCTTTTTTTGTGCTATATCGCCAAATTGGCTTCCCTGAGTCGGTTTTTGTTTTTTCAGGAGGCATCAGAAACTGAACCCAGGACCTCCCATGTGGGAGGTGAGTGCTCAACTGCTTGAGCCACATCCGCTCCCTTATCCATCATTCTTGTGATGACAATTTACAAAAACATGTTTCCAGTCTCTATCTCTTATACAAACTCCAGTCCAATATTGCTAGATTCCTTTAGGGTATTTGGATCTTATGCCATTACTTCAAACTAAGTGTATCCTAAACAGAATTCCTAGAACCCATCACTAACTTCTCTCAAACTCCCAGTTTCAAACAGGAGACCTATCACATTTTTGAGGGGTGTGTGTGAAGATTATTTGGCTGTGAAATGTTACACTATTGATCATCATGCTTGATTTGCCTTACCTAACTCACTTCCCACTGAAGTTGCACACACATTGAAATAATAATAGTAATAATAATGATATTCAACATTTATTAAGTATTTACTATATGCAAATATTTTCCATTAGCAACAACTCCTGCTTCCCCTCCTCCAGAAGCCTCTGGCAACCAATAACCTACTTTTTGTCTTTCTAAATTTGTCTATTTTGGACATTTCATATAATGGAATCATGCAATATGTGATCTTTTGTGACTAGCTTCTTTCACTTAGCATTAATGTTTTCTATGTTGTAGCATGTATCAGTACCTCATTCCTTTTTCCAGTTGGAGAAGTTGTGGGTTTACAGAAAAATCATGCATAAAATACAGGGTTCCTATATACCACCTTTTTATTAATAACTTGCCTTAGTATGAGGCAAGTTTATTTATTTATTGCTGGATAATATTCCTATTTATTGCTGGATAATATTCCACTGTCTGGATATACCACATTTTATTTATCCATTCATCACGTGCTGGATATTTGGGTTACTTCCATTTTTTGGCTATTTTGAATAATGCTATGAATATTTGTGTACAAAGTTTTTATGTGGCCATATGCTTTTGTTTTTCTTGGGTATATACTTAGGAGTGGACTTGCTGAGTCATAGGGTAACCCTGTGTTTAACTTTTTGAGGAACTGCTAAACCATTTTCCAAAGCTGCTGCAACATTTTATATTCTAATCAGCAATGTATAAGTGTTCCAATTTCTTCACATCCTCGCCAACACTTGTTATAGTCCGTCTTTTTGGTTATAGCCATCTTACTGACAGTGAAGTGGTATCTCATTGTGGTTTTATTTGTATTTCTCTAATGACTAATGATGTTGAACAACTTTTCATATGCTTATAAGGCATTTGTATATCTTATTTGGAGCAAAGTCTATTCAAATTCTTTGCCCATTTTAAAATTGGGTTATTTGTCTTTTTCTTGTTGAATTGTAAGAGTTTTTCATAAATACTAGATATTAGACTCTTATCAGATATATGATTTGCAAATATTTTCTCCCATTCTGTGGGTTGTCTTTTCATTTTCTTGATAGTGACTTTTGAAGCATAAAATTTTAAAATTTTGATAATGTCCAATTTATCTAGTCTTACTTTGCTTGTGCTTTAGGTGTGATATCTAAGAAACCATTGACTAATCCAAGCTCATGAAGATTTACATTTATGTTTTATAGTTTCAGCTCTTACATTTGGGTCTTTGATCCATTTTGAATTAATTTTTGTATATGGTGTGAAATAGGGGTCCAAATTAATTCTTTTCCTTATAGTAATCAACTTTTCCCGGTACCATTTGTTGGAAAGACTGTTCTTTCCCCATTGAATTGTCTTGGAACACTTGCCATAATCGATTGACCTTAGATGCTTTTTATTAATTTTTGAAACCAGAAAGTGTGACTCCTCCAACTTTATTCTTTTTCAATATTGTCTTGACTCTTCTGGGTTCCTTGCATTTCCATATGAATTTTAGGATAAGCTTGTCAATTTCTGCAAAAAAGGCAGCTGGGATTTTTATAGAGATTACATTGAACCTGTAGATCAATTTGTTGAGTATTCCTAACAATATGAAGTCTTCTAATCCATGAACATGGATGTCTTTCCATCTATTTCAGTCTTTTAAAATTTCTTTCAATGATATTTTATAGTTTTCAGTGTTCAAATCTTGTACATCTTTTGTTAAATTTATTCCTAAGAATTTTATTCATTTTGATACTGCTGTAAGTGGAAATTGTTATTGTAGAAATACAACTAATTTTTGTATATTAATCTTTTTTTTTTTTTTTTTTTTAATTTTACTGCGAGGTCCTGGAGATCGAACCCAGGTCCCTCCATATGGGAGATGGACCCCCAACCATTTGAGCCACATCTGCTCCCTATATTAATCTTTAATCCTGCTACCTTGCTGAACTCTTTTATTTTTATTTTTTATTATTTTTTATTTTTTTAAAGATTTTATTTATTTATTCATTTATCCCCCCCTTGCTGCTCGTGCTCACCGGGTCAGCCAACCACGCCGTGCGGGCGGGCCTGCCCTCACCAGGAGGCCCCGGGAACCGAACCCGGGGCCTCCCATATGGTAAACGGGAGCCCCACTGATTGAGCCACAGCCGCTTCCCCTGAACTCTTTTATTAGCTATAGTAGATCTTCTATGGATTCCTTAGGATTTTCTATATACAAAATCATATAATCTTCAAATAGAGGTGGTTTTACTTCTTCCTTTCCATTCTGGATGCCTGTACATTTTTTCTTGTCTTATTGCTTTTATGGAACCTCTAGTGCCATGTTGAATAGAAGTGGTGAGCGCAGACGTCCTTGACTTACTTATTCCTGACCTTAGGGGGAAAGCGTCAATCTTCCATCATTATGTATGATGCTATCTGTGGTGTTTTTGTAGGTGCTCTTTATCAGGTTGAGAAATTTTTCTTCTATTTCTACTTTGTTCAGTGTTCTTATCTTGAAAAGATATTGGGTTTTGTCAAATACTTTTTCTGCATAAATTTGTGGTGATCATTTGGGTTATGTCTTTTATTCTAGTAATAGGGTGTGACAGTGATTAATCTTCATACATTGAAACAACCTTGCATTTCTGGAATAAATCCAACCTGGTCATGGTTTATAATCCTTTTTATATGTTTCTAGATTCTGTTTGCTAATATATATTTTTTTACATTCCTCCCCCCAGCTAAGATGGCTCCCTTGTCTGTTCACTCGCCATTTTTACTTGTTGTTTTTGTTTGTTGTCTGCTTGCTGCTTTTTCCCCTCATTGTCTGCTCATGTTTTTGCTTGATGACTTCTCGTCTGCTTGTTGTTTGTTTGTCTTCTTTAGGAGACACTGGGAACTGAACCCAGGATCTCCCATGTAGGAGGCGGGTGCCCAACTGCTTGAGCCACATCTGCCCCCCAGTTTGCATATATATATATATATATTAATTTGCTAATATTTTGTTGAAGAATTTTGCATCTATATTCATAAAAGAAAGGATGCCTTTGGTTTCGAATCAGGATAATACTGGAAATGATCCTTTCTCTTCAATTTTTGGGAAGTATTTCTAAAGAATTGGTACTAATACTTCTGTAAAAATTTGGTAGAATTCACGAGTGAAGACATTTGATCCTGGCCTTTTTTTTTTGTGGGAAGTTTTTTTGATTACTAATTCAATCTCTTTACTTCCTATAGTTCTGTTTAGATTTTTTTATCTCGTCTTTAGTCAATCTAGTTTGTGACTTTCTAAGAATTTGTGCACTTCATCTAGCTTACCTAATTTGTTGGCATACAAGTCCTCATAATATTCACTGATAATCCTTTTTATTTCTGAGCAGTAAGTAGCACTGTCCCTTATTTCATTCCTGATTTTAATAATCTTTCTTTTTTCTTGGTTAATCTTGCTAAAAGTATATAGATGTTGTTGATCTTTTCAAAGAACCAATTTTTGGTTTTGTTGATTTAATTTATAGTTTTTCTATTCTCTTTTTTCTTTATTTCCACTCTAATCTTTATTCCTTTCCTTTTGCTTGCTTTGGGTTCAGATTGCTCTTCTTTTTCTACTTTCATAAGGTGGAAGATTAGGTTATTGATTTGAGATATTTCTTCTTTTTAAATATAGGTGTTTATAGATAGAAATTTCTCTCTAAGCACAGCTTAGGTGCATCCAATAAGTTTTGGTATGTTGTGTTTCTGTTGTCTTTCAGTTCAAAGCATTTTCCAATTTAGCTTTTGATATATGTATATTTTTAAATTAGAGAAGTTGTGGGTTTACAGAACAATCATGCATATAATACAGGGTTCCCATTTACCACCCTATTACTAGCACTGCATTGGTGGGGTACATTTGGTACAATTGATGAAACTGTATTTTTATAATTGTACTGTTAACAATAAATCATGGTTTAATTTAGGATTCACTGTTGTGCAGTTCCATGGACTTTTAAAAAAATATTTATTCTAGTAGCATATATATACAACCCAAATTTCCCCTTTTAACTACAAACAAATATATAATTCAGTGCTGTTAATTACACAAACAATTTCTGACTAATACAGAATTTGGTACCAGAGAGTGGGGTCATGTGTTTGCAATTACCAAGATGCTGGATGGTTTTATAAACGGGTAAGGTGTATTTTTTGGAGGAATTGTGAGATGCTTGATAGAAAAGACCTACAGAGCTTTGAAGAGACTGTTGATAGTAATATGGACTCTAAAGGGACTTTTTATGAGGCCTTAGAAGTAAATAATGAAACTATTATTGGAAATTGGAGGAAAGGTGATCTGTGTTTTAAAGCTGCAGAGAATTTAGCAAGATTAACTCCTGGTGTTTTATGGAAGGCAGAATTTGAAAATGGTGAGCCTGGACATTTAGCTGAAGAACTTTCCAAAGTAAACTTGGAGAATGTGTCTTGGCTTCTTTAGCTTATAGCAAAATGCTAGATGAGCTAGATAAGCTGAGAACTGAACTGTTGGACACAAAGAAAACAGAAACTGATTCCAGAACTTCCATGTCTCAGGAAATCAAGCCCCCAGATAACAGTGTCCCATTTGAGGACTTAACTAAACTTGGAATTTGTAAATCAGGATTGAAGATGCAGTTATCTAGGAAAGATTTGCGGAAAGTCTTGCTGTCTGATGGCTTGGACCCCTGCTTCTTGCATGCTAAACCTACAAACTTTTTGAGAGAGCTGTAAGAACAAAACCACTGTCAGCTTGGACTAAAAGGGACATGGAAGGGAGAGATTGAAGGTGAAATGACTTCAAGAGGAAATCCATGGAAGCTGAGATCTGGAATTAAGACATCTCTTTGGGCCAAGAGAGGAATCCCACCCATGTGTGCAGAGAGGGTAAGTTTGCCCCAGCAGTTGAAGACGGTGGATGTTCCTGCCTGATGTTTGGGAAGAGTTTTGCCACCCCAGGGTACACAGAGGGTGGAGCACATTCCTCAAGGATTAGGGAGGTTGAGATCGATGTGGCATAGGTCTGAGAGGGGTGGGCCTGTCCCCCATGGATTAGGAAAGGCCAGGTGGTCAACTCGTTGTTCTGAGAGGGTTGAGCCTGTATGCCAAAGGTTAGGGAGGATGTTGTCTTTACTGTACTAGGGGGGTTAGAACTCTTACCTAAAGATTGGGTAAAGTGTGGCAATCACCCCAATGCTCTTGGAGTGTGAGGTCTGGAGCTTGGTCACCACCCAGGTGCTTGATGAGGGTGGAACCAAGAAAATGGCCATTGGGCAAGCCTGTGGAAAGGGTGGGTCGTCATGATACCCCAGGGAGAAGAAACCATCATCTTAAGAATGGCTCTCAGACTTTGACATCTAATGAAGTATGCCCTGCAGGTTTACTGAACTGTAGAGGACCTGTGACTCATGTTTCCCTCCCAATTTCTCCTTATGATAATGGAAATGTTTATCCTTTGTACATTTGTGTATTGGAAGTAGAGAAATTGTTTTGTAAATTTCAGAGGTCTACAGCCAGATGGGACTTTGCCTCAAGACAGACTGTATTTCTTTAAACTGATTGTGATATGATTCTGTATTTAGCATTGTACTGATTTAAGAGTTGTTTTTTTTTTTTTTTTTAATATTGTAATGTCTTTTTGGAATTCAGAAGGTGGACTGTAGCAGTTTGGTATTATTTATGAATTCTAAAAATAGATACTGGATTATGTTTGTAAACTGGTCTGTTGGAGGTTTCACTTTTACTTGATTAAATTATGATTAGGGCTTTGATTAGGACACATCAGTAGGACATTGTGGTGGGTGGGGACTCACAGAGAAAACAACAAGGCACAAGAGTTAGTTGGAGTTTTGATCCTGGAGCTTGGGAAGTAAACAGACAAGCAGATCTGTGAGGAAGGAGAGAAGTCTCCATTAAACACAGACAGAGGCTTCAGGAAGAGAGACTAGCCGTTCACCTGATAGTCTACAGCTACCCTTGTGGAGAAAGCAGAGCAGCTGAGTCCGAAAAGAAATGAGCCCCTGGAAGAGAGGAACCCAGGAAGCCCGAACCCTTGCAGATGTTGGCAGCCATCTTGCTCCAATACATGGCAACAGACTTTGGTGAGGGAAGTAACTTATGCTTTATGGCCTGGTAAATGTAAGCTTCTTTTTTTTTTTTTTTTTTTCTTTTTTTCTTTTACTGGGGATCGAGCCCAGGTCCCTCCATATGGAAGACAGATGCTCAACCATTTGAGCCACATCCGCCCCCGTAACTGTAAGCTTCTACCCCCAAGAAATACCCTTTATATAAAAGCCAACAGATTTCTGGTATTTTGCATCTGCACTCTTTTGGCTGTCTCATACACAATATTTGTCCTTTTATGTCCTGCTTATTTTACTCAACAGGATGTCTTTAAGGTTCATCCATGTTGTTTCATGTATCAGAACGTCACTCCTATTTACAGCTGCCTAATATTCCATTGTGTATATATAATACATTTTTTTTATTCATTCATTGGTTGATTGACACCTGGATTGCTTACATCTTTTGTCAATTTTGAACAATGCTGTTATGAACAATGTTGTGCAAATACCTGTTTGAGTCTCTACTTTCAATTCTTTTGGGTATATGCCAAAAGTAGGATTGCTGGGTCAGATAGTAATTCTATATTTAACTTTCTGAGGAACTGCCAAATTGTCTTCCACAGCAGCTGCACCATTTTATATTGCTACCAGTAATAAATGAATGTCCCTATTTTTCCACATCATCTCCAATACTTGTAATTTTCCATTTTTTTAATAGTAGCCATTCTAGTGGGTGTGAAATGGTGTCTAAGTTTGGTTTTGATTTGCATTTCCCTAATAATTAATGATGTTGAACATCTTTTTATGTACTTTTTGGCTATTTATATAAATAGCCAAATGTGTATTCAAGTTTTTTTGCCCACTTTTTAATTTAGTTTTTTTGTTGTTGTTGTTGAAGTGTTTCTTTATATATTCTGGATATTAAACTCTTATCAGATATGTGGTTTCCAAATATTTTCTCCCATTGAATAGGTGTCATTTTACTTTCATGATAAAGTCCTTTGATGCACAGAAGTTTTAAATTTTCATGAGGTCCTATTTATCTATTTTTGTTGTTGTTGCTTGTGCTTTGGATGTAAAATTTAAGAACCCATTACCCAATACAAGGTCCTGAAGATGCTTTCCTACATGTTCTTCTAGAAGTTTGATAGTTCTGATTTCTTATATTTAGGTCTTTTATCCATTTTGAGTTAATTTTTGTATGCAGTATGAGTAGGAGGTTCATCTTCATTCTTTCACATATAGAGATCCAGCACCATTTGTTGAAGGGACTATTCTTTCCCAATTTAGTGGTCTTTTCCCCCTTGACAGAATCTGTTGGCCATAAATGTGAAGGTTTATTTCTGAACTTTCAATTTGATTTTATTGGTCTATATAGCTATCCCTATGACAGTACGATGCTGTTTTGATTACTGTGACTTTATAATGTCTTTTTTTTTTTTTTTTTTTAGGTACTGGGCCTGGGGATTGAACCCAGGACCTTGTATGTATGAAGCCGGCACTCAACCACTGAGCTACACTGGCTCCCTGTAATAAGTTTTAACATCAGAAGTGTGAGTCCTTCAACTTTCTTCTTTTCCAAGATGGCATTGGCTATTTGGTGCCCCTTACCCTTCCATATAAATTTGATGACTGGTGTTTCTATTTCTGCAAAGAAGGCTGTTGGAATTTGGATTGGGATTGCATTGAATCTGTAAATTTCTTTGGATAGAATTGACATTATAACAATACTTAGTCTTACAATCCATGAACATGGGATGTCCTTCTATTTATTTAGGTCTTCTTTGATTTTTTTTTAGCTGTGCTTTGTAGTTTTCTGTGTACATATCTCTTCCTTCCTTCCTTCCTTCCTTCCTTCCTTCCTTCCTTCCTTCCTT